>VDFB02000363.1:121724006-122287532 GCA_007258455.2 Sequoia sempervirens | reverse complement strand
CTTTCATTTTTTAATTTGGTAAATAGATGCATTATAATATGAGAAAAAAATATTTTAGAATTAATTGGAAAATCATCATGAGAATTTGATGTTCTTAATCTTTTACCTTCATATTTATAGCAATTGCTTGTAGATTGTGTGGATAATTTTTTTACCAATTTAAATGGTTTTGGACATTTGTATTTTAAAAATTATCATTTGAATAGTTTTAAAAGAATACATACTGTTACAATGAGAATAATTGGTTTACAATTTTTTATTATAATTTATCAACGAAAATTTATGACATTAACTACTCCCATAAAACTCATAAAATTATTTGATAGCTCAAGACTTCAATTTTTAAAATGTATTCCACCATAAAATCATACTTTGATTACTATCCTTTTAAGATTATTATTATAAACAATTTTAACTTCAATGATTTTTCATTGTAATAGTATGCATTCTTTTACAAATATTCAAATGATAATTACAAATAAACTAAATAATAAAAGAACTGATTGGAATGAATTTGAATCCATGAATGTTGCAGCATATGAAGAGAGCCTAGCTGAAGCAAGCTGTCCTCAGACCTGAACGGTGGTGGAGAATCGTTACCCCAAAAGCAAAGAAGTTGATAGCCATAAAAAATTTCATGCAACTCAAGGCATACCTGAAAATAAAATTAAAAAAGCTCACAGAAATGATAAAAATAGGGATGCTCTGCAAATTAAGCAGAAATTTCTGCTATGAAAGTAGCAATTAACATGTAAATTATGTTTATATGTGTCAATATAAATTGTTGAGAGAAAATTTGGAAGTAAAATTGAAAGGAAAACATAAAAATATAAAGAAAAAAAATATACATTGATATAGTACAACATTTTTTTTTGGGTTCGTAAGCGCTTTTTTAAATCCTGGAGCTATGAACCAGAGAGGCCACAAATATGAGACTGTGGGTCAAGCTTGCACGCATATTGGATCAGCTAAGACACAGTGCCTGCGATCACAATAACCCAGCAGAGACTTGAACCCAGGTGAACCACCACTTAACCATCATGTGATAAACCCCACTGATATGGTACGATGAACCACAGTGATATAGTAACGGCAGAATTTCAATCTCTATTCATCCTTTCATATACATATATATAAAATTTATAAACCATCTATTTCTTTAAATACTCATCCAAAAATAAACTTTAACAAATTCAAATCTGTTTTTTAATGGCACATCAAAATTAAGGGTGTGAGGTTGAATAGGGCATGGTCTGACATTGGTTAGACACTCTTTTGCGCTTGACAAGTTTGTGTTAGACCTTGCTTCACAGCTAGACTGCAGTTGTAGTGTTTTGTATGTTTAGAACTGTTTTATCTGATATACAGAAGCCAAAACCAATTTATCTTAATGAAAAACAAATTCCACATATATGTTTCAAGGAAAATCAAGAAATCTAAAGAATTTATCCTTATTTTTTTTAGAAGAATGATACATTCTGACAGGCAAACCCCATGTTTTAAGGCCTAAAATAGGTCTGGGAAGACCATGTTAATCTATAAAACCAAGCAATGCAGAGACACTAACCTTTAAATTGAAACAATCCTCTAAACAGAGAAACCATGTTGGTCTAAAAATGTCCCAAGCCAACATACCCAATAAAAAAAAGCTAAGAATTTACACAAAAAAACAGAACTTCTGTGAAAAATTTCTAAAATCTAGCCAAACATTTCAAAGTTCAAGTATTTATTCTTTACTAAACTCACATAGAAAAAATGTTTAAAATCTTACAGATCATTTTGGTTGCTACAGATAACATTAAAGCGGCCATAGCCATTAGTAGAGAGCCGATTCCTGATGTGTGCGAATAACACAGTCGGAGGTAGGATACGCTACGCAAGTCAAGACAAAACCAGCTCCTGTCTGTGAATCGTCAAGAAAGGACTGATCAGACTGGTCTACATCCCCATTTTCAATTTTCCCTGCACAAGTAGAGCAGGCCCCTGCGCGGCATGAAAAGGGAAGGTCTATGCCAGCAGCTTCTGCAGTGTCCAAAATATAAGTATCGTCTGGTGCCTGAATCTCAACTTCGCGATCTGGCAAAATCAGCTTCACCTTGTACTCTGCATTTGCAATCAAACGATCCACACCACCCCTCTTCAAAACAACGGGCCTGGAAGCACCCCCAAACAATGCATGATTCTGCTGGGGTAGACTTATTTTCGTTTTGGGTGCGCAAGAAACTTGGAAAAATGCTGTTCCTGTAAGTGCCATGGCTGCCATCTCTGTAAAACCCTAAGTTTTCAAGCCTTTCAAACCCTAGTGCATACCTGAAGAATAGGTCACAATAACTTGATATGATAAAACAAATTGTTATCCATAACGAAATCAGAACAGACATTTTGAGCCACAGAAAAAGATCGATTCAGACAAATTATCGATGTATATGTCTGCAAATCTTCCAACTGTACATCTACCCGTGGACATGCCACGACAATTTCCAAATTTATTGGAATAAATTCACACCGTCGATGAAATGTAATATTTTCGCTAGATTTTCTATGCTTATTTAATTAAAAAAAATTCCTTGCAATGATACAACATTTAATTATAGAAATTAATTAAGTGTTTATTTGTTTTCAAATTTGTTGGGATAGGATTTTAGACTCATCTTTTATGGTGTCATGGGTATTAATTTCATTAAATTTGTTTAGGGTAGAAATCCAACTTCATCCTTTATAATGTTAGATCCATGCATTCAATAAGTTGTGACAAATACTAAGGGGTAGGTAAAATTTGTGTAGGATAGTATCCCAATCTCATACCTTATGGTGTTAGGTGGATGCACTCAATAAGATTTGATCCCTCGTGAACTTTTTGTAAACTATTCAACTTCATTAAAGACTAAGGACCACTTAACTTTATGTATGGTTTTAGCTTTAAAAGATTTGATTTTTTAAATGCATTCCTCCACCTTTATATGTTAGTAGTATCCCTTTTACCTTTACTCTTTTCTTTGTTTTTATATATTTTATTTTATTCTTAAGTTTTGTTGTAATATTTTATTTTAATCTATTAGGTTGCCTTACTCACCTTTTTGAATGTCTTCTCCCTCACATTTTCTTCAATTTTTGTGTCACCTTGACATTACATATTATTGACAATTCTAAATGTTTGTTTAATATGAATTCATCACACTGTAATGTCCCCTTTTGGGATTGCCCTAAATCTTGCCCTAGCAAATATAATGTAGTTAGGGTTATAACTTACCACTTGAATGCTTCAAGCAAGATAAATCTTGGTTTAGATCCTGCAATCATGTTAGATAATATTAGAAAAATAATCCATATGATCAGAACATAATAAACAACTTATCTATTTAAGCTATACAAAATACATAACTACCAATATCCATAATGCATGGTGGAAGTTTTAATCATAATAGGACTTGGATGAGACACATGATAAGTCTACTCGAAGCTATCCCCACTAAGCCCAAGAGCGGACACTCACCCTCTTAGCCCCAAGTGGCAGGCACATTTGACATCCAACATGGGGTGGTCTACTTAGTGGGTAAACTTGTGTCTGCATTCCCTATCCATGTTGCCTTATCCATCCTTCTTATGATTTGTGATTTCCCCAAGAATCAACGATCGTTAAGGTTGGAAAGGAAATCACAATAGGGTGCCTGAAAATCCCCCTATCTAAGCCCAAGAGCGGACACTCACCCTCTTGGCCACAAGTGGCAGGGACATTTGACATCCACCATGTGGTGGTCTACTTAGATAGTGATCTCATATGAGCTCCCCTTCCTTGCATTTCCTCTTCTCTTCCATATGATTGCTTAGTGTAAATCAAACGAATTAGAATCTATTATCCACATTTATATTAAAGAATTATAATTACTTGTAAGGCTCAATAATTGCTGCAAGCATCATTATTGCATATATATATATATATATATCTATATCCCCTTAATTGATTTCAATCTTACCAATAATCATTCCATACAAACTTATATATATATAATTTATGTAATGACATTCTATCTTTTGATTATATCTGTTGCTATACTCAAAAATATATTTTAGATTTCTTAGATTTATTTTTCCCTCTATCCCATTCTTCACATATCTGCCTTTTAAATCTCCTTATATATATGTTTCGTGCCTCTTCACAAAGGAGGTGATTTCATAAAGAGACATACCATTTCATAAAGTTACTCTTCACTAAGGGAGGCGTCCATATTTATAAAGGCACCTCTTCATTATTGGAGCGTTTCCTTAACTACTCTTTTTTTGTCTTCTTTTAATCGTTGTTTGTTTGTACAAATAATAATAACTGCTTATAGGGTATTTTTGTCTTATCTTCTTTGTCTTATTCTACCTTCATTTAAACTCCCAACCACTACATAATATTTGGTCGATTATATTTGTTTAACTTTGTCTTTGTTGTGGTCAATTTAAGTGCTAACAAGGGTGGTTAGCCAAAGTTATAATATTAATTTAGATCATATGGTCAGCTAGCATGAAAAGAGTATGGTAAATTCCTCAGATAGGGGCATGAGTAATATAAGAAATCATAGTCCACCTTGCCCAACATTGCTTGTCCTTAAGCAATCATAACTAAGATTTGTAAATTTTTAAATACTACTCCTTTTTTGTGATGATATCCATAACTTTCCTCTTTTCTCTTTCCAAAGATTTTTGAGCCCTTTGACTTAGTTGCATATATTGTTGCTAACCCTCAGGATGGCAGGAACATTGCTTCAATACCAATTGTAATGTCCTCTTTTGGGATTTTCCTAAATCTTGCCCTGGATTCACAATATAATGTAGTTAGGGTTATAACTTACCACTTGAATGCTTCAAGCAAGATAAATCTTGGTTTAGATCCTACAATCATGTTAGATAATATCAAAAATATAATTCATATGATCAAAACATAATAAATGCTTTATCTATTTAAGCTATACAAAATACATAACTACCAATATCCATAATGCATAGTGGAAGTTTTAATCATAATAGGACTTGGATGAGACACATGATAAGTCCGCCCGAAGCTATCCCCACTGCCCAAGAGTGGTCACTCACCCTCTTGGCCCCAAGTGGTAGGCACGTTGGACATCCAACATGGGGTGGTCTACTTAGTGGGTAAACTTGTATCTGCATTCCCTATCCATGTCGCCTTATCCACCCTTCTTATGATTTGTGATTTCCCCAATAATCAACCATCATAGAGGTTGGAAAGGAAATCAGAATAGGGTGCCTGAAAATCCCTCTATCTAAGCCCAAGAGCGAACACTCACCCTCTTGGCCACAAGTGGCAGGCACATTAGACATCCAACATGTGGTGGTCTACGTAGATGGTGATCTCATATTTGCTCCCCTTCCTTACATTTCCTCTTCTCCTCCATATGGTTGCTTAGTGTAAATCAAAAAAATCAAAATCTATTATCCACATTTATATTAAAGAATCCCAATTAAACTTATAAGGTTCAATAATTGCTACAAGCATCATTATTGCATAAACATAAATTATATATATAATATATATATATAAAATTATTCTTAATTGATTTCAATCTTCCCATAACCATTTTATATGAACTTATCTATCTATCTATCTATCTATCTATCTATCTATCTATCTATATATAATTTATGTAATGACATTCTATCTGCTACTATACTTAGAAATATATTTTAGATTTCTTCTTTATTTTTCCCTCTATCCCATTCTTCATATATCTGCCTTTTAAATCTCCTTATACATATGTTTCACACCTCTTCACAAAGGAGGCGATTTCATAAAGACATGCCATTTCATAAAGTTACTCTTCACTAAGGGAGGCATCCATATTTATAAAGGCACCTCTTCATTATTGGAGCGTTGCCTTAACTACTCCTTTTTTGTCTTCTTTTAATCATTGTTTTGTTTGTACAAATGATAATCGTTGCTTATAGGGTATTTATGTCTTATCTACTTTTTCTTATTTGCTTTGTCTTATAATTCCTTCATTTAAACTCCTAGCCACTACATAATATTTGGTCGATTTTATTTGTTTAACTTTGTCTTTGTTGTGGTCGATTTAGGTGCTAACAAGGGTGGTTGGCTAAAGTTATAATATTAATTTAGATCATATGGTTAGCTAGCATGAAAAGAGTATGGTAAATTCCTCAGCTAGGGGCATGAGTAATATAGGACATCACACAAACATGACTATTGCATGTGGAAAATTGCCTAGATGTGGGACATGCTTGTGAGTCAATCTCTAGGATTATAAGGTTGACTTCTTATCTATTCTAATTAAGCCTAATTGCTTGGGGAGATATTATATTCTCCTTTACATTTAGAACAAATATTTGCAACTCATGATACAATAGTCAACAAAGACAACACCAATAGAGCACATATATGCATAAGAAAAATTCAAATACATAATGAAGAGCCAAATTTTTAAGAATAATTATCTTTCAAGTCAATGCTTTTGACAATATTGAACAACCACATACTATAAATTCTTACTAACTCTAGACACAAGCACATATATTCCTCTAATTGATTACAAAATAAGTTAAAAAATGACTTACATACAAGGCTCAATAGTTCATTATGTAAAACATGTTTGAAACTAAAAATGGGCATGTAGGCATCTATATATAGTAAAATACCCAAAGAACAAAGATATTTTCATCATAAAATTTTTGGAATTCAAAATTTGAGACAAGTAGAAGGAATAATCCATCAGAAGTTTGACACCTTGAATGCCTTTGTAAGTAGCTTAAGCACAATAGAAAGAATAAACGATATCTAGCTCAATTAATTCTACCTCCTAGCACTACAAAGGCTATCCTTGGGTGGGTGAATTATCAAGTTGCAGATAGCATAGAGAGAGAGGTAGTTGGGCATGAATGTAGCATGATACTTATGAGCTAAAGTTTGAAATGGATGAGTCAATACTCCCTCTCAATGCATATTTTGCACATAGAAGTTACTGGGAATTTTGAGAAGAGGTTGTGGATGCCTAAAGTCAAATGAACTCCCTCTCATAGCAAGATTAGACATTCACATTGCTCATTAGAGATTGATTTTTACCTTTACAAATGAGCTCTCAAGAGCATGCCACATATCACCTATAAAAAGGCCAAGTGGAAAAATAAAAGATCAAATCAAAGGTGGGCCCCACTTATAATAAAAGATAATGCAAGAGGGAATATGCTCATTGGATGATGTGGACCAATAGCAAGGCTCAATGCCAAAAATTTTAACTGCTATAAATAAAAACCTTGCACATCATTAGATGAGGTTGATATGGAATGATCAAACAATGAAGAATCATCAAGACTTTAACATTTATCAATAGCTCAAAATGCATCATAAAATTTTAAAAATCAAAGGAAAATATTGTATACTAAAGCTATAAGTCATTAAGAGGAAAAACCAAATAAAGTCGAAAGGATATTTGTTGCTTGTAATGATGAATTTGTTGTGATTAAGGTGTCTCAACCTTAGTGAGTCCCTTGCCCCTAAGTTTCTGATTTAATTTATTAAATACAATAATATTTGTTTCCAAATTGCTAAGTCACTTTGTGGGACCCCGTGGGGAGTTGCCATCCTACATGCAAGGTGTGAAAAAGAAAAATTGTGACACATTTCACATGTGCGCTCCATTGGGAAAAGAAAATTGTTTCTACCTCTAAAATGGGCATGCCATGTTGACATGTGGTAGTTTATTTTGGAAGCAAGTGTTTGTGGGGTCCACTTGTGTGAGTGTTTATCTCTTTGGAAAAACAAAAGCAAGAGAAAGTGACACTTGTCACTTGGGCACCCATTTGAGCTTGGAGAATTGTAAAATACTCTAGGATGAGGACCCTTATGCCATGTGGCATGTTGTTGACTGAAGCTTGAAGAGAAAACTTGCTTAACAAAGATTGAGTTGTCACGCAGAGTGACTAGTTGTGGATGAGTTATATTTTGGTAGTATAGTTTATTTTCTCTATGGGATGCCTAACACATGAGGTTTCTTTTTTTTGGAGCTACAAGCCTTGCATGTGCTTGCATGTTGTTACATGTTGGTGCATTCACATGCTGGTGCATTCACATGCATATTTGACAGGTTGCTAATTGGGTCACTTGGGACTCATGCATGTTGTCAGTTTTTTAGTTTGAATACATACAAAGATTGGGAGATTGACAGTTGGAAAAAATAAACACCCATGTATGAGAAGTATTTATTGATGCCTTAATGCATTTGTCTATAGGGATTGATTGTAATTTTTTGAGACGTCATTATGCTTCCATATTCACTCTAAAATCTATATCATAGTGAATCAACACCTACAAGAGCATAGACTTTAAACATTGTATTGTAATAGCTTTTTATTGGAATATGATTGATCTGTGCTTTGGTGTGTGGATTTTTTTTTCTCGAAAGGGTTTTCCCATGTAAATTCTATGTTTTGCAGTTTATGTGTATAAATATAAAACAATTAATTACATGTGAATTCTTAAATTAATTGTAAAAGTATAGATTTGAAACAAAGCATTGCAACCCCTCCCCTGATTGATTTGCATTAGGGAAGCATTTTTGCACTCATCTTTCTTTTTCAGTTGGTATTAGAGCTTGATCACCTCTATTTCCTTGGTGGATTAGAAGGGCCTTTTGTTCTTATCTAGATTTAGTGGAAGTTCTTGCAAAGAGAACTTTGTAATCTTGTTGCAATTTTAAGATGGAAAACACATCTTGAAGAATAGAGATGGAGAAATTAAATGGCAACAATTTTGACTTATGTAAACTCAAAATGGAGGATATGCTCATATATAGAGATCTATGGGCTATGATATCTAGTACAAAACTAGCAAAAACCTTGCAAGCTGATTGGGATCTACATGATTAGAAATCCAAGGGTCTGATAACACTTTATTTGGCTAATTCTATGCTCCTGAATGTCCACGAGAAAACTGTAGCTAGTATTTGGAAGAAGCTTGGTGATATTTATATAACTTAGAAGATGTATTATTTGAGGATGGAGGAAGGAGGATTATTTTCTAATCACTTGAATGCATTCAATATGCTAGTGGTTCAACCAGGTTTTGTTGGTGTGAAGATTGAAGATGAGGACCATTGCGTGCTTTTGTTATGTTCTTTTCCAGACTCATGGGACCACTTGGTTATGGATATTGGAAGCACAACAACTTTTAAGATGGAAGATGTGGTTGCTTCACTGTTATATGAAGAGATGTAGAGGAAGTCTTTGGAGATGGCCAAGGAGGACCTATCTATTCGTGGTAGATTGAAGGAGAAAAGAAAGAAAAAGGACAAGAAGTTTAAGTCCAAGTCTTTGAGGAGATCTAAGTCTCGTGGTAAAAATTCCAAGGCTAAATGCCAAAACTATGAGAAATCTAGACATTTTCTAAAAGACTACAAAGAGGAGAAAAGGAAGATAAGTGATAAATCTGATTTTGAATCCTTGTATGAAGATGTAGATGCATTTTTCACAGTCTTGGAAATGCATGCATTAGAAGATGTGTGGCTGATTGAATCAGGTGCCTCTTTCCACATGACCTCTCATAGAGGTTGGTTCTCAAAGTATGAAGTGTATGATGATGGGAAGGTGTATCTGGGTGATGAATCTCACCTGAAGATTGTTGGCCATGGAAGAGTTATGATTTGATTCCTTGATGGTAGAGTTAGGGGGATTGATGGTGTTCTGCACATCCTTGGTTTGGCACAAAACCTTCTCTTAGTGAGTAAGATGGGTGATTTGAGAGTGCAGGTTGTTTTCTCGAGTAGCAGATACAAGATGACTAGATGTGCTATGGTGCTTGCTAAGGGTGTTTGGATTGTCACTCTGCATAAGTTGGATGCATGCATAGTTCAATGTAATAGTGATTATGTGAAGTCCAAGAAAAGGGATTTGGATTCTTCTTCCTCATCATTAGATGGAGTAGAGAAGAAGATTGTGGTGTCTACATATGATGGTTATTCTTTCTAGGTACTTAAGGGTATTAATGCTTTGGAGATGAAGCTCCCAATAGAGAAAACAATGTTGTGGTACTAAAGGCTTGGCCATATTGGTGAGAAGGGTCTTAGAGCCTTGTGAAGGCCTTCATGATTGTAATGTCAAGTTTGATTTTTGTGAACATTGTATATATGGAAAAAAACACTGTGTTTATTTTTATTCTAGTTCTCATAAATCTTCTAGGATTTTGGATTATGTGCATTCTGATGTGTTTGGTCTGTTGTCTAGATATGTGTAGTTTGTCTCATTCATAGTTAACTATTTTATAAGGAAATTTTTGTATTTCCTCATAAGTAAATTTAAAGTTTTCAATTGGTTTAAGGAGTTCAAATCCTTGGTTGAAAACAAGACTAGTAGAAAAATCAAATGCTTAAGGAAGGATAATGGTCGTGAGTTTAGTTCCACAGATTTTGACAGGTCTTGTAAGGACCATGGGATTGAGAGACATAAGAAAAATTCATACACCCCACGATAAAATGGAGTTGTAGAGAGAATGAATAAAACACTAATGGAGAGGGCTAGGAGTATGTTTAGAGGTGTTGGCCTTAAATAGAAGTTTTGGGCTGAAGTTGTAGCCATTGCATGTTACTTGATTAACATGTCTCCTACTTTAGATCTTATCAAAAAGACATCCATTGAGGCATGGTTTGGAAATAATCCCTTGATGAGACATCTCAAAGTCTTTGGTAGTGAGTGTTGGTGTAATTAATATTTAATTACACATTTGCATAAGTTTACTTAGGCTTTATTTAATTCCTAAGTTAAAGGTTTTATCCTTATCTTGTTGAGCTATCTTGTTGCTCAAGATAAGATTAGGGTTATGCATCTTTGCTTTTATAAAACAAATCATTTCTTGTAATTATGAATTCTCGAATAATATTATGTTGGACATTCTTTAGCAACCTCTCTGCTTTTTCTGATTTTCTCTTATGTGGAAGGTCTTTTCAGTTTGCAAATCTGATCTTGGTTTCTAACATGGTATTAGAGCCTTGATTTGCAGCCCCTTCTCAGATTTTTGAGAAAATAATTATAGGGTTAGTTCGGGATTCCTCGAGGGTATCATGCCTTGAGTTCATTCATGAGGTATTTTGGATTAGATTGAGCTTTACCATTGGATTTAGAGCGCTGAAAAAAGTCAAGATTGGCTTTTATTTTTTTGATTTTGGCCATCGTTTGTCAGATCTTTGAGGATTTGAAGTTTAGGAGGGTTTCCAGATCCAAAGCATACCTAAAATTTTGGAGCATTTTCGGCCCAAACGGACCTCACCATTGCGTTTAGAGTGCCCAAAAACCCCAAAATTGACTGTCAAATTGTCAAAATCTGACACAGTGACTCCAGGAGGTAATTTTTTTTCATTTCTGGGTCGTATGAACTGGTACGACACACAATCCAAGAATTTTTTTAAAAAAAACCAAAGTTAATGGGCGCCACCATTGGTTAACCGCTAGTGGTTAATGCTAGAGGTTAGCCTAGCCGCCAGGCTTAGCTCCAAACTCTTTTGGAGGAGTTTTGGTATTTTGGGCATAAATTTTGCGTCCGAACTCGAATTTTTGAAAATGAAATATCATCGGAAAGCTAGTTCCGAGACCTATCCTGTGGCGCAGTTTATTTTTCTGTTTAGCTTCATTTATTTCTATTCAAAGTTAGATGTTCATTTATGGCTTCCGAGCTCATAACTTTTTTCCACGATCTCTGATTTTCGTCTTCTTTGCGGCATTGGAAAGGTATTGAGGAGCTCTATCTTGATGTCCATTCACTTTTTTCTGTATCTATCCCAAGTTTATCTTTCTTCTAGATTTGTTTTGATGGGTGTTTTGGAGATTACTTGGATGTTTTGGCAGTTGGAAAAGTGAAACTTGAACATTTGTACTTCATTTTAGTACCACATCATGTTACTTTTTGTTTATTCATGCATTAGGATTCTCTCCTTTTATAATCATTGGGTTATTGTAATATATGAACTAAGATAAAGTTCCATTCAGGGGGGTTTCTTGCATAATAAATCTGATTAGAGTGTAGTTTTCACTTTGATCTCCATCTTCATCTTGATTTGTTGGCAACTCATATGGGTTATCTGGTTAGTTTCTTTTGGCCAAATTTTGCTATTGATTGACACATATCGGATTCATCAGTTCACACTTCAGTTGAGAGATTATGTTTCTTGATCCTGATTGTTTCAGATTCTTCTCAGTTTGATGGCCATTTTTTTATGGTTAATGTTCTAGAGTCTATTTTTGGTACTCCTTCCCATGGAAGAGTTTCAGTCACAGTTTGGCATCGACATCGAGATACACGATTCCTAGATTATGTCATCATCTCATCTACTGTTGCTTCACAGATTCCAGGGTTGTTCCAGTTTGTGAGTTTTCTAGTGTTTCGTGGCATCGGGTCTGCTGTCACATTATCATGATTCCAATTTTGGTTTCAGTTGTAGATAGAAGTATCTTTCCTTGCTTGTCGGATTGCGGTTCCAGTGTTACTCCACAATGTTCTTCCAGTGCTTCTTTGCAGCAATCATCTCATTGTAGGGGGGTTTTGTCCCACTGGGTTTTCCTTCTCTACCTCATTATTGTATTTGTACATGAGTACCTGATCAGGCCTTTTTTTCGAGACTCATCTTTGCATAATAATTTGCTTCTCCCTAAGTTGCACTTATGGGGGGGTGTTGGTGTAATTAATATTTAATTACACATTTGCATAAGTTTACTTAGGCTTTATTTAATTTCTAAGTTATAGGTTTTATCCTTATCTTGTTGAGCTATCTTGTTGCTCAAGATAAGATTAGGGTTATGAATCTTTGCTTTTATAAAGAAAATCATATCTTGTAATTATGAATTCTTGAATAACATTATGTTGCACATTCTTTTGCAACCTCTCTACTTTTTCTAATTTTCTCTTCTATGGAAGGTCTTTTCGGTTTGCAAATCTGATCTTGGTTTCTAACAGTGAGGCATATGTTCATGTGCTTGATGTGAAGAGATCTAAGTTGGAGAACAAGGCTGTGAAGTGTATCTTCATTGGCTATGGTGTCAGTGTGAAAGGGTACAAAATTTGGGATCTAGTTGTAGAGAAGGTGATCTACAGTAGAAGTGTCATATATTGTGAGTTGAAACCTACCATAATAGATCTATAGCCAAATAAGGAAGAGAAGAAGAAGTTAGTTCAAATTCCACCTACTCTCTCAAGAGATGAACTACACTCCTAGTGGAATTGATGATGTGGAGAGCTCTAACAGCTCTGATAGCTTTGAAGAAGAGTCAAAACCTCAACCTTAGTTGTTGAGGAGGTCTACACAAGAAAGGTGGCCATTGGATAGGTTTGGGTACATTCTATGTTAGAATCTAGTTGCATATTTTCTTTGATTACTAACATTGATGAGCCTAGGACTGTTAGATAGGCTATGGGTATGCATGGTGTAGATTCTTGGATGGAAGCCATAAATGAAGAGATGACATTGGAAAATAATGCTACATGGGATTAGGTACCTTTTCCTAAAGGATGAAAACCCGTTGGTTGTAAATGGGCGTTCTAAAATAAAATAGGTCTTGATGGTAGTTTTGAGAAGCATAAGGCAAGGTTGGTCATGTAGGGATATTCCCAAGTGGAGGGAATTGATTTTGGGGATATTTTCTCTCTTGTTGCTAAGATGACATCCATTCATTTCTTATTATCACTTTCAAAAAATTATGAATTTGAAGTCAAGAAAATGGATGTGAATAAAAATTTCCTTCATGGTGATTTGGAGGAGGAAATTTATGTCACAGCCAGAGCGTTTCATTGTGAAAGGAAAAAAGAACCTAGTGTACAAGTTAAGAAAATCTCTATATGGTCTTAAGCAATCTCCTAGGATGTGGTACCAAAAGTTTGACACTATGTGTTGTCCTTGGGATTTCTAAGATCTAAATCTAACCATTATGTCTATTACAAGACTAATATTGGTCATATTCTCATTATTATCCTATATGTGTATGACATGCTAATTATTGGGAATGGCAAAAGTATGATTTCAAATTTGAAGTATCACTTGTCAACATAGTTTGAGATGAAAGATATGGGTGCAACAAGGTATATTTTAGGGATTGAGATCATAAGAGATAGAGCCAACAAAAAATATTTGGTTAAGATAGAGAAAGTATGTGAACTCCATGTTGGAGAGATTCAATATGACTACTTTTAGGTAGTTAGTTGTTCTAGTTATGTCGAGGAAAAAGATTTCTATGGAGGATTCTCCAAAATCTCCTACCAAGATGGAGGACATGACTAGAGTTCCTTATTTGAGTGCTATTGGAAGCTTGATGTATGCTATGGTTTATACTAGGCCAAACATTTCCCAAGCAGTGGGAATCCTTAGTCAGTTTATGGCTAATCTTGGACAAGTGCATTGGGATAGGATAAAGAGAGTGATTAGGTACTTGTGGGGTTCTTCTGAGTATGCCCTATGTTTTCATGGTTATCTTATTTGACCTCGAAATTCAGTGAGAATTTGTGGATATGTGGATTTAGATTGGGTGGGTGATATTGAAAGTAAGAGTTCCACTAGTGGATATGTTTTCATGATGTTTGGTGGTGCTATTAGTTGGATGAGTAAGCTACAGGCTATAGTCACTCTGTCCACTACCAAAGTTGAGTACATGGTAGCTACTCATGCTTGTAAAGAAGCAATTTGGGTTAAGATACTATGTTTGGATATTGGTTTTAATGCAAGAAATATTACTATCTGTTGTGATAGCTAGAGTGCTATATGTTTAGCAAAAAATCCTACTTTCCATGCTAGAATAAAGTATATTAATATGAAGTTTCATTTTGTTTGTGATGTGGTGAAATATGGAAAGGTGAAATTGGAAAATGTGGACACTTTGGTAAATGTTGTGAATACATTGATGAAGCCAATGAGCACAGAGAATTTTAGATGGTGTGTCGGCTCGATGGGCCTTATGACTTGAGTAGTGTGATGTAGAGACTCTTGAAGGTCTTCGACAAGTGTGAGAATGTTGGGATTAATGTGTCTCAACCTTAGTGAGTCCCTTAATGAATTTATTAATTATTTTCCCCTAAGTTTCTAATTTAATTTATTAAATGCAATAATATTTGTTTCCAAAATGCTAAGTCACTTTGTGGGACCCAACAAGGAGTTGTTGTAGAGGCCCACTAATGTTCAATAAACTTTGTGTCAAACACACAATTCAGAGGGGTTCCTACTAGACAATCCATTGAAACCTTGAAAGACCTTCATTTAATTATCAACTAGGGATAACTTAAGCTTTTGATGACGTTGGAAATATTTGTGCATTCATAGAATCTTCGCTACCTATATCATTCTAGCATGGGTGTTTACACATGCTAAAAATGATAAATTATATAACAGTAAAAATAAGTAATGCTGAAGCTATTGCTATAGGTACTTACAACTAAAGACTGTGACTAGTTCACTATCAAGAAATGAATTTTGTAGTTAACCGATATTGCTAACTTGACTAATTGACTAACTCTGGAGGACAATGCATAGAAACAATTAAAGCATGAATACAAGAAAATATATTATTTACATTCACCACATGAAGAATCTAATTAAGACAAACATAATCACGAAAATAACTACTAAAACAAAAATAAATGTTAGAAAGCAAAGTGGGGAACAATTACCTTGAGTGTCCCTTGCTCAAGTGACTGTCTCCACAAGATAAACTAAAATATAGCTCCTCAAACTAATTCAACATAACAATAACTAAAAAGATCTTCATTGCATAACTCAAGATATCACAATATAAATAGATTCTTCTGGAATATCTTATTCATAAGATCATGATTGGAAAACAAACATTGTATGTGCAAAACATAAACTAGCTAAACATATCTATCTGCTATATTTACTATTTTAACACTCTAACTACCTCAACCACCGAACCATTCATATAGGTGCGAGAGAGTCTTATTAGAACAAGGACTCAAAATATAAATCTAATCATAAATCACCACTCCCTATAAAATAGAGCATGATAAAGTTTGAGTAACTAAAACACAAATTATTTTTAGGTAGAAAATTGGAATAGGAAAGTAACTCTACTACAATAGTTTAAAATTGAAACGTAGACTATAGAAACAGTCATGCGTGGTAGAATTATTCTCTTCTAGCAGTATTATTAAATGATGTGATGATTCACAACATTCTTGACAAATAAACACCTCCAATTATGTGGATACTAAATTTTTCTAACTTCCTTTGCATCGTTGTCTGAAACTCCCTTTGGCTGCGAGTTGTGCCTCCTAGTTGCTGTGAGCTACAGTCTGCTTGCTCTAGATCCTTGGTTGCAAAGAGTTAGTTCACACAACATCTATACAATACTAATAACCACAACTTAAATGCAGATATTCATTGTATTTCATACATATCCACACATTAACCATACAATAACTATCATATCATAATCATATTTCCATAAACTTTAAACTAGGTCCAAGTTTGCATAATGATCATAAAAGATAGTAAAGTTTTAGGAATATATAGGAAATAAGTATTTGGAGATGTCTAAAATCATGTACTAAAATAATAGAAAACTAAATAATAGCAGTCCTCATCATTCCCCCCAACTGATTATTTACTTGTTTTTAAGCAAAGCAATTTGAAGACTGGAGGTTGTACTGCAAGGTCATCTTCCTGAGGTCTGTGATCACATCCACTGCTTTTTTCTATCTCAAGTAAAAGCCTCTATAGCATGAAAGTATTTTCCACCTGACATCCTTAGCTTCTTCCCATTCTTCATTCCCTTCTCTTGTCCAATGTGGTACTGGGTAGAGAAGAATAGGTGGAGATAAAGTCAGAGGTACCCATTCAAGTTCTTTGTCTTTTGCAATGTCCATATACCTTCAGGTTCTTTCAAGCATAGTCATAAAGTTATATATAGAGTAAGGATATTTTTTTGTGAATTAGGGGTTAAAATATATCTTTCTTGTATAAATTGATAAGAATGATAAAGGAGACTGTTGTACCCTTAGCACACATGCCCCGTTTAGAACGGGGACCCTCTCTTTCCTTCGCTTTACTAGGTCATTTTTGTCATTGCCTCATTTTGCATGCCCCTTGTTTGGTGTTCCATATGGCCAGTGAGCCTCAAAGTATCATCTCAAGTCTACCATGTTTCATCCCCCTCAAATTTTCTAAGTCAGGGCTTTTGTGGAGATCCCTTGGTAGTTTGCCTCTACCAGAGTCCTTGGCACCCTCCGGGTCCACCTTGTCGGGTTTCCTTTGGCGGATTTCCCTGTTGTGTTTTCCATATCAAATGGACAAAGGACCTCGGCCTTTCATAGCCCAGGACTTGCCATCTTGATCACTGTTTCTCATGATTTCCATGACTAGCTTACAGTCCATGGGGCTCATCGGGCCCAGTCTGCTAGATCTCCCTTCCTGGGTCTCCACTATGCATTTTCCCTTCCCAAACGACTATTCTCCATTGGAGTTCCACCTACCGGACGCTGGGATCTTCTTCGCCGGTGGTTTTCCACTTAACATTTCAAACAACTATCTACCAACGACCTTCTGACATCCGAGTTTCAGACCCCTCACGACCGTTTTTGAATTTCAAACTCACCAACTTTTTGGCCGCCGTAAGTGTATTTATTGATGGCATTTAATGCCATAAAATTCTATAAATAGGCTAATTTGACCTGTCATTTTCACATGTCAGGACAACCAGAGCAATTAGAGTGATCTAGAGCATTCGTCATGCGTCGCCCTCGAGTCCGTAGCCTTCCATCGCCGATCCTTTGCATTTGTTGGTGGTTTCATCATCTTTATTCACCAAGTTGTAACAGTAGGTTTGCTATCCATGCCTCATATTATGCTTTTGTTTGATTTTTGAGGGGAAATAATGGATAAAATGGGTGACAAATGTATACATTGGATAGAGAAAAGGGAGGCACTTAAAACCCATGTAGTCAAATTTTTTAAGAAACCCTCATAATCACCCACATAGTGCACACAAAACTTCACTTCCCCGACGCCATTCTTCAGCCAGGGAATTCATGGCTCATGATCCCACTGACTCACATTGCCATCGTTTAAGTGCTAAAATGAAAACTAAACTTCAAGTGGCGAATCTACCTTTTGGGCCCGCCATGGCGGGGGGACTCCCATTCCTTGCCGTTGAAGCATCAATCTTTCTAACTAAAGTGGAGTCCTATGCATCGCCTGGGTCCACCCCCATAGGACTTTTTTCTCGGGGCACCGTTTATTGTTTGTAGTTTCAAACAAAATTTTGACCCCTACTTCCTAGCCCCCAGACTCTGGCTCTTTCCTTGATCAGCTGATGTTGAAATGACCATCCTAAACGCCCTCTGGGTCTTGGTCCACAAACTTTTGTTTGCAGATTACCATGGTGCTATCATTGTTTCTCATGACTTTCAAGGGGCTACTTTCCAGCCTCTGTACCCTAATCATCTTGTAGCCGTGCAAGTAAAATGACTAACTCAAGTGTCCCAACCTTTGCCAGGTCCCCTCCGTTGGACTTCAGTTGTTGGGACTCCATCCCGTCTTGACCGACGCGAAAAGGAAAATTGACCCCGTCCTCTCGGCCTTTAGGGCTTGGTGCCTTGACTGTCGATGATACCCTCTAAGAACAAAAATATGGAAGCCAAGTTCAAGACTGGGTTGGATCCTTCGGGTTGCTCCCGTCGAACTTCCACCCTTTGTCTAGAGTTTCAATACGACAATTATCAAATGACTTCCCGTCCCCTTTGACCCGAACACTTAAGCTATCAGAGAGCTGTGTCAACTGCCTTCCAAACTCACGGGTCCCGGCTGGTAGAACTCCATCCTCAAAATTCTGCCTCACTAGAGCTGTTCCAAATGACTAACCTAAGAAATGAAGGTCCATCCTTGTTCTGACCACTCAAATGATGACCCAAATGCCTCCTAATCCGAAAATGAGCTTTGACCCACGTACTGAAATTGGATGCTCTTCTCCATGGACTTTTCAAATTTCCTAAACTTAAAGACAAAAGAAATCATATGGATTGCCCTGCCCTGTTCATCCTTGAAAACAACCATCCTAATAGGGAAGTTTGGCATCTAGGGCCCAGATTGGTCAAACCCCCTCCCATGAGCCACTAACGGCAATTTAGACTAAATGTTAGATTTTTGAATGATGAATTATCTAATCTAACTTCATTTGTAGGGTTTTGACTAACATTTTGTGTTTTCATGCTTGATTATACTCACCTTGTGTCTGTTTGCAGAATATATGGAATTGGGTGCAGGATCCTCGGGGGCACTCACGGAGAAAGACAAAGGGAAGAAAATAGGCAAAGCTCTCTATGGAAAGGAAGAAAAAGACCAAATGAAGTACCAGTTCCAAGGGGAATCATTGCAATCTAAAGTCACCACAGATTGGAAGGAGGTCTCTGACACCAACATAGGACATGTGGACATTGTAAAATTCACACAAAGGGTCAGGATCAGCCCTAAGACAGAGAATGCAAGATTGATAAGAGGCAGTGGAATAGCCAAAGCTATAGGTTTTCCTCCCGCTCTTGTTGCCCCCAAACTAGTAATGGCTTGCAGGAGGCAAACTAGCCAGAAACCAAAATAATAGTGGACAGGGATGGAAACGTGTTAGCTGACATGTCGACCAAAGCAATAACTAGGACCTTTCATATCCCTACCTTCGGGGAGATGGAATTTCCAACCATAGAGGAGTGCAAGGCAATGTGGGATGGAGACCCAATTAAATGTAAGAAGCTTATAAATCAACATTGGCTCAAGGAGAAGAGGGGAAATGTTGCAAAGGTTCCCCAGGAGCTCTTTCACAAGGACTTCTATGAAGACTACCATGATTTGATAACCTTGCTAAGTAGAGTAATGGGCCTTCCTATTGCGGCCTACTTTCAAGAATGGATGGTCTACTTTGTTGAATAGATTCTTTGTGGAAAAGAGGACACCACATTCTATTGGGGAGGGATAATAAGTGATTGCTTGCATGAGAAATTCATGGCTATCAAAAAGACCTCCAAATTATACATGACATCCTACTTGGTCTATTCCTTGCCCGAACAAAGGCAATATAGTGGCTTATTTAGAGCTCCGAATGAAGAACAAGGCAGGGAGCTAAAAGTCTATGATAGGTACACCTAGTTGCAATACATGAACTACAAGGACTACTGCAGGGTAAATGACTCTTTTATAGGTCATATCATTAGATTTCTCGGGGTGATTTTGAGAGGTGAGTCTCCCATAGTGATTGTGCTTTCCTTAAACAATATGCCTTTCTATTTATCTAGTATCCAAAATTCACATACATCCCTACAGAAGGCTTTCCAGAAAGACCAAACAAGTTGCCTTGGTATCCCAATGACCAGATAATATTGTTGGAGCTTTCTCTATAACTGTGACATGTGCACACCCTCTTAAGCAACAAACATCTAGCAGGGATTTCTTATCCCCTTTCTATTGACTAGGGGATGTATGAGCTCCGTACCTCCCAATGTGCCCAAAACTCAGAAAAGGAATTGGCCCAGTATCATTTCAAACTCCACACGACCTGACCACAGATGGACCCCTATGGCCACATTAGGAGGGAAATTGGACATGAATATGCCCATCTTCATAGTGTTGAATATTTTTGGGCCAATTGTAAGGATGAAAATGAGGTATAGATGAGGCATTATATGCAGATGACCACATACTTTGTAAAAAGGGTGAACCTGTTCCCAGTGGCCGATCAGGTAGAAGAAGATGAGAGCACAGTGATAGAACCCCAGTATGATGCAATTGCTAGTCTTCCACTACCGCTAATTGATCGAGATGACCAAGAGGTCGATAACCTCAATATTTTGACCAAGCCCATCGAGGCTCGTAAAAAAGAATGGATTGATGGGAAAGTTTCCCAAATGATGGAACAAGGGGTATCTTGACTTATGAAGGGCTTGAAAGTGAGCCAAGTGGAACAAATGGTGGGGTAACTACTACATCAATAGGAGAAAATTAAAAGTCCCCTCCACTCACTCTCTCGAGGAAAAGGAAGGAGACTGACGAGAAATAGTCCAATCCAAAAGTGTATGCTAGAAAGGCCTTGGAAGGTGAGCCTTCCAAGAAACATAAGAAATCGGGCAGTGTCACTGAAATGCCTGTTATACAAGAAGATCCACTCCATGAGGGAGAGGATATGGAGGCTTATCAACCCAAGTCTCCACTAGCTACCTCCACTACTATTGCTCCTCCACCTACTTCTCAAGCCATGGTGGCTACCTCTCCACCTGTAGTGGACATCTCGGTCCACCTTGCCTCTTCTTCACCAACTGGACCAATTGTGATGCTTGATTCTTCTTTTGCCACCACCTCTCTAGTTTCTTGTGCTTCCATGTTTCTAATCACATCCTTTCGACTAGTGACAACAACAATGCCTATACTGACACTCTCCCTTCCAGAAGCATTCTCGAGGCATATGCAGAGTGTCCCCTCTCAAATTTCTAGAGTGTTGATGAATTCAACCATCTAGGTTGCTCTAGAATAGGTTGTTGCCAGCATTCTTGTCTCAAAGCCTCCAACTGAACCACTGGAGATGAAAGCCACAATGCAAATATTTGAGGAATTGGAATGCCAATAGAGGGAAGCCACAAAGGCATTGGAGGAAGAAGTGGATGACTACCACAAGCATCTAGAACATCGACATCTGCAAATTGATAAGGTAGTCTGTGAAGGAGAGGAGACAAAATATTCTAAAAGAGATGAAGAAAAGGATGCCATCACTAAATTCATTATACAAAAAATTGATGCAGATTTTGAGGAAGAGCTGGCCTGACAACTGAAAGATGTTGGGGAAGAAATGGAAAGACAACCTTTCGAGAAAGGAGGGCAAGAAGATGAAAAAATGAAAGATAGCACTGATCTTCCAATCGGTGAACAAGAATAAGGCCCAAAGCACGGTGAAGAGGTGCCTCTCTCACAAGGGTAGGAAGAACAAGAAAAGGAGGAATATGAAGATGTGCCACCTCCACTCAAGGAAAAGAAAGATAAAGAAGAGGATAAGCCTGAAGAAGAGGCTGAAACTAACAAGGATCCAGAGACTGAGCAGCCCGATGGGCATGGGCATGAAGAAGAAAAGGAAGAAAGAGGTACTGAAGGGGAAGACAACCCCAAGGAATCCATGCTCACTAAATCTCCCATCAAATGCACAGTGTTCATCTAGGACTCCAATGAGGAAAAAGAAGATACAAGGATAGAGAAAGAAGCTACTAAGGATAAAGAGATAGTGATCGGGAAGGATGAAGAGGAAGGTGATCATGAATCACCCAAAGAAAATTCCTCAATGCTGAATTGGCTAGAAAGGCAACTGGAGAAGAAAGCTCTTGCCCCGAAGGATCCAAGAACAAGATTGGAGGCCATATTGGCCTGAGCTCAAATCAACACTAAGAAGGAGAAGAAGCCTAAAATTAGATCAAAGGTGACAATGGATGCCTCTGAATCTAGAACCGTGCAGATAGCTACATTGGTGATGGGAGAAGAAGGAATAGGCTACATCTCCACCATCGACCTAGTAACTGCTTCAAGGGAGAAGAAGGTGGATCACCTTCAGGAGTCTGTTGCCATAGTGGTGCATTTAATACAACAAGATAAGATCTCCAAGGATGAGCTCAAGGCACAAGTGGCTGATTTGACAACCTACATTTAGCAATGGTCATCAATAGAGGAGCTCCCTACTACACCCTCGACTCTACCACAATTGTTGTCCAAGGAGCAGGTCGACAAGTTGAAGAAAAGGAAGAACTTGGCTAAGACCATAAAATAATGATTTCAGTAGGTCCTATATGTTGGAAACATGGGCATCGGTTGTGCTGTTAGGACAACAAACAAGTTCTTGGAGGTACAAAAGTCTCTTGAGGGCACAAGGAAATTCTGTACGGACTTCCCGAGGATACATGGGTCTACTTACCTGAAAATTGAGGCCATCCTCAAGCTGCCAAAGAAAACTTTGGAAAAGGAGCTTGCATTCAAGGAGGATGATCATTGGGTCATGTATATGTTGAAGCTGGACTTCAAAAATTGAAAGGAAAGATTGGAGTAGGTTTTCTACAAGGTGGATCTAGATATTGATTAGGCTAGGGATATCAGAGCATATTACATTCAATATTTGAAGCTGATGATGGGATATGATATTCTTGTTGTTCAAATTGATTTGGAGAAGATAAAGCCTCATTTCCATAAGAAGATGGAAGATGGAATGTTGGACGAAATCACCACAGATTTCATGAGTTTTGCTACTTGAGCCTTCACCCAATCTGAGCAATTCAGAGACCACACTGCCAAGTACGATGAAGATTGGGACAAGATCACTGACTAGTCCAAGCAATGGAGTTACCAAGTGGTACAATACAAAATCATGGAAGTTGATAAGCTCCATCTATTGATTTTGAAGTTTATGGTGTATGCCGCTTTGAAGAAATAAGAAGGGAACCCTATTATTGATGAAGAATTCCTTACAGAATAGCTACAACAAAGGCAATTAGCAAAAAGAAAAAATGCTCCAATGCTGCCACTAGAAGACAAAATAAGGAAAGGGACAAAATGTATTTTAAATTCTAATATATTTGGGTGTTGGTGAATTCCTAGTTTGTAGTGAATCTTGGCCACACAATGCAAATCAATCTTGGCCATTCATTCTACTTTTTGGACACTATAAATAGGGGGTCTCCACTCATTTTCAAGGGAGAGTTGAGTTGTAAAGACATCCTACAAATTTTTTAATAGAAATACATTGCCTTTGGTGGATTTCTAAGTTTCTTTGCATGTTTCATGATTCATCTCCCCTAGTTAGCTGATTTAGCTAGATTTACTTTGCTGTTTCAGTTAGTCTTAGATTGCTTTGATAGATTTAGTAATGATTTTCAATGGTTATGAAGATTTATACTGTGTTGATGCCTTTCTTGTCCATACTTTTTGCTGTTTACTGATGGTTGATAGCTGTGTAAAGTTAGTCTGGACTTAAAATTGAAAGATGCCCTAAACTTTTATCTTTGTTCATGCATGTTTATGGTGAATGAATGGTAAAACATTTGCAGTCTTTAGAAGATAGCACAAATTTTGTGATACTGTGAATTTTCTGGTTATGTGAAATTCTTTTTGAAGGAAGCTGTCTGCAGTAGAACCCTCCATGATCACTATTCATAGTTAGTTTCAGATCTAGGAACCTCTTCTCTTCCCTTCTCTTTTACCTTTTTTTTAACAAGTTACCTATGCTAAGGTTCATTGCACATTGTAAAGCCAAATCTTAAGATAAAATAAGATTTTATGATTGCTGTTCGAACCTGCAGCAAACTGCACTTTAACTTCCATTTTAGAAGCTCCACCTCATGATTCACCTCATATCCAGCTAAGCACATAATTCTTCCCTATGATTACCAGCAAAATCACATCAAACATCAACTAAGGAATTCAATGCAAGTCATGACCTGACACCTGAGAGCTCTTGGGATAGTGTTATGCAATTTGATTGTGGAAGATTGTCTTTCAAGAGAGGTGTTGCATCTATGCATTACCTGTGTTGAGAAAGTGTGCAAAAAACCTATCAAAAAAATTGGCGCTAAAAGGAGGGCCTTTGGGCTAAGCTGGATCAACGTGATTCACTCTCCCTTGAGAGGACGTGAAGAGTCTTGAGGTCAACACTGAACAAAGGGGAATTCCGAGAATTGTAGCCTCCTACAAGGGAAAGGAGAACTAGGAGGGAGGAAATAGCCTCTTCTTCTTCCTCCATCCCACCCACTTCACCTTTTCCCTCACCTCCTTATTCCTTCCATTCACCTCAAAGTCAGTAGACTTCCTTCACCTTCATCCACTCCACTCAGCCATACCAAACTGCTTTTCCACCTCTTATCTCCTGTCGCTAGGGGCCTTCCTCTTCCCCTACCCTCCAAGTCCTAGGTGTAGTCCCAATTGCCGTGGCCCAGGTACAACCCCAGGTTGTTGTTCCCCAATAGGTGCAACCCTAGGTTGCTGCTCCCCAACAACAAATACAACCTCCAGCTCCCCTCATGGCTTGTTTAGCACAAAATCCTTCTCTGTTGCACTTCAATGCCTATCATGATATGCCTAAGAATCCTAAATTTTTTTGCACGAAGTTCAATCCTCATGACCCACAAAGGATAGTAGAATAACACATTAAGATATTTGAAACCACACTCAAAGATATGAAGATAGCTCATGAGGATGTGGCATGTAGGCTCTTTCCATATTCATTAGGGGAAGAGGTGTTCTATTGGTACATCAACTTGTTGAGGGGGTCCATTACTTCATGAGATCTTCTGATGAATGCTTTCTTGTAGAAATACAAAATTCCAATCAACCCTTTAGAGCTATACCGAGAGTTTATGTCCATTCGCAAGGAAGTTAATGAGCCAATCAACTCTTTCAATGATCATTTCCATCGCGTCTACATGAGACTTCAAACCCCTTATGCACTCAATGATGCTGTTGCTCTACTTGTCTATTATGCAACATTGGATAATATTACTTCAACATTAGTAAAGAGAATGCGCCTTCCTCATGCCACATTGGTGGAGGCCTATTTAGAGGCAGTCATTGCTAGTACTGATTTGGGACAAAATATTTTTGGTCCGTTTCCCTCTTTAGGTGCGGTGGCTCATCCGATACAAGTTCAAGGCCTCAACCAGAAATTTGCTCACCAAACACCTCTTATGAACCAAGTGCCACAATTTCATATAGTTCCTCATCCGGGACAACCCTTAAATTAGGCACCTCCCATGCCTTCTTACTTGCAGCCTTAGTCACAATTGACTTATGCCTAAGTTCCCCAATAATAGAAAGTATGTTAGGAATAGCCCCAAGTGCCCCTGTACTTGCAAGGGCCATAATTTCTGCCCGCTCAATCGAATCAGTCGGTTGCTCCACCCATTTTTCTTTAGAATTAGGTATCATAGCCTAGCAATGCAGAAAAGGATCGATTGGATGAGCTAACATAAATGATCTGGAAGATGTCCATGGAGATGATGCAATTGAGGAATCAGAACAACCAGTTGTAGGTCTTTCAATAGAGTATCCAAGCTAATATCAATAGAGACAATAGGGATAATCGAGACAACAGAGATGATCACCAGGCCAACACCTCTTCCGGACAAAATTATGATAGAGGGAAAAATTCAAATTAGGGTTTCGAGAGGAGACCTTCCCAGAGGAAAAATTGAATGTGGAACATGAGGCCCAACAATGGAGGTGTTACTACCCCTCTTGATCAACTTGCCAACAATGACAAGATGACCAGTGGGGTATAACTCGCCAAAGCTGCCTTATCTGAATGGTGCTAGATTCACAAAACAAACTAGAATTTGGAATTGGGCTGCCACGATTTCCAAAAAATAGTTGAGATTTTCCAAGTGTAGGTCCAAAATGCCTTTGAAAGTGAAAATTGCAAAGACATAGTCCCATCTGAGCCTTATGACTCTTTCGTGCTCGTGGTTAATCAAGCCCCATTCCCGAGAAATGAAAGCAAAGAGCCCGAGGATGCGACTTCCTTTCTAAAGGTTTAAGAAGTAAAAGAGGTAAGTAACGGTGAAGGCTTATCTCAGTTATTTGATTCAATAGATAATGGTCCCTTAGATGATGAAGAACCCCTTGAGGATGAAGTACATACATTCCATTAGAGCTCCACTCTGTACTACTTAAGGAATAGACAAGTAGGGGGACCATTTACTACATCCACTCTACCCAATTACTTCACCACCCCACTAGATCCAAATGCTAGCAACAATTTCGATCTTCCTCACGTTTCCACTCAGTATTTCAACAAGGATAGGCCATTGAATCAGCCCCATAACCAGTCACAAAACCAACCTCAAGGTCAACCCTAAATTCACTCAAGCCAAACACAAAACTAGCCTGCTAGCTCTTCCATAGGTAGGGCCTTTGAATTTGAAATTGAGCAAATGGGTGAATACGTTGCTGAGGAGTTCAAGAAATTTAAAATTAGCCTATGCACCTTTGAGTTACTCAATGTCCCTACTATAGGGAATGCATTCTTTAGGGTAATTAATCAAACTCCTTCCTCTAAAACAACACAAGAAACATTAGCCAAAAGGGTCACCTTTGAAGAACCTAGATAGGAATCCGTAATCTAGGACATCATAGGGAAAAAGAAGGATGTTCCATCCAATAATTCTATGGGTAAGCATCCCACAAAAGAGTCTGATCAAAGCAACAAAAAAACCTAAAAGATCAGCCCTCTGGACAAATCAAAGATAGGGTGGGTGATAAGAACAAAGCCTAAGTAGCCCAGGTGGACACACCTATCGGCCTCTTCCAAGGTAGATTGGAAACACCACCCTTCCTCACTACCATATGAATATTCAAGAAGAATTTGCATAATTTCCTACTTGATTCAAGAACGTCAACAAATGTTATGCCCTTGGAAATGTGCAAAGATCTTGGGATCACCCCCACACCTTCAAGAAGGAAAGTGACCCAGTTGGACAGAAAAAATATTAACATAGTGGGAGAAATGAATTGGATTCCAATGCAGATTGCTGTGGATCCAAGGATACAACAAGTCATTGACATTCAAGTAGCTGACATCCCTGACACCTATACGCTTATCCTTGGGCGAGACTTCACCCAAACACTAAATGGATATGCTGCAACAAATATTCTCACTTGTGGCTACCCTAGAGAGGACTACCAAGTCAGATCCGTATAGACTGTGAACCCTGTATGAAATACATGATCATAGAGTACAACAACACCAATGAGGTGCTATTTGTGGAGACAGAGCTGGGAAACTATTGCCTCTTTACTTGCTAAGAAGAATTTGAGCCTCACGAAGAACTGGCTGTTGAAGTTTTCTTAGTGTAGTGTAGTTCCCCAGCCAACTTGGCCCAAATGCCCCAAAGTACTAAAGTTTTGGTGAAATCAGATAATGAATATTATGAAGACAGTGACTTGGGACTGCTAGACAATTTCCAATATTTCATGAAAAGTGTGTACAAACCAGCTCAACCTAGGCGCCTGAATGAATTTTCAAGAGCTCTTGCTGCCAAATTGGTGCAGAGTTCACAATGCTGCTCACTCCAAGTTCAAATGTTGTTTGTGCCAAAAAATAGTAGAGAGGGTCTAGGGATTAGTAGCTCCTCAAAATAAAATTCCAAAGGAGAAAGTACCAGAACAACTTGCCATCAGTCACGTTGAATCAACACTTCATCCAAAGGTTGCAAAGACAAACACCAATCCAAAAGAAAATGGATACATCATTGGACCTGGTGTCAAGGAGCCTTCCAAGTTCTAGATGCTTTGATTCGATGGATCTAAGTCAAAGCAAGGAGTTGGTGCCAGATTTGAACTCATTAGCCCAATGGGTAAGACCTTTCTTGCTGCCCATAGATTGCAGTTTTATTGCACTAACAGCGTAGCTGAGTACGAAGCTCTAGTCCATGGTATTCTTATGGCCTTAAGGAAAAATGTTAAGATGCTGTAAGTTTTCAAGGATTCTAAACTAGTAGTCAAACAAGTTAGAAAATTGTACTCCTTCCATGACAGAAGACTAGCTAACTATAGACATAGGGTCTGGGATCTTCTAGAGGGTTTAGATGCTTTTAATATCCAGCTGATCCCACACTTTCAGAATCATACAGATGAGGCTTTGGCTCAAGCAACCAACATGTTGTAGCCACTTTCCCTTTCGAGTCTCAAATGCTTCATAGTTGAGTTGAAATCCACCCCATTTGTTCCAGATAATGTCACTCACTTTTAGGTCTTCAATGATGATAAGCACATCCTCAAGTTCATCATGAGCTTTGATGTCTTTTCCACCCAAATAATTGATGAAGCTAATCCATAAGAAGCTAAACTAGACATAGGAGTTATCAAGCTCAAGACTTAACGATTCCGAGAGGTATGCTTCAGCTGGAGCTTATATTTGATTTGGATCAGATTAGAGACCAAGACCAGCTAGCAAAGAAGGAATCCATTAGCAATCAATGTGATGTCCATAACCTCAAAACAATTGAGAAAATAATTTTTTTTTATTTGCAAGGTGTGTACTACAGAAGAAAAGAAAGGGATCATTAACGCTCTTCAAAAGTATCATGATGTGGTGGCATGGAGTCATGAAGATCTAAAAACTTATGATACCTCCATCAAAGCACACACCATCCCTCTCAAGGCTAATGTGAAACCCTTCTGACAAAGGCAACGTCCCATAAACACCTTGTTGGAGCTGATTATTTACAAAGAAGTTCAGAAAATGATTTCAGCTAGGATTATCTTTCCAGTTTGGAACTCTACATGGGTAGCCAACTTAGTCCTAGTTAGGAAAAATAATGAAGAAATTAGATTGTGCGTGGACTTCCACAATCTGAATCGAGCCTTAGAAAAGGATAATTACCCAGTGCCTTCATTGGATGAGGTATTGCAGATTGTTAATGGCTCACAAATGATGTCCCTTCTTGATGGCTATTCTAGGTACAATCAGGTGATGGTGCAATATGAAGATTTCCATAAGGAAATGTTCACCACCAAGTGGGGCACCTTTTCCTATAGACAGATGCCATTTGGGCTCATCAATGCTGATGCAACCTTCCAGCAGGCTATGGACATCGCATTCAAAGATCTGATCGAAAAGTGCATAATCATCTAAATGGATGATTCAAAGAAGCAAAGTGGTCATGTCTCCGATCTGTGTAAAGTCTTCCAGACGTGTTGAGAGTTTGGGGTTTCCCTTAATCCTAAAAAGTGCATCTTTGGAGTTACTGAAGGGAAACTGCTTGGGCATGTTATCTCAAAGTGGGGCATCTCCATTGACCCAGAGTGCATTCAGTCCTTATTGAAGATTCAATTGCCAGACAGTAAGAAAGAGCTCAAATCTTTCTTTTAGAAAGATTAAATTTGTACAAAAGTTTATTACAGGCTTTGCTAAAATTTTCAAGCTGCTCAATGCCATGCTGAAGCATGAGGCTAAGATTGAGTGGAACCCCGAAGCAAAGCAGGCCTTTGAAGAAATTAAACAAGCAATTACTGAAGCACTAGTGCTAGTCAGTTTAGACTATCTAAAGCCTTTCTACATTTATTCATTCACTTCAGATCACTCATGTGCCAACATTTTGACCTTGAAAGACAATGAGGGAAATGAACACCTGATCGCCTTCATGAGTGCTCCATTGAAAGATGCTGAGTTGCATTACCACAATGTGGAGAAGAAAACATATGCCCTTGTTATAGGAGTGAAGAAGTTCAGGCACTACATCTTATGTAATAAGGTGTTTGCCATAGTTCCTGACCCAACATAGAAAACATTTCTCATGCAAAATGAGTTGGGTGAACAAATGGAAAAGTGCGTCACATTGCTGCAAGAATATGATATGGAAATACAGCCAATGAGATTGGTGAGAGGACAAGCACTTACCCAAATGATGGCTGAAGCAACAACCGATGCAAGACCTAAAGTTACTGTGCAACAATACTAGCTTGAAGATGTTTCCCTAGGAGAGTGGTACGATGACATAATCTACTATTTGTTGAATCACAAGTGCCCACCCCATTTTTAAGGAGTTTAAAAGCATGCCCTCAAGTTGAAGAGTAACAACTATATGTTGCAAGGCTCTATTTTATATAGGAAGAACCATGAAGGTGTCTACCCGAGATGCCTTGGAAAAGAAGAAGGAGATTGAGTCCTAAAAGAGTTTCATGAAAAGTTCAACATTGGTCACGGATCCGGTCCATCTATCACACATCAGATACTAAGAGCAGGATTTTATTGGCCAACAGTCGTCAAGGATGCTTATAGTCATGTTCGCTCATGCCACACATTGCGAACAACCACTACCAAGGCAAGGAATGTTGCTGTCCTACTACAACCTGTCTTGGAGGTGAGGCCATTCGCACAATGGAGACTTGAATTCATTGGTATGGTAAGCCCTCCATCATCTGCAAGAAACAAGTACATTCTAACTGCTTCCGATTATTGCACTAGATGGAAAGAAGTAATTTCATGTAGACAGTGCACAACAAAAGTAGTTACAATTTTTCTGAAAAGTTTTATTCTAAATCGCTTTGGTTGTCCTTATGCGTTGGTGTGTGATAATGGACCTGCATTTGCTTCGTTAAAATTTTCTAGTTGGGTTTTTGACTATGGAATTGCCCTTAAATTCTTGTCCAACTACTACCCTCAAGGCAATGGCCTTGCAGAATCCACAAACAAGAATCTGATCACCGTGATTAAGAAACTACTTGATAGGAATCCTAAGGACTGGCATACCTAGCTTCGTTTTTCCCTTTGGGTAGATCACACCCATCACAAGGCTGCCCTTGGCAATTCTCCATTCCATCTTGTTTATTGCTTAGAGCCTATCTTTCAAATACACCTAAAAATTCCCACCCTCCAATTTATCAATGAATTTTATGGAGGGGATCATAGAGAAGCTTTGTTAGCTGAGCTCTTGCACTTAGAAGAAGTACGAGATCACACAATAGAAAATTTTTCCAAACATCAGGACATAGTCAAGAGATGGTTTGATCATCGAGCCAAAATCAAGGTGTTTAGAATTGTAGATCTAGTCCTGTGTTGGGACAAGGGCCATGAAAAGAAGGGGGACATAACAAATTTGACAAGCTTTGGCTTGGCCCCTTTCAAATAGATAAAATCCTAGGAGACAATGCTTTCCACTTAAAGACCCTTACTGGTAAAGATGTCTCGTTGCTTGTCAATAGGCAATATTTGAAGCATTACTTCCAAGTCTAAGTTCTTTTAGAGCTATCCTTGTAATTACTTGTATATAGGTTAGGGTAGGTTGCTTCGTTTCACTGCTTTGTGTCACTTTTGTTTTTCTTGTCTCTTGGCTGTCTTGTTTTGGTGAGAATGGGTTCTTCATTGCCGATGCAGTGGCCATGCTCATTCAATAAACAGTTCACTTTGCTATGTGCCCTTAGTGTTCTTTGGCTAAATATTCATTCTTGAATATTGGCCCCTAATAGCTACCTAGGAATGATTTCCTCATTTGAACTCTGCTTTAGCACTCAACCCTTGGTTGAATCTTTTTACATTCATCTCGGATCCTACACTAAAACACATATTAATTATTTCCAAAAGGATGTACAGTAGCCGCTATGATGACTCTGTGAGAAAAAAATATTAAGTCCGCTCCAGTGGTCACTATGGTTCTCAAACCCATCATAGGATTCAATGCTTACACAGTTGAGCAAAATAAAAAATACCAAAAGAAATAAAGTAAAGAAAATTTAGAAATTAAGCAGTCGTATGGGTGTGCAAATAAATCTACCAGGGCTATGGATGCCTAGCTGGCAGTAGAGCGATATTCTTGGGGCCACAACGATAGCTCTGCAGGGCTATGGACGTTTGATTGGTAGTGGGGCCATGTCTAGGTTACTTTTGGTGTTGGACGATTTATGTAGCTTGCTCAGTTTGATTAGCCACTATATGTCATAGTTTCTGAGAGAAGGAATGAATTCACCACACACACACTACTGAGATGTTTCATAAGTGGATTCAACTAAGGATCCCATTCTCCTAGTTCACTTTTGTAAGTTAGCTCCTGGTGTGCAAAACTAGAGATTCTGGGTTTAGAATAAATATTTATCCTTAGAACGCTAGGGAATGTTCCCAACAGAGTCGCCATTTGTTGTGCCCTTAGCACACACACCCTGTTCGGAACATGGACCCTCTCTTTCCTTTGCTTTGTTGGGTCATTTTTATCGTTGCCTCATTTTGCGTGCCCTTATTTGGTGTCCCATATGGCCAACAAGCCTCAAATTATCATCTCAAGTCTATCATGTTTCATTCCCCTCAAATTTTCCAAGTTAGGACCTTTGTGGAGATCCCTTGGCAGTTTTCCTCTACCAGCGTCCTTGGCACCCTCCGGGTCCGCCCTGTTGGGTTTCCTTTGGTGGATTTCCCTATTGTGTTTTCCATCTCAAATGGACAAAGGACCTCGACCTTCCATAGCCTGGGACACACCATCTTGATCGCTGTTTCCTGTGCTTTCCATGACTAGCTTATAGTCCATGGGGCTCATCGGGCCTGGTATGCTAGATCTCCCTTCTCGAGTCTCTACTATGCATTTGTCCTTCCCAAATGACCGTCCTCCATTGGAGTTCTACCTACCAACCCTGAGATCTTCTTCACCAGTGTTTTTTTGCTTAACGTTTCAAACGACTATCTATCAACAACCTTTTGATATTTGACATGTGGATCACTCATGGCCATTTGCAAATTTCAAAGTCACCAACATTCTGGTCGCCATATGTGCATTTATTGATGGCATTTAATTCCATAAAATTCTATAAATAGGCCAATTTGACCTATCATTTTCACATGTCAGGACATCCAGAGCAATTAGAGTGGTCTAGATCATTCATCATGCGTTGCCCTCGAGTCCATAGCCTTCCATCGCCGGTCCTTTGCATTTGTTGGTGGTTTCATCATCTTTATTCACCAGGTTCTAATAGTAAGTTTTTTTTCACACCTCATATTATGTTTTTCTTTGATTTTTGAGGGGAAATAATGGATAAAATGGGTGAAAAATGTATGCATTGGATAGAGAAAAGGGAGGCACTTAAAACCCATGTTGAATTTTAAGAAACCCTCATAATCATTCACACAGTGGACACCAAACTTCACTTCCTTGACGTTGTTCTTCAGCTAGGGAATTCATGGCTCATGGGCCTGCCGACTCATGTCTCTGTTGTTTAAGTGATAAAATGAAAACTAAAATTCAAGTGAGGAATCTACCTTTTGGGCCCGCCATGGTGGGGGGACTCCTGTTCCTCGCTGTTGAAGCATCAATATTTCTAACTGAAGTGGAGTCCTATGCATCACCTGGGTCTGCCCCCGTGGGACTTTGGTCTCGGGGTGCTGTCTATTGTTCACCATTTCAAATGAAATTTCAACCCCTGCTTCCCATCCCCTAGATTCTGGCTCTTTCCTTGATCAGCTAATGTTGAAATGACCATCCTAAATGCCCTCCGAGTCCTAGTTTGTGGAATTCTATCTACGGACTGCCATGGTGCCATTGCCATTTCTCACGGCTTTCAAGGGGTTGCTTTCCGGCCTCCAGACCCCCATCATTCTATAGTCATGCAAGTAAAATGACTAACTCAAGTGTCCCAACCTTTGTCAGGTCCCCTTCGTTGGACTTCTGCCATTAGGACTCTGTCCCGTCTCGACCGATGCGAAAAGGAAAATTGAGCCCACCCTCCCGGTCTCTAGGGCCCGGTGCCCCGATTGCTGATGATACCCTCTAAACAAAGAAATATGGAAGCCGAGTTCAAGACCGGGTCTGGTCCTTCGGGTTGCTCCTGTCGGACTTCCGTCCTTTGTTTTCCATTTCAAAATGACAATTATCAAATGACTTCCCATCCCCTTTGACCCAAACACTTAAGCTAATAGAGAGCTGTGCCGACCACCTTCCAAACTCACGGGTCTCAGTTGGTGGAACTTCCTCCCAAGAATGCCACCTCTCTAGAGCTGTTGCAAATGGCTAACCTCAAACAAAAAAGCTCTATCCTAGTTCTGACCGCCCAAATGATGACCCAAATGCCTCCTAATCCAAAAATGAGCTTTGACCCACTCACTAAAATTGGATGCTCTTCTCCATGAGCTTTTCAAATTGCCTAAATATGAAGACAAAAGAAACCATACGGATTGCCCTACCCTGTTTTCCCTTCAAAACAACCATCCTAATAGGGAAGTCCAACCTTTAGGGCCCAGACCGTCCAAACCCCCTCCCATGAGCCACTAATGGTAATTTAGACTAAATGTTAGATTTTTGAATGATGAATTATCTAATCTAACTCTATTTGCAAGGATTTGGATAAAATTTTGTGTTTTCATGCTTGATTATGCTCACCTTGCCTCTATTTGTGGAATATATGGAATCGGGTGCAAGACCCTCAAAGACAGTCGCTGAGAAAGACAAAGGGAAGAAAATAGACAAAGCTCCCCATGGAAAGGAAGACAAAGAACAAATGAAATACCAGTTCTAAGGGGAACCATTGCAATCTAAAGTTACCATAGATTGGAAGGAGGTCTCTGACACCAACATAGGACATGTGGACATTGATGAATTCACACAAAGGGTTAGGATCAGCCCTAAGACAAAGAATGCAAGATTGATCAGAGGTAGTAGGATAGCCAAAGTTGTAGGTTTTCCTCTTGCTCTTGTTGCCCCTGAACAAGTAATGGCTTGCAGGGAGGCATACTAGCTAGAAACTAGAACAATAGTGGATAGGGATGAAAAATTGTTAGCTAACATGTCAGCCAAAGCATTAAATAGGACCTTTCATATCCCTACCTTCAGGGAGATGGAATTACCAACCATAGAGGAGTGCAAGGCAATGTGGAACAAAGACCCAATTAAATGTAAGAAGCTTATAAATCAACATTGGCTCAAGGAGAAGAGGGGCAGTGCTACAAAGGTTCCCTAGGAGCTCTTTTGCAACAACTTCTATGAAGACTACCATGATCTGGTAACCTTGCTAAGTAGAGTAATGGGCCTTCCTACTGCGACCTACTTTCAAGAATGGATGGTCTACTTTGTTGAACAAATTCTCCGTGGAAAAGAGGATACCAAATTCTACTAGGGAGGGATAATAAGTGATTGCTTTCATGAGTAGTTCATGGCTTTCACAAAGACCTCCAAATTATACATGACATCTTACCTAGTCTATTCCTTGGCTAAACAAAGGAAATATAGTAGCTTATTCAGAGCTTTGAATGAAGAACAAGGCAGGGAGCTAAAAATCTATGATAGGTACCACTAGTTGCAATACAAGAACTACAAGGACTACTGCAGGGTAAATGATGCTTTTATAGGTCATATCATTAGATTGCTTGGGGGTGACTTCGAGAGGAAATTCTCCCATAGTGCTTGTGCTTTCCTTAAACAATATGCCTTTTTGTTTATCTAGTATTTGAAATTCACATACATCTATGCAGAAGGCTTCTCAGAAAGACTAAAAAAGTTGCCCCGGTATCCTAATGACCAGATAATATTGTTGAAGCTTTCTTGACAACTATGACATGTGGACACCCTCTTAAGCAACAAACATCTAGCAAGGATTTCTTATCCCATTTCTTTTGGCCAGGAGATGTATGAGCTCCATACCTCCCAATGTGCCCAAAACTTAGAAAAGGAATTAGCCCAATATAATTTCAGACTCCACACGGCCCGACCATGGATGGACCCCTATGGCCACATCAGGAGGGCACTTGGACACGAATACACCCATCTCATAGCATTCAAGATTTATAGGCCAATTGTAAGGATGACAATGAGGTAGGGATGAGGCATTATATGCGGATGACCGCATACTTTGTAAAAAGGGTGAACCTATTCCTAGTGGCTAATTAGGTAGAAGAAAATGAGAGCACAGTGATAGACCCCTGGTATGATGCAGTTGCTAGTTTTCCACTATTCTAATTGATTGGGATGAGCAAGAGGTTGATGAACTTGACATTTTGACCAAGCCCATCGAGGCTCGTACAAAAGAATGGATTGATGGGAAAGTTTCCTGATTTAAGAAACAAAGGGTCATCTTGAATTATGAAAGGCTCAAAAGTGAGCCATGTGGAACAGATGGTGGGGTAACTACTACATCAACAGGAGAAACTTCAATGTCCCCTCCACTCACTCGCTTGAGGAAAAGGAAGGAGACTGATGAGCAGCAGTCCAATCCAAAAGTGTATGCTAGAAAGGCCTTGGAAGGTGAACCTTGCAAGAAACATAAGAAATTGGGCAGTGTCACTGAAATTCCTATTATACAAGAAGATCCACTCCATGAGGGAGAGGATATGGAGGCTGATCAACCCAAGTCCCCACCGGTTGCCTCCACTACTACTGCTCCTCCACCTACTTCTCAAGCCATGGTGGCTACCTCCCCACCTGTAGTGGACATTTCGGTCCACCTTGCCTCTTCTTCGCCAACTGGACCAATTGTGATGGTTGATTCTTCTTCTGCCACCACCTCTCCAGTTTCTTGTGCTTCCATTTTGCCAACCACATCCTTTCCAATAGCGACAACAACAATTCCTATTCCGAAACTCTCCCTTCCAAAAGAATTCTTGAGGCATATGCAGAGTGTCCCCTTTGAAATTTTTGAAGTGTTGATGAGTCCAACCATCTAGGATGCTCTGGCACAGGTTCTTGCCAACGTTCCTATCTCAAAGCCTCCAATTGAACCACCAGAGAAGAAAGCCATGATGCAAATATTTGAAGAATTGGAATGCCAAGAGAGGGAAGCCACAAAAACATTGGAGGAAGAAGTAGATGACTACCATGAGCATCCAGAACATTGACATCTGCAAATTGATAAGGTAGTCTATGAAGGAGAGGAGACAAAATATTTTGAGGGAAATGAAGAAAAGGATGCCATCACTAAATTCATTATAGAAACATTTGATGCCGATTTTGATGAAGAGCTGACCTGACAATTGAAAGATGTTGGGGAAGAAATGGAAAGACCACCTTTTGGGAAAGGAGGGCAAGAAGATGACAAAATGAAAGATAGCACTGAACTTCCAACCGGTGAACAAGAAGGCCCTAAGCACAGTGAAGAGGTGCCTCTATCATAAGGGTAGGAAGAACAAGAAAAGGAGGAACATGGATATGTGCCACCTCCACACGAGAAAAAGAAAGATAAATAAGAGGATAATGCTGAAGAAGAGGCTAAAACTAAGAAGGATCCAGAGATTGAGTGGCCCGACGAGCATGGGCATGAAGAAGAAAATGAAGAAAGAGGTACTGAAGGGGAAGATAGCCCCAAGGAACACATTCCCACTAAATCCCCCATCAAATGCACGGTGTTCATCCAGGACTCCAATGAGGAAAAAGAAGATACAAGGATAAAGAAAGAAGCTCCCAAGGATGAAGAGATTGAAATCAAGAAGGATGAAGAGGAAGGTGATCATGAATCATGCAAAGAAAAGTCCTCAATACCCAATTGGCTGGAAAGGCAACTGGAGAAGAAAGCTCTTGCCTCGATGGATCCAAGAACAAGATTGGAGGCCATATTGGCTTGAGCTCAGATCAACACTAAGAAGGAGAAGAAGCCTAAAATTAGATCAAAGGTGACAATGGATGCCTCTAGATCTAGAACCGTGCAAATGGCTACATCGGTGACTGGAGAAGAAGGAATAGGCTACAACATCTCCGCCATCAACCTGGGAATTGCTTCAAGGGAGAAAAAGGTGGATCACCTTTAGGAGTCTGTTGCCATGGTGGTGCATTTAATACAACAAGATAAGATCTCCAAGGATGAGCTCAAGGCACAAGTGGCTGATTTGAAAGCCTACATTCAACAATGGTCATCAGTAGAGGAGCTCACTACTACATCCTCAACTCTACCACAGCTGTTGTCCAAGGAGTAAGTCAAAAAATTTGAGAAAAGGAAGAACTTGGCTAAGACCACAGAAGAATGGTTCTGGCAAGTCCTATATGTTGGAAACATGGGCATCGATCATGCTGTTAGGACAACAAACAAGTTCTTGGAGTTAAAAAGTTCTCTTGAGGGCACAAGGAAATTATGTACAGACTTCTTGAGGATATATGGGTCTACTTACCCAAAAATTGAGGCCATCCTCAAGCTGCTAAAGAAATATTGGGAAAAGGAGCTTGCATTCAAGGAGGATGATCATTAGGTCATGGATATATGGAAGTTGGACTTCAAAAACTAAAAGGAAAGATTGGAGTAGGTACTCTACAAGGTGGATTCAGATATTGATTGGGCTAGGGATGTTAGGATAGATTGCATTCAGTACTTGAAGCTGATGACGGGATATGATATGCCTGTCGTTCAAATTGATCTAGAGAAGATAAGCCTCATTTCCATAAGAAGATGGAGGATGGAATGTCGGGAAAAATCACCACATATTTCATGAGTTTTTCTACCTGAGCCTTCACCCAATCTGAGCAATTTAGAGACCAAACTGCCAAGGATGATGAAGATTGGGACAAGCTCACCGACCAGTCCAAGAAATGGAGTTACCAAGTGCTACAATTTGAAATCATGGAAGTTTATAAGCACTAACTGCTGATCTTGAAGTTTATGGAGTATGTCACATTGAAAAAAAAGAAGGGAATCCTATTATTGATGAAGAATTCCTTACAGAATAGATACATCAAAGGCAATTAGCAAAAAGAAAAAATGCTACAGTGCTGCCACTAGAAGACAAAATAGGGAAAGGGACAAAATGTATTTTAAATTGTAATATATTTAGGGGTAGGTGAAACCCTAGTTTTTAGTGAATCTTGGACACACAATGCAAATCAATCTTGGCCATTCATTCTACTTTTTGGACACTATAAATAGGGGGTCTCCTCTCATTTTCAAGGGAGAGTTGAGTTGATGTAAAGACGTGCTACATAAATTTTAATAGAAATACATTTACTTTGGTGTATTTCTAAGTTTCTTTGCATGTTTCATGATTCATCTCCCCTAGTTAGCTGATTTAGTTAGATTTACTTTGCTGTTTCAGTTAGTCTTAGATTGCTTTGATAGATTTAGTAATGCTTTTCAATGGTTATGAATATTTTTGCTATGTTGATGCCTTTCTTGTCCATACTTTTTGCTATTTACTGGTGGTAGATAGCTGTGTAAAGTTAGTCTAGAATTAAAATTGAAAGCTACCCCAAAATTTTATCTTTTTTCATGCATGTTTATGGTGAATGAATGGTAAAACATTTGCAGTCCTTAGAAGATAGCACAAATTTCATGATATTGTGAATTTTCTGGTTAAGTGAAATTCTATTTGAAGGAAGCTATCCATAGTAGAACCCTCCATGATCACTGCTCATAGTTAGTTTCAGATCTAGGAACCTCTTCTCTTCCCTATTCTTTTTCCTTTTTTTTAACAAGTTACCTATGCTAAGTTTCATTGCACATTGTGAAGCCAAATGTTAAGATAGAATAGGAGTTTATGATTTCTGTTCGAAACTGTAGCAAACTACACTTTAACTTCCATTTTAGAAGCTCCACCTCATGATTCATCTCATATCCAACTAATCATGTAAGTGTGCCCTGTGATTACCAGCAAAATCATATCAAACATCAACTGAGGAATTACATGCAAGTCATGACTTGACACTCGAAAGACCTTGGGATAGTGTTTTGCAATTTGATTGTGGAAGTTTATCTTTCAAGAGAGGTGATGCATTTATGCATTACCTATGTTGAGAAAGTGTGCAAAACACCCATCAATAGAGACCTACTATTATTCTCTACATTCTTTCATAATCATTTATTCTCCAATTCATTATCTTTCTACCTACACCTTTATACTTCAGAAGCTTTGTCCATTCATCTATTATCATACTGTGGTTCTTAGATTTATTTTTGATTTCAAGAGAAATTAATTTCTTTCTCTTTACATAGTCCCACACAATCTCACCCCTATGCATTTCATTTCTAAAGTAAGAAGCTAATGCCTTTATTTATAAATCACCCACAAACAATAATGGGTTCCACTTTGTATCATCTTGCACAACATAATTATGTAAATAGAATTGACATAACTGATCTTGTACATCAGGTGTGGCATCAACAAAAATATTTAAAAATTCAAACTTTCTGCTCATTGCAACTAACAAGTTACTAATCAACTGACTAAATTGAAAGCTTATAAAATTTTCTTGTAAAAATAATGTATATACTCTAGCAAGTGGTCTGCACTTAACAATTTGAGCAACCTTATCTACTATTTCCTCAACCTTGACTGTCAACTTTTTCAACTTAGCTTCTTTATTCTCCAGTACTCTGGTATATTTTGAAACCATTCTTTCTTTTTCCTTCTCTCATTTTTCCTTCTATTGGGAAAATTCTTGAGTTACCTTCCACAATTAGTAGCCTAGAGACATGGTAGTATGGAAAGTTTGGTTCTTGTAATATAGGGGGTCTTTTATTTGCAATTGTGATTTCTATGTTTCTTTCCTTCACTATGGCAAGTTGTGCAAGAAAGTCTAATTTAAACCCATGCCCATAGTTGTGAAGTTTTTCCAAATCTTTAATCTTCAAGTACCTTTCATTGTCTCTCTGTTTATATGTCTTTACCAGTTCCTCTAACTATTTAATTCTTTCTAATGCCTCCTATAACTCTTTCTTTACATTCCTTCTACAAAAAATCATCTTGTTCCAAAAATTGGTCATCACCAACCCTAGTATATGCACAACCCTCATTATTAGGGCATTGTGGGGTTCTTTTCCTTGTTTTATTGGCAACAAAAATATCCTTTGAATCAGATTTAGAGGTGGTTAAAATATGCCATTTTCTTTTAATAGGTGTATGCACATCCTCATAAATGTTTTCTTGCAAGTCTGAATCTTCCACTGTCACAATAATTTCTTCCTCCTGTTTCTTGACACTACCCCTCATAACACCCTTCCTTTTCAGGTGGTGTGAATTCCTTGGCTGGCTGGGTTTATTCTTTTGCATTTCTTGGTACAAAGGAAGGTACACCTTTCCTCTTTCTTGTTTTTGGTGTCTTAGAAGAAGTTGGGGTTTCCTATACATCCTCTAATACAGGTTGCAACTTAGAGGTTGTAGGTGGTGACCTTTATAGACACTGATCCTCTGGTTCTCCCCTGTTTTGGGTAGGTGAAGTAGTAGGTGAACTAGAGGGAATTTCCCTTAATGATGCAACAAATGATTCTAAATTCTTTGGAACAATTGGTTCTTCAAGAATATTACTAATATGATCACAAATTAAAAATATTTCCAAAGAAACATGCAGGTATTGAACCCTTAGAATTCTTTTCACAAGTAGGGTAATAAAACAATAGTGTGATAGGGCTGTAGTGTTTCTTTTTTCGTTTGTATTTAGACCCCATTCTCTTCAACATGTTATAAAGGAAATTTGGCACATTAATCATGATGAAAGTGACTCAAACTTTTGAAATGCATTGTATATAAAAGAGATCATCTACCATGATATGTAAGATATTTGACAATATAAGAGGTAACAAAAGCCCATACCCATGGTAGTGATAATCTTTTGGTACCTTTGGATGTCGAATTGAGATTCTCTCTAGGCTTTTTGAATTCATCCCTAGAAGCTACTGCATTTTCCTTGAAAGGGAATTCAACTCCTCTTGGAAAACCAAATACCTATGCAATTGTAGCTTTTGAAGCATCTACCTTCAACCCTCAAACAATGGCTTCATCATGCTGAAGTGTCTCTACAAACTGTTGTCATATCTTCATTGTACTTTTTCAACTTCAAGAAATAGTACAAACATCTTACATTTTTAAAAATAGTTAAGACTAATCTATCTTCTAATATCTTTTGGTGTGCAAAAGGTTCTCTACGATTAATATCTCCTCCCAAGTTGGTAAACTACTCTGTTTTGTTCAAATTTTGTAAATTTGAGCTCACAACTTTAACCTCGCCAATCCTTCCTGCTTGCTATAGTTGAATTATTTGAAATTCAATTGCTACACTTGTATGTTACAACCTAAATTGGCTTAGGTTATGCCTTATAATTGAGAAATAGATGACAAAAGCATTGCAGAAAGGCAAAAAAGGTATTTGGTGTTTTTGGTGGCAAAAGTTTTAACAACCTTGGAAAATGTACTCTCCCCCAACTAAAGCCATTAAGTGACCTCACTTAATTCTACTTTATTAGGCTGAAGGTTTAATTACATATAGTTGAAATAAGATAATGAGTATGAAGCATGCAAATTTAAATGCAAATATATCAAAAAAATTACAATTGATGTTTAATTATGGAAAAATAGTATGTGTACCTATCAACATGAACTAAACTGAACTCAACTCTTGTGAAGTTGATTAGGAGTGTCTAGAGCTTAATTATGATTTGATGTTGGTTAATTGCAATAGGTGATGGATGAAATGATAGGGTGGTGCATGGTAATGAAAGGCTACAAAATTTATGATTTATGGGATTCATCTAGAAAAGAATCATCAACAACACCTTCTGTTAATTGAGTTGGAAATATGGACAAAAAATATGCCACCACATTTGGTTTACTAGGCTTGTCAATTATGGTGATATCAAATTCCTATAATAACAATCACCATCTAACAAGTTTTTCACTAGCCATAGGTTTATTCATTAAGTATCTTATTGTAGTGTGATTAGTGTTAATAAAGACATGATACCTTGTGATATAGTTCCTAAACTTGTTAATTGCATAGAAAACTCCCATCATCTCTTTTTATTTGACTATGTAGTTGAGTTCCACTCCTTGTCAATTTTTAGTAATATAGTAGATAACATACTCCTTATTACCTTCCTTCTATCCAAGTACTGATCCTATGGAAAATTCAAAAGCATCTTGTGTATGTGGAAATGTAAGGTCTAATTTGGTCCTCTCAAGATAGATGCTTTTATTAGTACTATCTTAAGTGCTTCAAAAGAGTGTTGACATTCTGTGTCCACTCAAATTCATATCCTTTGTGAGTAGAACAAATAAAGGTGTTGTAATTTTACTAAAGTCCTGAATGAATCTTGTATAGTAGCTTGCATGTCCTAGAAAACTCCTAACACCTCTTTATTTTTGTGGAATAGGGAGTGTGGAAATTATCTCAATTTTATTTGGATCCACTTGAATCCCTTAACTTGATATAAAATGTCCTAGCACAATCCCTTGGGTTATGATCATGAAACATTTCTCATGATAGGGATAGATTGTGTTCTTGACACCTCTTTAAAATTTTCTCTAGGTTTTTGAGTGCTTCATCATACGTTTCTCCATAGGTTGTGAAATCATGCATGTATATTTCCATGAAGTCATGTGAAAAATCTAAGAAAATACTTAGCATCACCCTATGGAAAGTGGCTAGAGAATTACATAGTCTAAAGGGAAGAACACAATAGGCATATGTGCCCCAAGGGCATGAAAATATGGTTTTATCTCGGTCATCTCAAGCTATTCTAATCTGGTTGTATCCACTGAATCCATTTAGAAAGGAGATTTACTTTTTACTTGCTAGGGAGTCAAGCACTTGATCAGTGAAAGGTAGTGGACAATGGTCTTTTCTAGTGGTTGTGTTTAATTCTCTATAGGCCAAAAATATTCTCCATTTCCCTCCTTTCTTGGGTACAATAACCAGAGGTGTCATCCATTGACTATCAAAAATAGGATAAATGAAACCTACATCAAGTAATTTTTGTAATTCATTTTTGACTATTTATCTTAGTGTAGGGTTCATTCTTCTTCGGGGTTATCTAATTGGTTTGAAACTATTATTTATATAGATATTGTGAATGTAAAGGTCTAGATCAATTCCCTTCATGTCATGGTAGTCCCATGCAAAGGCTTCTGTGTGTTCCTGCAGTACAATGGTTAGAGAAGTTTGCTGCTCAACAATTAATTTGCTACTAATATTTAACATTCTACCTAACATGATTTCTAAAGTCTCGGATGCTAATTATATTGATGAAAGGTCAAGTCCAACAATATTTGGGACACATTATTGTGGCATAAAGAATGAAAAATCTAGGATACTAATTCTAATGTATTAGCAGGTATAATATTCTATAGAGGATCTTGTAGACATGAGGGACAATCTTGTTGCTGTGGGTTCCTATCACAATTTTAATGTATAATGTGTGCAATTAAATTATCATCTTGGTTTCTGAACAAAGGGCTATGTTCAATGGTCATGATAGTTTGTAGGGAATATTGGTCTTCTTCATCTAGGGTAAGCCAAATTGTCTTCTCTAAATCTACATGAGGTTGGGTTGGTGGCTAAATGACCAATTTCTTGGTCACAGTTCCATTTGAAATAATCATGTTTCCAGACCTACAACCTATAAATGCATCAACTATTACTAACCACGGTCTTCCTAAAATAAGGGGATAACCTACAATGTTAACCTTTGGCTGTAGTACTATAAAATCTATAGGGTAATCCCATGAATCCAAAGTTATGACCAAGTCCTTAATGATGCCTCCAGGTTTCATTGTTGACCTATCGAACAATTGTAGAATAGTGGGTATAGGTATAGGGTTTACTAATTATAATAGCTACATTATTTCCTTAGTCATCACATCAATGGCTACCCCCAAGTAAATCAAGGTGTTTTTGATGAGGGTACCATTTATCTTAACATCCACTTCTCGAATTCTAGGTTATGTATATTTAGGAATAGTGATGTTCCCTAATATAATGCCAACACAATTCCGTAAGACATGTATAGTCTGCGGGTCCTTCCTTTTTCTCCCCGACCTTTTAAGACAAATGTCTCTTACTATTTTTGTGTAAATGGGAATGTCCTTGATGGATTGAATGTGAGGTATCTTTATACACACATCTCGAAGTTTCCCTAATAGGTCAGTTTCATCTTGGTTTTGATGTTTTTGAACAACTAAAAATTCAAGGAATGGAGGTTGTGGAATTGAAGTAGTCTGGTTCACCTAATTTGAATCAAGTTCCATAGGTGGGTTGTCCAAGGCTTCCAATGAGGGTTCTTCATCTTCCAACTCAGTGATTTGAGGGGATGAAGGCTCAACCAATGTTTCCCCTGATTTGAGGTAGACATCACTCACCTCTACCCCATAATTAGGGTATTGAATAGCCTTGTTAGTGTAGTCCCGTGTGAATAGGCTTGTTATTTGGGTTAGGTGCAGGTTGGGCTAGTAGCTGAGGTGCTCTTGGTGGCTGAGATGATGGGTTTTTTGGATTAGGCATGATGGCTTGTTGTTGTGGCTACTAGTAATTCATATTTTGGTTTTGCCATTGATGGAATTTTCTCCACTGAGGTTGCCATTGATTTTTTTTGTGGCCATTGGGGGTTGTACTTAGATCCTTAAAAAAATTATTATGACTGCATGGTTTGTTGTTGCCGGTTCAAATTTGGTTCAGGATTTTTCCATTGGTTTTGTGTGTTTTCCCAAGGTTGAGGCTTCTAATTAAAGAAGCTTTGATTTCTAACAAGAAATTGTGTATTAAAATTCAAAGGACCTTGAGGCATACCTTGTATTGGTTGCCATGGTATCCTTTGTGCAATGTATGTCATAACCCAATTTTATTGCATATTTATTTAAATACGAAAAATTGAATTATTGATGAAATTCAATTATATATTAAATGGAGATTCTGGAATTATCCGAATTTTGAATATAAGGAGTTGATTGACGTTGAAATTATGAATTTATGAAAACTATTTTATATGTCATCAAGAATTGAATGTTATTGATCAATTTGCAAGTGCAAGTGTGTGCAATTGCAGGGTGATAGGTTGAAGGACAAGAACACGGTTCAAGTAGGATTGTTTAGCCATATCGAATGGTAAGCCAGTTGGAATCTGGGTGCACACACCACAGATGGAATGATGAATTGGATTTAACTAATTTACACATATAGGATAACATAATTTCCTAACTTGAACTATTTCAGTGTTTGAAAATAAATGGTTTGCAGATTAAATTATTGTAGACACCTAAAAATGACCTAGGCCTGCAAGCTTCATTTTTACCACTTTCGTCCTAGCATAATTAAGTCATTTAATTATGTCCTTGGTCCACATTCGACTATTGATTAAATAATTCATAATTATTTAATTAATTCATGTCATTTATTCCTCATGATTATTAAATAAATAAATTTTATTTATTAAATATGTCATTAGTTGTCTAAAGGTCTTCCTTTAATTAAATAAATTTCTTAATTTATTTAATTCCCCTTTGTCATTTATTTCTTCTTGATTATTAAATAAATAAATTTTATTTATTTAATTACGTCACTAATTAAGTCCCCTTCTTTCTAAAATTAAATAGATTCTAATTTATTTAATTTTGTCCACTTTCTACTATAATTAAATAATTATTTTAATTATTTAATTATTCATTGGCCACTTCTCTCATAAATTAAATAAATTTAATTTATTCAATTTAGTCCACTCTCTTGAATTTTGAATTAAATCATTATTTAATTCAAAATGATTCTTTTTGAAACATTCCTCTATAAGTAAATAATATCTTTATTATTTAATTATTTATTGGTCACCTAAATTAAATAATTTTTATTATTTAATTTCTCCAGCAACCTCTTTGTCCGTGCCAATCTTATCTTCCAAATCACATCTTATCTCTTGACATCTCATTTAATTTCAGCCCTTGATTGAATTATTTTATAATTCAATCTTAGCCATTCATTTCTTGTCATTGCCCTAATTTTGACCTAACCCTAATTCATACTACAACATTCAATCTTGATCATTGATTCTAGGGCATTGGTCATGTTCTCATCCTGGCCATACATTCAAAATTGCAGTTTTTATAAAATGGCAATTTTGTTCTTATTTTGGGATCTCTCATGCTCATTTTGTCAACTTAGGCTAATATTATTGTCATTTGCAGTCATTGTCATTTTAGTCTATTGTAAGGTCATTTCTTTTATACAAATCCTTCAACACTTGCATAGGGCTTTGACATTAGTCTAGGTGCTCATTTGAAATTTGAGGGCCTCATTTGATTTGCTGCAAACTAGAAGGTGTAACAAAGGTGAAGCATGGAAGATGAAGATTTATGGTAACATTGTTCCTTTTATTTTCATATTTATTTCCTTTGTGCTTTATTACTTCAATGGATTTTAATGTTATTGTGCTAACCCCTTTAACAAATCTGATTTTCCCTTGATTACAATTATCTATTCAAACTTTGTGATTTTGAAGGAAATGAAAGTGAGCATTGTAAAGAAAATTATTTTCTTTAGTGTAGAAATATATAAATCCATTTATATATATAAAGATGGTCGAAATGAAAATTCAAGTTCCTTACTTAAAATGATAGTGCATGGAACCTTTGAGTCACTCCAAACAAGCAACATGTATATGAATGTTTTTATTAAAAACTTAAATATATATATACATATAAATATGTGTATGTAAATCAAATACATATATGCATATAAATATATATACATATAAATATATATACATATAAATATTTATACATATATATATACATATAAATATGTGTATGCATATATATAAACACACACACACATAGATATATATGCAATATTCAAATGCATGATAAGATGTGAATGAAATCATTTTAATGGATAGAGATACAAATATATGTGTATGTAAATTGAATACATATATACATATAAATATATATGTACATATATATACATATAAATATGTGTATGTATATATATAAACACACACACAAATATAGATATATATGCAATATTCAAATGCATGATAAGATGTGAATGAAATCATTTAAATGCATAGAGATACAAATATATAAGTATATATATATACACGTACATATACATACGTATTCATAATCAAATTTGAATTTAAATAAAGTTGATAACTAATATGCAATGAATCAAACAATGGAAAATCAATGAATAAAACAAGGAAAGCTCATAATGGATGTGGCTTGCAAAATATTTAAGACAATGTTCAAAATTAGAGGGCAGCGACGACCATGGAAAAAAATCCATAAAGATAGCCCCAAGCCACATGCAAAAGTGTGGTTTCCATTTTAGAATGAATGGTAATAGAAAAAGAAGGAAGCGATTCTTGGAGAATCGACAACAACAAAAAATGCAGAGAAGAGTATGCAAGGGGTGAAAAAATATGAGGAAAGTCTCATCAAAAAGCTCAACCAAAGAGGTAACTTGAATTTCTTTGAATCAATATCAATTTCATTATCTTTATTTTCATGTTAAGTTAGTGATTATCACTGTATTTGTTGAAATTGATAACACAACATCTAGTATATTTTTTTGTTTGTGTGTGTGCGTCTCGGCTAAAGTCGATGGCGTAATGTAGCGACCACCCTCTGGGGATCGCAAAGCTATGACCTGCTTGTTTAAGCATTTTCAATGGAACCCAAATGGCTAGCCTTTGTGCTAGACCGAGGAATCAAACCCCTTTAGAAGCGATTGTGTGATAGTTTTCATGTGATGTAAGCCACATTGTGGCTACTGGAATAATGTATTCTGATCAAATGTGTATCCTTTGGTGTTGGAAAACTGTAGAGGTTCGCATATCAAACCTGTCAAAGGATATAAACCTCTGCATTTCTTCATTTTTTATGACTATGTTTCATCTTTTAGCGCATCACCTTACATTATTGGCTAGGTCTATAATGGAAAGGAGAAAAAACATTCATTACTGAGAAATGTGGAAATTGTGTTTGCATGAAGAGGATTGCCCTTGACTTAATGAACCAATGAAATGTATAAGCTCAACTCATTGTAGCCTTGTAAGAGAATCAATCCTCATGATCGATAGGAGTATTTTACTTGAATAACATTCAAATTTGAGTCTACATGATATATATTATATTGCATGTGTTATGGGATAAGCTAAGATTCCCATAAGGGAAATTTTGTTTGTGGATTTGAATATATGAAAGGAACCACCTGACCCCTGAAATGGGTCAAATCTGGAGCCATCATAGATTATTTATTTTCAGCTTGAAAAGGCATGATTATTGTTGAAAACTGAGTTTCTAAGCCTTCTTTGATTGAAGTAGTTGCTCAAGTATAACATTGACAAATGCATGTTGATAATATATTTATTTATACTATTATATTGCCTATGAAATTTCCAGACAGGAAAGTGTTTTAGCATTTGAATAATAGACATTTTGTCCTTATGTACATGAAATGGGGCTATTTGATTTTTTATCTTTTGGAACAACAAACATAGTAAATGACAATATTTTACCCTTAAAATGTAACTGTTTAGTCTGAAACAGAAATATGTTGATGAAAACAGTGGTTATACTTGCAAAAGACTCTGTTTGTTGAAAGTTATCTTTGCACCATGAATGTTCATATGCAAATAGTTTTTTTAAAAGATTGTTAGAAGGAAACATATCATATTCTAATCAAACAATGAATGTTCATATGTAAACAACTAGTTTATTGACTTTTTAGTAGGAAACAATACTTATTATGTTCATATGTAACCAATTTGTTTCACAACTGTTTAGTAGGAAACAATACTTGTTCTATTAAATCAATGAAAGTTATTCTATGTATAATATCATAGTTGAACAATGAAATAATAGTATGTATGAAATTGTTAGCACAAACTTGTTCTGTTTCTTATTTTTTGACAAGAAACATCATATGGAATACTATTTAAAGATTGCAAATTTGAATTTATGATTATTTCAAAATGTATGCACAAACATTAACATTAGTGGTCACATATATGTGTATGCACATAGGCTTCGTATATGTACATACACATACTTGTGACATACCTTCTTTTGTTTTTAGTACTTTTCAAAAGGGAAAATGCTTAAGATGTTAAGTAGAAAAAGGTCATAAGAATGATGTGACTGAATATTGAAATAATCTAAGAAACATAGAATCCGATTTCTATTTAGAGCATATATTTGTATTCTGTTTCTTCTTTTGAAGACATGTCTAAAAGAATATTTTAAATACTAGAACAAAACAATGATACCTTAGTTGACTAGAGCACCTATGGGCAGTTGCTGCTAGAAGGTAGATAGCTATTATATTTGAAAGTTACCTTCTAGGATGAGTGCCAAAATGGAGTACAAAGAGTATAGGTTTGCTTTACTAGAACCTATTGTTTGTTGTTGTTGTAACACACTTATTATGCTTGGAAAAGCAATATATTTCATTATGTATGTAAGGATGAACTTAGTGATTTCACTCTCTACAATTCCTAGCATAGATCATGCATTTCATAACTTTCTGTGTAGGGCCAGGAATTCTTCAAGTTAGAAGAATACTTAGGAAGTGTAAGCTTTGTGGTTGGGTGGTAAAGTGCTTCAACCATGTTCTTGTCCACTAGTGGAGGTGAGCGATGAAGAAAAACCTTAGTTTTTCCTAGACTATTATAGTCTATGAGGTATCTTGATGTTATTCATTCATGTACTTTATGAGAAACGTACTATGTAATGACACTATAGCCTTAGGTTCCAAGTAAATCTTGATATTGTAATTTGACTTTTGAAGTGAATATAAGAATCTTTAACTCATATTAAATGGACCTGTGTAGCTAAGATTGATTTTAGCCACTAGTTATGTCTTTTTAATTTGGAGTATATTCATGTGTCATTTATAATAATAATAATTAAGTAATAATTTGGAATGGGTTATTACATTTGGTATCAGATCTTAGGGTTCATCTCTAGGCCTTTTGAGTCTACCATAGTTGACTAGGGTAGCTAAGTCTTGACCCAAATTTGGAAGTCTTGAGAAATGATTGAACCTGAATTGAATGTAGCAATGGGAAGGTCAAAGGTAGGATGAAGAAAAGGGAAAACTATTAGAAACCCACGTAAGAGTGATGTAAAGGAGGAAATCGCCAAGACAAAGTTTCCATCAAAAATTCTTGATGATGAAACTTTGGCTCAAGCTCTTACATGAATCAAGATAGAGAGAGGCTTGAAGATAGAGGAGAAGCGAACATCTATAATAAAAAAGCTTTCTGCAATCCAGGACATGCCTCTAGGGTGTGGACCTAATGCACCCTTATTGACCAAAGAGGAAAAAGAGAGCTGAGGTGCTCAACCATCCTCTTCTATAAAGTTTGATGTAAACACAGATGATGATCCAGAGGAATGTCCCCTTTTTGATATTGAGAAATAAAAATGATGTAACAAAGAAGCCTATTGTAAATGAGGGTCTATTGACTCACCTTAAATATAAATAAAATCAAATGATATTTTGGTGTCTCCAATAAGACTCCAAAATGTGTGTGTTATGTGTATGTATTCTATGTTGAAGGATGTATGCATATGAAAATTATGAGATGTGGCATAAGAATGTTTATTTGTAGAACCTTGTGTTGAGATGTGATGAACGTGATTGTGTTGCAGGATAAGTGCAGGACATCATGGTGACCACTAGGCAAGACGGGGGTGGTAGTGGTTTCGATAACAAAACTAACAAGAGATTGGAGAAAATTCTAGAGCTTTTGAATTGGAAAGAATCTCACATGGATATTATAGAGAAAGAAGTCTGAGTGGCACATGATACTGGGACTGCAGGAATGCATAAGGAAATCAAGGAGATAGTGGTCTAGGGGCAGGTCCACGAGGGTGAATAGAGGAAGAGCTTGGGAAAGACCTCAAAAGAGTAGCACCGTTAAATTTCGATGGTAAGGCTATCAGAACAAGAGTCAAGGCTTGGATTATAGAAATGGAAAAATATTTTGGGCTCCAGAACCTTTATGAGAAGATTAAGGTGACATGGGCTACATATCATCTCTTAGGTGAAGCAACGACATGGTGGGATAATGAGAAGTTGGAATGAAACCTACAACCTGCTGAGATCACTTGGGGAATCTTCCTCCAAGCTTTAGGGAAGAGATGGTTATCGCAACTTTTATTTGACAAGAAAGTGATAGAATTTTAGAACTTAACCAAGGGAAATATGACTGTGATTCATTATTGGGAAAAGTTCACTAACCAGTTGAAGTATGTGCCTCAATATTAGGGGGATGAATGGTTCTATATCTAGAAATTCATAATGGGACTTAGACCCCACATAGGAGCCAAGGTGGATATGCATGAACCCCACACCATGAAGGAAGTCTTTTAGAAAGCCACCAAACAGGAACATAAGCTGCAACATTTATCAAATCTTTGTAGTGATTCAAGTTCTAAGTCTCATTATGGGAAAAATAAATTTCATAAGGGAGACAAGAGCCATTAGACTCATAATCTCAAAAGGGTAAGTGAATCACAGGAGAAGGGTGAAGATGGTTATGGTGGAAAGAAAAAGAAAGAAAACAAGGGTAAGGGCAGGGATGACCATAGGTAGAAGGGATTTAGAGAGGACAAGCCAGGAGGTCACAAAGGGCCACATGATGGATGTTATACTTGTGGAGGCGACCATTATGCCTCAAATTTTCCTCAGCAGTCAAAGTCATAGAAGGAAGGAAGCTACTAGCAAACTCACCAGATCCACACAACAGTGGACAATAGGTAGGTAGAATATCAGGCTTTGCCAATTCAGCTAACGGGTAAGCTCTATGGATAATATGTCTCTATCCTAATTGATACTATAGCTACTAAATGTTTTATCTATCCTAGAGTAATATCTAAGATAGCCATTAGACCTGGGCACATGGAAAACTCATAGACAATCTAGTATGGTAATCAAGCAGAGTGGAGGGTAGATACCTATCTCTTTTGCAGTGAGTTAGAACTTCCAACCTTTCAAACTCAGGTCAACTTGTATGTGGCACCCTTAGGCTCATATGATGTAATTTTAGGAATAAATTAGTTAACTGAGCATAAATATTTAGTGAACTATGAGGATAAGGTGGTCAACTATCTAGATGATTATGGAAACCTAGTTGAGGTTTGTAGAATGCAAAGACCCTTAGAGCTTAGATAGATTTCTGTGATGCAACTCAAGAAGGCTCATTAAAAGGGGTGTGAAATTTATGCAGTGCATGTTAGTAATCTAGACGGAAAGGAGCCATATTTAGATGATTATCCTATTCTCAAGGAGTTCTAGGATGTATTCCTTGATGAACTTACGAAATTTCCTTTGAAGCGAGAATTCAATTTTTCCATCGACCTAGTTCTAGGAGCTAAGCCTCAATCCAAGGCACCTTATTGGATGGCCACCATAGAAATCTATGAGTTGAAGTCCCAACTAATGAAATTGATGGATAAGGGACTCATAAGACCCAATGTGTCTCCTTGGAGAGCGCTGGTTATTTTTGTGAAAAAGAAAGATGGAAATTTGTGTCTGTGTATAGATTATCGAATGTTGAACAAGGTTACCATCAAGAACCAATATCCACTCCCAAGGATTGATGAATTGTTTGATCAAATAAAGGGAGCAACGATGTTTTCCAAAATTGATCTTAGGTTAGGGTACCATCAATTGAGGATTAAGGAAGAAGTTATTCCGAAGACTGCATTCAAAACTTGGTATGGACATTATGAGTTCATAGTGGTACCTTTTGGTTTAACTAATGTACCAACAACCTTTATGAACCTTATGAATAGTGTATTTTGAGTTTGTTTAGATGAATTTGTCTTCATTTTCATTGGAGATATTCTAGTCTACTCAAGGACTATCAAAGAGAATTATAGAAATTTGAGGATAGTTTTTTAGTGATTAAGAGAAATGAAAATATTTGGGAAGCTATCCAAGTGTTCATTCTATCAAGACAAAGTGCACTATTTGGGCCATATCATTTCAACGGAAGGAGTTTCCGTAGACCCTGAAAAGATCAAGGAGATCATGAAATGGCCAATACCTCAGAATGTGTCAAAAGTCTGTAGCTTCATGGGCCTCACAAGATACTATAGGAAGTTTGTGAAAGGGTTCTCCTAGATTGCATCTCCTATTACCTCACTCTAAAGGAAGGGAACATGGTTTGAGTGGACTAAGAAATACGAGTAGGCATTCCAACTCCTGAAAGACAGGCTCACTACAAGACCAATGTTGACTATCCCTGATCCTAATGGGAGATTCATAGTAATCATAGATGCTTTCAGAGAAGGATTGGGAGTAGTATCAATGCAAGACGGGAAAGTAGTGGCATATGAATCAAGGAAGCTCAAGCAACATAAAGTGAACTATACACCTCATGATTTAGAATTGGCAGCCATAGTTCATGCCTTACAGACGTGGAGGAATTACCTTTTAGGAAATCCATTTGAACTCAAGACAGACCACTTGGAGTTGAGATATATATTTACACAACCAAACCTTAATGCATGACATAGAAGGTGGCTAGAATTCCTTAGCGAGTATGAATTTGGAATTGAATACATAAAAGGGAAAGAGAATGGAGTGGCTGATGATATTATTAGATGAAGAAATATGAAAGCCATGATCTCAATGAGGTATAACTTGAGGCAGTAGGTAATTCAGAATCTGCTAGGGGATGAGCACTATGAAAGAGTGAAGAGCTCCCTAGCAGAAAATCCTTCGGATAATCAATTCAATAGGTACGAAATTGAACCATATGGTATTTTGAGATACCAATGAAGAATGTATATTCCTAAATCTAGAGAGTTGAGAAATTTGGTTTAGAAGAAGTTCACAATGTACCTTATTTAGGACACCCCAGTGTATATAAGATGATCATGGAGTTGAAGGCTCTATATTTTTGGCCTAAACTCAAGAAGGATGTAGTGGAGTACATAGCCAGATGCCTAGAGTGCCAACGAGTCAAGGATAAGCATGTACACATAGCTAGGTTATTGTATCCTCGTGAAATACTTGAGTATAAATGGCAGGTGATTAGTATGGATTTTGTACAAGGGTTGCTATTGAGCAAGAATAAGCATGATGTTATCTTGGTCATGATAGATAAGTTGACCAAGGTTGTACACTTCACTCTGAGAAACCTTAAGGATGGATTGTTGACCTTGGCTAATAAATTTGTCTAGGAGATCTTCCATTTGCATGGAGTTCCAAAGACCATCATTTCTGATAGGGACACACAAATGACCTCAAGGTTTTGGATGACCTTGAATGTGACATTGGGGAATAAATTGAATTTTAGCTCGGCTTATCATCCTTAGACTGATGGGAAGATAGAGAGGGTGAATCAAGTAGTCAAAGACCTCCTCTGAATGTATTGTATGAACCAACAGTATAGGTGGGAAGAATATTTTCCTTTGGTAGAGTTTTCCTACAACAAATCCTATCATACATCCTTAGGCATGAAACCTTTTGAAGCCTTGTATGGGCAGAAGTGTCGTACCTCCATCAGTTGGGATAAACTGGAGGACAAGATCATAATAGGACCTGAAATGCTTAAGGAAATGGAAGAGCAAATGTGGGTCATTAAGATTAGATTGAAAGAGGCGACAAACTGACAAAAGATTATGTCAACAAGAACTAAACTCTTAGACAATTCGCAATAGGGGACAAGGTTTTCTTGAGAGTTAAACCTCATAAAAGCTCTATTTATTTTGGAGATTCTTCCAATTTTCCCCAAGATATGTGGGACCATTTGAAGTCTTGGAAGTGATTAACCCAGTTGCTTATAGACTACCTCTACCACCTGCTTTGGTTCAACTTCAGAATGTGTTTCCTTTACTTAAGCCATATCATCTTGATGTGACTCATGTACTTGATTGGAAATCCTTGCAAGTACAAGATCCAAGAGTGATGGTAGTGGAACCCATTAGAATCTTAGATAGATGCTACATTAAGTTGCAGAGTAGAGATATTGCTCAATTTAAGCTCCACTGGGACCAATACTCAGAGGGAAGTGCTACTTGGGAGGATGCAAAAGAAATAGAACACTCGTTTCCACACTTGCTCTCTTGAAAGTAAACTCAATAATTCTATTTGAAATTTTTGGATTGAGATACTATGATAATTCATGCTTTAAAATTTTGATGTTGAAACAGACATATATTTCATTTGATGTTGAAACATATATATATTTTGAAATGATGTTGAAATAGACATATATTTTGATGTGATGTTGAAATAGAAATATATTTCATGTCATGTTGACATAGACATATATTTCATATGATGTTGAAATAGACATACATTTTGATGTAATGTTGAAATAGACATGAAATAGACATATATTTTGAAATGATGTTGAGATAGACATATATTTTGATGAGATGTTGACATAGACATTAATGTTGAAATTTGATATGATGTTCTTTCATTCGAATTATTATACATAGGGACGATGTCTCTTCCAAGAGGGGAAAGATGTCATAACTTAATTTTATTGCATATTTATTTAAATACGAAAAATTGAATTATTGATGAAATTCAATTAAATATTAAATGAAGATTTTGGAATATTTAAATGTTGAATACAAGGAGTTGACTGATGTTGACTTTGTGAATTTTTGAAAACTATTTTATATGTCAGCAAGAATTGAATGTTACTGATCAATTTACAAGTGCCAGTGTGTGCAATTGTAGGGTGACAGGTTGAAGGACGAGAACACAATTGAAGTAGGATTGTTTAGCTGGATTGAATGATAAGCCAGTTGGAATTTGGGTGCACACACCAAAAATGGGATTATGACTTCCATTTGACTGATTTGCACATATAAGATAACATAATTTCCTGACTTGAACTATTTCAGTGTTTGAAAATAAATGGTTTGTAGATTAAATTTTCTATTCAAACTTTGTGATTTTGAAGGAAATGAAAGTGAGCATTGTAAAGAAAATTCATTTCTTTAGTGTAGAAATATATAAATCCATTTATATATATAAAGATGCTCGAAATGAAAATTCATGTCCCTTAAAATGATAGTGTATGGAACCTTTGAGTCACTCCAAACAAGCAACATGTATATGAATGATTTTATTAAAAAAATATACATATATATACATATAAATATGTGTATGTAATTCAAATACATATATATACATATAAATATGTGTATGTATATATATAAATACACACACACACATATATAGATATATATGCAATATTCAAATGCATGATAAGATGTGAATGAAATCATTTAGATGCATAGATATACAAATATATAAGTATATATATATAATATGTATATATATACATACATATACATATGTATTCATAATCAAATTTGAATTTAAATCAAGTTGATAACCAATATGTAATGAATCAGACAATGGAAAATCAATGAATAAAACAAGGCAAGCTCATGATGGACGTGGCTTGCAAAATATTTAAGACAATGTTTGAAATTAGAGGGCGGTGACGACTATGGCAAAAAAGCCATAAAGACAGCCCCGAGCTGCATGAAAAAGTGTGGTTTCCATTTTAGAATGAATGGTAGTAGAAAAAGAAGGAAGCGATTCTTGGAGAGTTGTAAACATAAAAAAAAAGTAGAGAAGAGTATGCAAGGGGTGGAAAAATTTAAGGAAAGTCTCATCAAAAATATCGACCAAAGAGGTAACTCAACTTTCTTTGAATCAATATTAATTTCATTATCTTTATTTTCATATTAAGTTAGTGATTATCATTGCATTTGTTGAAACCGATAGCACAAAATCTAGTATATTTGATGTTTGTGTGTGTGTGTCTTGGCTAAAGCCGATGGCGTAATGTAGCGACCACCCTCTAGGGATCACAAGGCTACGACCTTCTTGTTTAAGCATTTTCACTAGAGCCTAAATGACTAGCCTCTGTGCTAGACCGAGGCATCAAACCCCTTTACAAGCGACTATGTGATAGTTCACATGTCGATGTAAGCCACATCGTGGCTATCAAAATAATGTATTCTGATCGAATGTGTATCCTTTGGTGTTGGAATACTATAGAGGTTTGTGTATCAAACCTGTCAGAGGATATAAACCTTTGTATTTCTTCATTTGTTATGACTATGTTTCATCTTTCAATGTATCACCTTCCATTATTGGCTAGGCCAATAATGGAAAGGAGAAAAAGCTTTCATTACTAAGAAATGTGGAAATCGTGTTTGCATGAAGAGGATTTCCCTTGACTTAATGAACCAGTGAAGTGTATAAGCTCAACTCATTGTAGCCTTGTAAGAGAATCAATCCTCATGATCGATATGAGTATTTTACTTGAATAACATTCAAATTTGAGTCTACATGATATATATTATACTACATGTGTTATGGGATAAGCTAAGATGCCCATAACAATTTTTTTTTTTGTGGCTTTGAATCTATGAAAGGAACCAACTGACCCCTAAAATGGGTCAATGTAGAGCCATCATAGTTTATTTATTTGCAACTTGAAAAGGCATGATTATTGTTGAAAACTGAGTTTCTAAGCTTTCTTTGATTGAAGTAGTTGCTCAAGTATAAAATCAACAAGCATGTCGATCATAGATTTCTTTATACTATTATATTGCCTATGAAATTTCTAGAGAGGAAAGTGTTTTAGCATTTGAATAATAAACATTTTGTCTTTATGTATGAATGGGGCTATTTGATTGTTTATTTTTTAGAACAACAAGCAGAGTAAATTAAATTATATTATCCTTAAAATGTAACTATTTAGTTTGAAACAAAAACATGTTGATGAAAACAGTGGTTATACTTGCAAAAGACTTTGTTTGTTGAAAGTTATCTTTGCACCATGAATGTATGCAAATAGTTTGTTTAAATGATTGTTAGAAGGAAACAAATCATATTCTGATTAAACAGTGAATGTTCATATGCAAACATTTTATTTAAAATATTTTTAGAAGTAAATAGATTGTATTCTAATCAAACAATGAATGTTCATATGTAAACAACTAGTTTAATGATTGTTTAGTAGGAAACAGTACTTAATATGTTCATATGTAACCAGTTTGTTTCATGATTGTTTGGTACAGGAAACAATACTTTTTCTGTTAAAACAATGAAAGTTCTATGTAGAATATCACAGTTGAACAATGAAATAATAGTATGTATGTGTAGACATTTAAAATTGTCCTAGATGATATCATACACTCGAATTAGGTATACTAACATCATCTTTTCGATTAATTAATTGAATTATTCTAGCTAATTAATTAATTGGATCATTTTCCTCCATTAACCTAACACATTTAATCGGGTTAATTCACTCCCTTTCACGCTAACATTTCATCTAATTAAATTAAATAAATCTAATTATTTAATTTAATTCCCTAAGTTATCTTATTTAATTAAATAACCCTAATTTATTTAATTAAATATCATCTCACCTTTCCCCCTTTTATTAAATCATTTAATTTAATGAATATCACTTTATTCCTCCAAAACCCCTAATTGTATGATTAAACCTTGTTTAATTAACAATTAATCTAATTTTCCTCTAAAAGGGGAATATTCCATTGGAATATTCCCTCCCCTTTTGCACAATTAAACTTTGTTTTAATTAGCAAACTATCTATTTCCTCACCGATGAATATTCCAAAGAATATTCTCTCTCTTGCAATCATCTCACTTGGCTTCTTGAACAAGCTAAACTTGTGACCTCTTGAGCAAGTCACCTAGTGACCTATGTGTGTAGGTCAATAGTGTGTTTTTTTGGAACAAATGTGAGCCTTGATTAAATCTCATCTTGGATTCTCACCCGTTGATGAGAATCCATGATCCACGCCTCTTCTTTCTTTCATCCTTGACCATTGATTGATATTTTTGATCTCAACCCTTCATTTCTCATTTGATTTCCTATAAATAGAACACTATTTGGAGACAAATGGATCCATATTTTTCAGAGCAAACTCATGCTGTTGAAATCACTCATACTTTACTCACATTTTGCATATTTTAGTTCCTTTTTAGTTGCATATTAGCTTTAAGCTTCCATTAATGGCTTCCATGCATCCATTTATCTTGTTTATAAATTAGGGTTTGAATCTTTTAACTAACAATCCACTTATATTAGCTTAGATTTTGCATATTTAGACCATTTTTAGCATAAAATCATGTTAATTTAAATTGCATCATATTCAATTTAGCATAAATCATGTTTTCATCCACATATCACAACCATTTCATTGATTCTATTCAATAGAATCAATTGAAATGAGCTCATTTACCCATGGGATTGGGAAGGGGTCGTTTCACATCAACATGACACCAATCCCCCAATAGAATAAGTTTCAATGGATTAGAGTAGGTATTTCAAAAGCTTTTGTAGTTTAACATGTTAAGTTTTAATTGCTTCCACTTTGATTTACAATGAATGATTTTATTGAGATTGAGATTTAGTGGCTAAATCGCACTTTGATTCCACATGGATAAAGTGTGGTTAACTCATACTAATCCATCAGTCACATTTTGGTGCTAGAAGGAGGGAAAGCCGATAATTTATCTAGTTTTTATCTCAAATTCTGTTTGTTTTCTTTTTTGCAAGAAACAACAACGTCCAAATGAATTACAACAACACACTTTATAGAGCATCGCCATATAGCGATGCTATGCCAATCTAAAAATGTGACACTGATTAAATGCCTTGATTCTGATTAAACCAACAATAATGCTAATTTAATATAGAGGTATCAAATATTTTAAATGATGATGCCCCAAATTCACCATAGTGATGCCTGACCAAATAACGACATGACACTATTGTTCTCTTTGTTTTTCCTATAGAGCAATGCCCAAATTCACTAGAGCAACACCTAGGTGAAAAATCACAACACTATCATTTGCAGTGATGCCCAGCTCTGGTAAGAAGTTTTACGATCATTTTTTCAACATGTGCTTGAATTTTCTCGATTCGTCAGATCACTAATGCACTTTTAATATTGTTTTGGTTGTTAGACTAACATGGTTTTTTGGGTTGGATGAAATGGAGCTAAAGTGAAGAAAGCCTTCTTATCTTGAAACTCTATGATTGTAACAAGCGTTTGACACTTTTGGGTCAATTATAACCCAAATTTTTATGCTTTCTACTTTATGCTTTAGGACCTCACTAAATTTCATTTTTGTTTAAAATGAACACTCGAATAGGACTAAAATTGAACCCTCATCTCATAATTGTCTTTTGGGCTTAAAATTGAACAAGGAAATTTCATATTTTGTTTGGTGCATAAAATGAAGTCATCTTAGCTTAGGGGTTAAAATTTACAACTATTTTCTATGTTTTGATTTACAATGTTGTTATTGGATGTGTATGCAATTCTTTCGCACCACTCGGCGGTCTTGAGAAACAAAAATATTCCTTGACACTTTGAAAAATCACCTACATCTTTCATTTCAGATTAAAAATGAACCCCTTGTGAGTGTAGGGAAAAGGCATGGTGTGTGTTCTCTCCTTGTTTCATGCAAATTGGAATGATTGGACTACAAACGTACTTCCTTTCTATTATTTATCTTTAGAGGGCCTGCCTCCTTGCTTCAAAAGGAGGGAATGACCCAAGTGGTAATGGGCTAAAGCCAAGCTCTTTCGAACTGCTATATAAATGTGTGGTTGCAATGAAAATTGTGATCAAAGGGAAGTGGTATGCGATAGCTCTCCCCTAGTATCTTTATGATGTGAAAATCCCTTGTTCTAAGGGTTGGGAGACCTCTCAAGGGAGTTTATCATAGTATTCCTTGAACTAGATGCCCTTATTACAAACCATTGTTTAGAATCTGAAATCCTTAACACTTGTTGGTGCAAGAATAGTCGTTATGAAGCTGCCCCACATTTGTACTATTCAATGTTGAAACAAAAAAATCCTTAGGATCTTAGGATCTTCAGCATTTTGAGATTTGGTGGTCTTGAGAAGTGTGTACCATGGAGGGGAGCGAGTGTCACCAAATCTCTAACTGTTTGCATTGTCTTAGTGTTTGGAGAAATCTGAGTGGGGACTCAACAAGTATGGCCATTTCAGCCCAGGTGGTAAATGAATGTGAGTCAGTTTAATACTTTGCTTGGTTCTAAAATATTACAAACAAACATTCATGATCTTCCTCAAAATTTCAAACCCTTTGGTCTAAATATGGATACCTTTTGACAAAACCTTGATATTACTGATTGTACTAAGAATTTATTCTTAGAGACTTCTAAATATTTTGGTTTACATCTCAATCCATATTTTCCAAAGTTAACCTAAGCAACTATGGCTTGAATTTCATCCTTTTCACAAAATGGAAATTGTGAAAATTATGATGTTTTTGACATAGACATTTAGTTTGGAAAATTTAATCAAGACAAGTGTTTGTGGTAAAATAAACTCACTTAAGCAAGATAATTGACAAATTGAACCCCACATGACCATTTGGAGACTGACCTCTCCTGTTGAGCAACCAAACCTTATGCCCGCTATCATACAAGGAAAACATTGCAAGCATTGAGTCCAAAACCATTGAGTTCTATTGTCCAAATCATTGAGTACCATTATCCAAAATAATTGAGTTTCACTTTACCAAAATCATTGGTTCCTATTTCCAAAATCATTTAAGTCCTATTTTACCAAAATCATTGAGTTCTTGGAGTATTATCACTTTAGAGGTATAGCATGTTTCTCACTACCTTGGTCTTGGAAAACAAAGGTTCATTCTAGGTCAACATTGGGTCAAACATTTCACTCACCCCTTCATTAAAATTCATCCTTCATCTCACCAAAATTTGCAAAAAAAAATTTACACTAACACTTTGTGACTTAAATATCAATCAACCAACCCATAACTTAGCTACTTTGTATGTGAAATGAATCCTTTTCCATGCATTTAGTTAAGTTAGTTATCATCTTTGGACTATTTTATTTTGAAGGTCACAAGTCTACCCTAAAGATTCACAAGTTCATAAACATCCTTTATCCAAACATCAAACAATCAAAGTGTTGTCCCAAAACATTTGCAAAGATCACTTCCCGTATCATCCACCTTTTCATCTTCCATTCAAATCATTGGTCCAAAACACCTTAGAGGTTCACTTTTGTAATAAGGTCAAAACACAAGAAAAACATGGAATATAAACTTGATTCATCCATCATGAGTGGTCTAAATCAACCAAACTATCAAAACCTTACAATACCAATTGATTTTCAAAACTCACATTTATACAATTCAAACATGGGATCATTATATCCTACAAACCTCAATGCTATAAAAAATGTGAGTATGCACTATATCTATGGAAAATTTAGATTGTTAGATTGTTAAACAATAAACACTAAAAATCAATTGAAGTAACAAAGCACAAAGGAAATAAATATAAAAACAAAAGGAACAATGTTACCATAAGTCTTCATCTTCCATGCTTCACCTTTGTTACACCTTCTAGTTTGCAGCAAATCGAATGAGGCCCTCAGATTTCAAATGAGCACCTAGACTAATGCCAAAGCCCTATGCAAATGTTGAAGGATTTGTATAAAAGAAATGACTTCACAATAGACTAAAATGATAATGACTGCAAATGACAATAATAATAACCTAAGTTGACAGAATGAGCATGAGATTTGAAAATAAGAACAAAATTGCCATTTTATAAAAACTGTAATTTTGAATGTGTGGCTAGGATGAGAAGATGACAAATACCCTAGAATCAATGGTCAAAATTGAATGTTGTAGTATGAATTAGGGTTAGGTCAAAATTAGGGAAAATGATAAGAAATGAATGGCCAAGATTAAATGAGATGTCAAAAGATAAGATTTGATTTGGAAGATAAGATTGGCACAGATAAAGAGGTTGTTGGAGAAATTAAATAATAAAAATCATTTAATTTAGGTGACCAATGAATAATTAAATAATAAAGATATTATTTAATTATAGAGGAATGTGACAAAAAGAATCATTTTGAATTTAAATAATGATTTAATTCAAAATTCAAGAGAGTGGACCAAATTAAATAAATAAAACTTATTTAATTTATGAGAGAAGAGGCCAATGAATAATTAAATAATAAAAATAATTATTTAATTATAGTGGAAAGTGGACAAAAATTAAATAAATAAGAATTTATTTAATTTTAGAAAGAAGGGGACCTAATTAGTGACATAATTAAATAAATAAAATTTATTTAATTAATCAAGGAGGAATAAAGATAAAAATGAATTAATTAAATAATTAAAATTATTTAATTAATAGAAGAATTATGACTTTAGAAAATAATTAAATAATTAAAAATATTTAATTATTAAGAATGAAAGGGGCAATGTTGAATAATCTAAGAGTTGCAAGCCTTGGACAATTTTATGTGTCTACATTTTGCCCCTCTTTGTCATAATGTAGCATGTCACATTGTGACAAAGAAAATAAGTCAAAAATATGCCCTAGTGCAAAATAAGATGAGGAAGAATGACGAGGAGGATTGTGGTATGCCCCCTCGAGAGGACAGACAGGTTCCAAGAACATGGATGTGCTCTCTAAATGGATGAGAAGACTAGAATATAAAGAGACAAAGAAATGTTAATGAAAATGATATGGATGATGATATGGATGCAATACCTATATGAGACGAGCGAGAGAAGATGACAAGACTAAAGAAGATGCATGTAAGTTCCTAGACCAAATCCTTCAAACCTTACCATAGGACTTTTAATATTTATTGCTCTTAATCATCATTGGGCAGTAAAAATGATACAAATGGACAACAAACACCATGGTATGATGTAGACCAAGGTGTGCAAGGTCATCCACTTGAAAAATAGACAGTTAGAGACAAGGAATGTCCTAACTCATACTAAGCGTCATGTTGCCCCAGTCTTTTTGTTAAGACAATCCACAGACAGCAGTCAAAGAAAATAAAATAAGCCATAAGACATCATCGCACCTTTAAATCCTTCATGGGACATCCTCGAGGTAGCTAGTAACATGACCAAAAAGACAAGACAGTAAAAATATAAGACAAAATAGCCAAGATAATCAAAAGGTAAGACAAGATAGACCAAAGATTAACATCCATTTTATTTTGTTTGCCAATGTTTGTTTGCCAAAGATTGATTTCTGGTCAGTTTGATAGTTTTGACAATTTAAGAGTTTTGCCAATTTGACAGTGTTGACAGTTTGATGGGGCCTATTGTTAGGAAGGACACATCCTGAAAAGGCAAAGGACATTTTGACGAGGTCTAACTCCAAGAAGGACGCATCTTGAAGAGGACCAAAGAGTGACAAGATTGACATTGTTTTGACTAATATGTTTTGGCAAGTTGATTGATGTTGACTATATGATTGATTGGACTGTGCTATCTGATTTTGACCAATTTTGACATTGATGTTTCGAATGACTGTCTTGTGTCTGAGTTTGACTATGTCTGACTTATTTGACCGATGTGATGATTGTGACAAATGCCATGATTTTATTTTGACCAACCTAAAGGACTGACCTAATGTCTCGAGGACTCATCGACTGATGGCCTTGCCTACGTAGCAAATGTGCAGAGACAACGTAGTTCGACAATGACATGGACTGATTGACATGACTGAATTTGACTCCATTTTTAGGATTTTGACATTGATTTGAATGTTTTTGTGTTTTTCTCTGGACATTTTATGATTTTTAGGTCTTTTTTCAAGACATTTTATGATGTTTTTGTCTTTTTTAGGACATTTTATGATGTTTTTTGTCTTTTTTCAGGACATTTTATGATGTTTTTGTCTTTTTGTCATTTTATAATTTTTTTGAATTTTGACGTTTAAGAGGATCGTGACAAATGCATATGACTAATTCCTACACATGAGAATCCAAGGACAAACATGATTGTGCCCCTAGTCAAGCTGAATACCAATTGACAGGTGATGACAACGTTGTTTGACGTGAGAAGGATGCATCCCAAAACAACGTGAGGACGATGACGATAATGTGATGAAAGTATGGATGTCTACAGCTGGGCCAGGAATACAGTCAAGTAAAATTTTGGATAATGTGCTTGTATGAATTGGACTCGTTGCATTTGGAATGACTTGGTTAGGACTAGATGGGATGATGATTATCCTTAGACCGTTTGACAAGGGAAAGCCAAGATAGGTGATAGGCATGAAAGGATAGGGGTGGCCTTGGTAAAGAATGGGAGACATGAGACTAAGGGAATTGTCATATGATTTAAGGACTGTCATATAATGACAATAAGGCTATGACAATCAATGACATTTTGTGAATCGTGTATGACCGAATGATAGACATGTCAAGAGTTTTCCCAAAGCATGATTTATGTGTGCCAGTTTTATGTCAAGACCAAGGTAGGTGGGAAAAATGGTGGAAATGATAGGGCTTAGATGGATGTCAATGCCATAAGGAAGGCATGGGAAATGAGATGACTTGCCCCCAAGTGTAAGAGTCCACATAGACGATTTATTTTACACATGACCGTTTGCCGGTTTTCATCATGGTACTTATCCAAGGCTGTTTGCCGGTTTTCACCATTGGATGAAATTTTTCTCTTTACTATTTTTTTGAATTTTTGATTTTTTGGTGTCACCAAGACGCCTGTTTGCCAGGTTTTCATCGGGTGACGATTTTTTGATTTTTGATTTTTTTTTTTGTATTTATGATATGTCTGGATGCTTTAGATAACCACTGACTATTCTAAATCCACTGACGGTGTTGATGTAGAGACTGGTGCCATGATATGCCAAAAATGACCTTGCTGAAGGAGTTGTCTTGTCAGGATCATAGCACTTGTATACAACTGATCGATGTCACTGTGATCTTTTCTGATACTAGAGTTGGCCTTATCAAAATACGCACATTGCAATAGAGTGCCATGAGAGTCCTTGCGGTAAAGAGTTGCTGCCATGATGTGACAGAATTGTGACATAAGATTTTTGGACTTTAGGCGAGATGTAGGATTATGACAAATGATGGTGGACATGGAAAGGTTGTTTGGATGTTTGGACGAATTGCCTTTTATTTTCCAAACTTGGGATGGTGGATGACGGATTTTGGAGGGATGGTGTTTGGAACCAACGCTTTTATATGCCTTGATTGATGACCATTTTGAAGGAGGTGGACATGTGTTATATGTGGGAGTCTTCTTGTCTTGTGGCTCCACATTGTGATTGACTTTTGTATTTGACTTGATGTCTTTGTTTGATTCATCTTTCTTTGGGATCCATTTTAATTTTATTTGTCCACTTTTCCTTTTGTTTGATTCAATGGCCTTTGACATTTGATTTTGATCTTTTGATTTGTAAGACTTTTGTTTTTGTTGGTCCCAAAGGGGAGGTTGATTCATGATAGAATAACGGTTCATGGTGTGGGTGGACGGGGTGTTGGCAACAACCTTATGACAAGGATTTCTCATGGACTCCATTTTGATGTTTGTATCTGACAAAGTCGCCCCTAGTATCGAGGAGGTACCACTGACATCGTTTGATTTGTTGTCTAAGGAATAGCCAAGACCTTGATGTCTGTAATTTGCCTAAAGCTGTATTGGTTCTAGAATGCCTTGCTCATGTATGCCTAGTCCTTTGCCTTGATATTGCATACTTTGATAGATTCTATTTGTGATGAGGTATTTATTGTTTTGAAAGCAAGAAGCTAACCCATCATGATGTCTATGGACACTGTCACTTGTAATATTTTCATCTGCAAGAAAGCCTGCTCTGACAAAGATAGATGACCCTAGTTGATAACGTGTCTTAGCTTCATTTTCATGTTGGACATATTCCTGACTGATATCTTTGGTCTGATCATGTGACATGTCAGGTTCAGATGATTCTGTTGGTGCTTCCAAGGAAATTTCAAAGCCATCATTATGTTTAGTGTCATAGAGTCCCATGATTTTAGCTATAACTTGATCATATGCAAGCATGTCCCTAGTGGAAGATTCTTTTTCTGGAGGAATATCATCTATGTGTCCCATGGAGGCAAGTGTCTCAGTTTGGAAAGGGTCAATAGTTGAGGCTTGTATAGGGTTGTCAAGTGTTTGATCATGAATGGCATAAAGGTCAAGGAGTGGATCGTTTTGGACTTCTTTGTCAATGGCAGAGTCTTGGTCGAAGATGGGGTTGTCATGGATTTGGACTTCTTGGTCAAAGATGGGGTTGTCATGGATGATACAATTGGAAATAAGGTCATGGGATGGACTACCTTGTTCTTGACATGAGGGTGACATTATAAGGTCATGCTTTGGGCTTTCATTTTGACATGTACCCTCAAGTTTATTAAATGGCATTTGACTTTGGACTATGATAGAATTTTCATGACTAGATGTGGCTTGTGAGGGGGTGACTTGAAAAGGATTAATGACCAAAGGACTAGGATAGGACGTGGGAACTTGGACTGGAATAGTATATGAAGGACTAGGATAGGACATGGGTACTTGCATTGGACTAGCATGTGAGGGACAAAGATAGGACATGGAGTCTTGGACTGGATATGCCATGGAGTCTTGGACTAGATTAACTTTTGAAGGACAAGGATATGATATGGAGACTTCGACTGGATTGGTGTAAGGTTGATTGAAATAGGACATGGAGACTTGGACCGGATCGGTATGGTATGATGTGGGGACTTGAGATGAGTTGGTAGATGGTTGATAAGGGATGCAGACTTGGACGGGATTAATAGGTGAAGAGTCATAATATGACATGGAGGTTTGGAATGGACTATTGGACAGTTGGCTTCCCTTGTCAAGGTTAGGATAAGGGTGATAAGTGGATGTTTGTTGTGAATTAATGGTAGGATTTGTGTCAAGTGACTGTTGAGGGTAGACAGATGGTGGCAAATTATTTATGTCAAAGCCTTGTGGTAACTTAGCCCCTTCGTCCAAAAGCATGGCTAGATACCTTTGAGGGTCACGTAAGACTATTTTTTTTGCAAAGGAGAATATATCAGGATTCTTTGCTGCAGCTTCTATGTCTTTGAAATATACTTGTCCATTTTGGTCTCTTTGTATGAATGGTTCATAAAATTTTTGTGATGAAGATGGCATGTTCATGGAAGATTGAATGTTTATATTGTGAAATGGGTCGAAAAAAGTCCAATGTTGGTTTGTGTCATAAGTGTTATTGTCGATGTTGGGATTGGAATCTTGTCCAAAGTTTTCCATTTGTCGTTGTTGTCTTTGAAGCCTAGTCTCAACCGTAAAAGGGATTTTGTCAAATGAGGATGATGAGAATGACAAGTAAATGCAAAGATGACACTAGCCTATGTTTTTTGGATTTTTTTTGATAAAGGATGACAATGCAAGACTATGTTTTTGGATTTTTGACAATAAGGGATGCAATATGACAATGTCGTCTAAAGAAAATGACTAATGCCAAAGGACAATGAAGACTAAGATGACAAGTTATGTCACTATTTTTTTTTTGTATTTTTGGAATAAAGGATGACAATGCAAGATGGTGATGACATTTTTCTAAAGAAAATGACCAATGCAAGGTGATAAATTGTTAAGAAAGGATGTCAAATGTCAAGGTGACAGTGAGGACTAATGTGAAAATGTTGGTTAAGGAAATGACCAATGCAAAGTCTAGATGCCAAATGAGGACTATGATGACAATATTTTGGATTTTAAAGATATGCAAGGTGAGGACTAAAATGATTTGAATGTCCAAGGTATGCAAATGCAAAGGTCTAAAATGATTTTGGAAGAAGGTTGCCTAACCACCCTATGCTTGATCTATATCTCAATTTTGGAATATTAATGGACTTGTTTGAAGGACTAAATGACAAGGAAAAATGACAAATGAGTCTTCCTAACAAGACTTTTGAGTTGGAAGAATCTCACAAAAAGATAATGACTAAAGGAGATAATGATGTCTAAGTCCAATGATAACCTAATTTTGAAAGTCAAGATTTTGCAAAGTGAGGTAAGGTTGTCCTAATCCAAAATATGCAAAATGAGATGAAGACCTAAGTTTTTGGTTTATGATTGAAAATGCAAATGGTGAAGCCTAAGGATGAAGCTAAATATTTGCAAAGATGACCCTATGGTAAGATGCAAGCTAAAGTGTACAAGGAATGAGAGATTTGAGCAATTTCATGATTTGGTTTTGACATAAGACTTCTAGGTTGAGACTGTTGTTTTGATGTTTTATTGAAAAGTTTGAGTTGTTTGAAGCTTTGTGTCCAGATTTGTGAATGTTGTGTATATTGTTTGAAAATTTAGAAAACACTTGACAAGCATGATGTTTTGGTGTATGCAAACACACATGAGACAAGCACAATCCTAATAGGCCAAGGGTTTGTATACTTGGTATAGCCCATTGATATACCCCGGATTGGTCCTGAACACCTCTCCTTCTCGAGAGCGGATAGCTTAGAAGTTTGGTGGCACTGGCTCCCCTCCACGGCTCATTAACATCATTCAGACACACCAACTTTAGATTCTTGGGTCATCACTTCCCAAGAACTGCTATCTCTACTCAAGGGAGTCAGTAGTGAGTATCTTCGGGCATGATACTGTACCCTACAGTATACCAAGTAATGGTTGAAAATGGTTGGCCTCTAAAACAAAAAGTGTCTAGTTAGGGAATTCGTTCGAGTGGCCACACATGGGGCGAGAGATTAATTACTAATTAGGTGGCACTCCAGCTTAAAGAGGTTACGCTCAATAGGGTTTATGGGAGTACTACTCTGTCCGTGTGACACATCCGCACTCGTGGTACTTGAACTTTCCTCAAGCACCCATTTTATATCCCGGCTGGAAGTGGCTTGGCTTTAGCCTATTACCGGTCGAGTCGTCCCTTAAGGTGAGTACTTTTTCCCTTAAGACAGGCTCATTTCTAGAGTTAGTAACTGTTTCTCTTACACCCAAGATCGCCCAAAAGCGCGAGGGGAGAGGATACTTCGATATACCAAATCGTAAAGGTGTACAATAGATAAAATGGGTCTGGTTTTCTGATCACCGAGTTTTCACAAGGTGAGAGCATAATCACCTACCATTTGTTCAAACACAATCAGACACTTGCAAACAAAATTCTTTTTAGAGCACGAAAAGAAATGTTCCTAAATTAAAAAATGCAAACAAGTGGTTTGAAAGATAAATCTTTGACAAACGTAGCTACAAAACCACATGTCAGTAGTTTGAATAAATGTCTTTGACCCACGAAAAAATCCAATGCCACATGCTGCCAAAAAAGATTAGTAATAAAATAAAAATAAATAAAAATAAAAAATAAAAAATAAAAATTTAATGATAGCAGCAAATTAAAACAATGATAACTTGCTCAAAACTTAACAAAATTCTAAGTGGTAGATATCCATGGAAAGCTAAATGATAGACCTTCAAAACCCAGAAAATGTTTTCTACAATTCTACACAAAGAAAACGTTATAGACAAAAGAAAAACGCGGGTTTTAAAAGCTAAATTGAAAAAATAGTGATTACTAAAATAGCCATAACTTTCTCAAATCTTAATGAAATTTAAAACTATTTAATGTTCTGGAAATATGAGAGTGAAATCTACAAAACCCAGAAACTATTTTAAAATATTTTATTTGCCCATTTTTCTGTGCTCAAAAGAAGGTAACCTGCAAAACAGTTAAAGCAAAAAAAAAACACACAAATATTTCTATAGAATGTCGGGTTCACCAAATGTATCTATGGAAAATTTAGATTGTTAGATTGTTAAACAATAAACACTAAAAATCCATTGAAGTAACAAAGCACAAAGGAAATAAATATAAAAACAAAAGGAACAATGTTACCATAAGTCTTCATCTTCCATGCTTCACTTTTGTTACACCTTCTAGTTTGCAGCAAATTGAATGAGGCCCTCAGATTTCAAATGAGCACCTAGACTAATGCCAAAGCCCTATGCAAATGTTGAAAGATTTGTATAAAAGAAATGACTTCACAATAGACTAAAATGACAATGACTGCAAATGACAATAATAATAACCTAAGTTGATAGAATGAGCATGAGATCTGAAAATAAGAACAAAATTGCCATTTTATAAAAATTGCAATTTTGAATGTGTGGCAAGGATGAGAAGATGAAAAATACCCTAGAATCAATGGTCAAAATTGAATGTTGTAGTATGAATTAGGGTTAGGTCAAAATTAGGGAAAATGATAAGAAATGAATGGCCAAGATTAAATGAGATGTCAAAAGATAAGATTTGATTTGGAAGATAAGATTGGCATAGATAAAGAGGTTGCTGGAGAAATTAAATAATAAAAATTATTTAATTTAGGTGACCAATGAATAATTAAATAATAAAGATATTATTTAATTATAGAAGAATGTGACAAGAAGAATCATTTTGAATTTAAATAATGATTTAATTCAAAATTCAAGAGAGTGGACCAAATTAAATAAATAAAACTTATTTAATTTATGAGAGAAGAGGCCAATGAATAATTAAATAATAAAGATAATTATTTAATTATAGTAGAAAGTGGACAAAAATTAAATAAATAAGAATTTATTTAATTTTAGAAAGAAGGGGACCTAATTAGTGACGTAATTTTTTTTTTTGCTAGATAAACGACAATGCGATGAAATTGATAATCAAAGATTACAGTTGAGAATGAAGAAGGCCCGAGCCTATTACAAACCCACAGATCGAGCAGCATCAAATAGCTACTACAAACTGCAGAATGCTAAAATAGGGGAGGAGTTCATATAACAAACTGCTATAGAGTTTGCAATGGCCGGAGTTTGTTGCAACAGGCAAACAGCTGAAGATAATACCTTTGCCTGATTCTTCCCCAAAAACTGGCTGTAAGAGTGAATTGTCTTAATGGTGCATAGGCCGATCAAAGAGCTCTTTAAAGCTACCTCCATCGACTGCCAAATTGGCCAAACCATCCGCATCCTGGTTAGCTTCTCTATAGGCGTGGTTGATGGTAAAAGCTTCACAGGTGTTTAGAATTTCAATTACCCTTTCCAAAATGGCGTTGATTTTCTAGTTGGGGGTCTGGCCCAATCTGACTGCATTGACCACGATAGCTGAATCTCCTACAATTTCAATTTTGTTTAAATTCATTTCCTTACAAAGCTCCAAACCAATATGCAGAGCCTTGAATTCCGCAAAATTATTGGTGTTAACTCCTAGAGACATAGCCCTTCTTCCAATAATGTGGCCTTCCCAGTTTCTGATTAGGCTTCCTGCACCTGCAGGGCCTAGATTGCCCCGTGATGCCCCATCAAAGTTTAATTTGAACCAGCTAACTTTGGGGGGTGTCCATTTAGCCTGATCCCTTAAAGCATTAGATTTTGCCAGGCCACTTCCAACAAAGGCTGGCACTCTCAAACCTGGCCAAGCCATCCTCATCTTTCCATCCCAATCTAAAAATACTGCGTCCCTGTGGGAAGACATAAAGGATCTGTGATTAACAACCTCTATTACTACTGCTTCCACTTTATTTTTAAAGGAGGCCAAAGACAATTCCGTATCATTGAAGATCCTGCAATTTCTTTCCTTCCATAGTTCCCAAATTAACATGGAGGGACAGATTTTCCAAAGGCTCTTTAAAGATCCTGAATTGACACCCCTCGGCCAACACTGGAAGAGAATCAAAATATCGTTTGGAAGGGCCGTTATCCAGCCTAGTTTGGCGCACAACCATTGCCAGCATTCCCTGGCATACTGGCAGCCTAAAAGGATGTGATCAATTGATTCCTCAGCCTTCTTGCATAACACGCACCATGACGGGCCTTAGAAACCTAGCTTCTTGAGCCTTTCTGCAGTCAAGATTTTCTTCTGTAAGGCTGCCCAAGCAAAGGTGCCAGCTCTGGGTATACATAGTTTGTCCCAGCATAGATTTATGGGGATTTCTATCTTCTCTTGCACCTCTCCACCTGCAATTTTTATGTAGCCATCTTTAGCATTATATTCCCCATTCTTAGAACCTGCCCAGATTAATCTATCCTCCCCACTTCGAAAGACTACTTGGCGCTGAGCAAGGATGGAGGATAAGATCTCTAATTCATGGTTGGGCAAAGGGAGCTTTTGCAAATCCTTCCATGCCCAACTTCTCACCCCCTCAGTCTGCACAAGTCTTATGTAGTCATTTACCTTTGGGCCCCAATGAGCAGACAAATATTCTTTTGTGGTGTGAATGTTGATCAGGCTATCTATACTGGGCAGGCCACACCAAGAGTCCTCCCAGAATAGTGCCTTATCTCCTATGTGAATGTCCCAAGATAAGAAGCTGCATATGATTGGCCTACAGTTCAACAAAAAGTTCCAAACCCTTGATCCTTTCGGTGGGTTGCTTGTCCTAACTATGCTCAAGCAATCATTTTCCTCTAGATACTTTTCCTGAAGGATCCTGGCCCACTTCAACTGGGGGAAGCGTGTCATCTTCCAAATTATTTTGGCTCCAAGGGTTGAGTTCTGCCATTTGAGGTTTTTCAATCCTACCCCACCTGAATCTTTTGGTTTGCAGATTTTTTCCCAAGAGATGAGAGCTAATTTATGTTTCTCTGAGAGCCCTTGCCAAAAAAACCTCCGCATCTTCTAGATGAAAGCTTTGTTTGCCCCTACAGATAGAGCAAGCAAGGAAAGGAGGTAGATGGGCAAAGAAGAGATGACCGCTCTGAGCAGGACAATCCTGCCCGCCCACGATAGCCACCTACCTTTCCATGAACTTAGGCGTTTGTCCATTTTGTCCTTCAGAGGATTCCATAGGTTTGTGTTCCTTGACCCTTTGTCCAGAGGGAGTCCCAAGTATGAGCAAGGTAATGAGCCTTTGTTGAAGCCTAGCTCGTTTAGAATACTAGCCTCCTTCCTTAGAGGGGTGTTGATGAAGAATACCTCTGAATTAGACTGATTCACTTCTTGCCCAGAGGCAGCAGCATAAAGAGCCAAGATTTTCTTGAAGTTCCTGGCCTCTTTTCTTTTTGAACTACCAAGCAGCATTGTGTCATTAGCAAATTGCTGATGGGACACCCTTATGTTCCTTGATACCCTGAGTCCTTTGATATGACCTGAGGCTAGATCGTGAGAGATGTACCTGCCTAGGGCTTCTGCCATTATGATATACAGAAAGGGTGATAGAGGGTCTCCCTGCCTCAGACCCCTTGAGATTTCAAAGAAGCCTTCAGGGGTACCATTTATTAATACAGAGACCCTGGGAGAGGCTATACATTCAAAAATCCAATTGATGAACTGGTTGCTGAAACCAAACACCTGTAGAATTTTACATAGACACCTCCAGTCCACTTTGTCGTAGGCTTTCTTAATGTCGAGCTTAATTAGCATCCCAGCTGAGTTATTCATTTGTAGAGAATGGATAACTTCTTGTGCTATAATAACACCATCTATAATTGATCTGCCCGGGACAAAACCTGTTTGTTCCTCTGAGATGATGAGGGGAAGCACTTTTTTAATTCTGTTTGCTATCACTTTAGCCATTATCTTATATGTGGTGTTACAAAGTGATATAGGTCTGAAATCCTCTAATTTGATGGCATTATCCTTCTTCAGAATAATGGCTAAGAAGGTGTTATTTACCTCTTTTAGGAGCTTCCCCGAATTTCTTGCTGCTTCTAAAGCATCTACTAACTCCTTACCCAGGAAGTGCCAACACTTCTGGAAAAACACAGCCGAAAAGCCATTAGGCCCTGGGGCTTTGTCCGGATGCAGTTGATTTAATGCCTCTTCCACTTCGTTTTGAGAGAATTTAGCGGTGAGCCTATAGTTCAGCTCTTGAGTAATGACTTGAGGGATGTGAGATAGAAGCTCTGCCTGTTCCAGAATGTTGAAGCCTATCTCCTTATTTAGCAGGACATCAAAGAATGAAACTATACTTTCCTTATCTCAGGAGCCTCCTCTAGAATTTTCCCGTCAGCTAACTCTATTTTGTTAATCCGATTCAAGTCTCTTTTCTGTTTAGTAATATGGTGGAAAAATTTGGTGTTTTTATCACCCCCTTCTAGCTAGAGCTCTCTTGATTTCTGTCTCCAGAAAGTTTCTTCCTTGGCTAAGATGTCCTCATATTCTTGCATCAGACACTTCTCTTCCAGAAACAAGTCATCATTCATTCCATTTCTGATTACCAGCTCATTTAAAGTTGACAGGGCCGCCTCCACTTTAGATTTGGATTCAAAAATGTTCTTAAAGGATTCCTTATTCCATTCCAGAATTTTTCGTTTAATTTTTTTGAGTTTTGCCATGAAGCAAAAAAGTTTAGATCCTTCAAAAACTTCTTCACTCCACCATTGCTCTGCTAGGGACATAAAATTTTCATCTTTGAGCCACATGGATTCAAATTTGAACGGGGAACCTCTGGGTTTGGCATCCAATTGCAGACTCAGCTGAATGGGAAAATGATCCGATCCAGAGCATGGTAAAATTGATCCTTCCAAGGAGGCCGGGAATGAGGATAGATCCCCATAAAAGAACCTGTCCAATTTTTTTGCAATGTTGGAGGATCCTAACCTTCTGTTGTTCCATGTGTATTTTCCATTTCTGAGCTCAATCTCCATAAGCTGATTTCTGGAACCCACTCTTCAAAATCATTTTGTGATTGGTTTGGCCTTGCTAAACCCCCCCTTTTATCTTGGCTATGTAGAATTACGTTGAAATCCCCTCCAATAAATAAATGATTTTCCTGAAGTGTACCAATATGGGTATCCACTTTGCTCCATAGAGTTCTTTTTTCCATACAAGATACATGCCCATAGATGTTGATTATCCCAAACTGAAGGTTAAGATCATAAATCTGGACCTTACCAGATAACCACGATTTCCCCCTGGCTATAGCCTCAACACGTAATTTTGCAGAATTCCAGCAAATCGCCAGACCCCCTGATGCCCCTACTACAGGGGTGGCTTCAACTTTCTAGTTTTTGAGGCTTTTGAAGGTTGACTTCACTTCTTCAACTGATTGTTTGGTTTCTTGGATCAGAATTATGTTTGCTCTAGTCAAGCTGATCCTTTGCTTGACTAGACGCCTCTTGTTAGGGGCATTTAGGCCCCTAACATTCCATGATATTAGCATCATGGCTCCTAGGGAAGGGAGTTACCCTTCCCTGAGTCCAGTAGAGAAGTGATCTTGATCTGCCCTAGAGCTTTCCCATCAAGAGATCTTAATTCAGCCAGAGACTTCCTGCCCGCCCCTTTCTTTGAGAAATCTTTTCCACAGTCAGCTCTAGATTTGGATGAGGGGGTTTGCATTATGCCTAGACTCTCCAGCCTCAATTCCTGTTGCGGATCTTGCATATCTTGGCCTTCTTCCAGGGGTTCTAAGCTTAATTTTTCCGCCGCATCAAGTTCCAAGATTTTTTGGATTAGTTCTCTTTTTTCTTTCCTGTGTTGCTCATCATCTGGGGTGGCTTGCTCAGATAGGCCTATTAGGTCATTGCCGACTTCAATTTCTTTATTTAGAGTAAAGCCTTCATTTAGGACAACTCTGTTATTTCCTTCAGAGTCTACTGGCTGAAGCCCTTCCACAAACTTGATTTGATGGTGAGTGTTAGCTTCCTGGGGAGACAAAGTGCTCAGAACACCTTGGTTTGATTTGAGATGTATGGTATCCGCAAGATCAGGCTTAGGAGGTGAAAAAAACTGAACATTTATCTCCTTGCACAGAGCCTGACTCACTGTTTTGGGTATCACTTTGGCTTTCTCCATTTTGGTGGGGGATTTTGCTGCAACTTCCTGCCTCTTTATGCATTTTGCATCTGATAGCACTGGAGGCATATTCTTTTCTATAAGTTCCCCTTCTTCCAAATCTATTGAGGCCTTTGCGCCAGTCACCTCCTTGGGATGAGAATTGGCACAATCTCCTGACTTGACCGGTGGAGACTTTGTCCAGGCTAGACTCTCCATTTCCACATCTATTGCCTTCCCTAGAGCCTTCGAGCAACTAGCTATATATCTCTTGCTTAGGATGCATCTTCCACCCTTGATATCTACCTCAATCCGTTGGAACCATTTACCCTCTGCTGTTAAAATCTCCAGATTGTCGAGGTACCTGTGATCTGAATCAAGGTCTACTAGTATCTTGGGAATATCTGACTTACCACTCAAGAAGCCTTCCTCAAATCCTATGAAAGTGCCCAGATTGCTACCGATTTTCTCCAAGATCTCCTCGCTCCAGTACTCTGAAGGCAGATTTTCCAGTTTCATCCAATGCGGATTTCTTTTGGGGGAGTGCTTTGTTGGGTCAAAGTTGGGTTCCCAATCAATTCTATAGAAGCAAAATCCTTCAAAGAATATGGGTTCTCCATGCAGGATCTTCTTCTTAATGTTCTGATCTGAGCAGACTAGGAGGAAAAAATTATTCGATAGGGCCTTAGCTCTAACCCGCCCCTCAAAGAACTCTGAGAACCACTCGACCACTCGATCCCTCGGTGCATCTTTTCCTGTCCATTTAACAAATAGCCCATGGGATTTAAGGTGATCTCATCTCTGCTGCATGAAGGATTTGGGGATTGACATGAGTTTACTTCTCTTATGCGGGGGAATGTATGGGTTTATGATCCGATGTCGAAGATTTATCTTCCTACGCTGTGAACGATCCGAGAGGCTGGTGATCTGGACATTTCCTGGCCGAACAGCCGTCGACGCCCTAGCTTGGGATCTATCCTCGGGAGCCAGCTCTGATTTGCGCACCCAGATCGACTTCCCTTGCCATCCATTCCTCTGCGCCTTGAAGTTATTTGGATACCGCCTAACTCCATAATCCCTGCTACCCAACGGGATTGCATTTGCGCCTGTGGCGACATTCTTTTGGCCATTTTTTGCCTTATTTCACACCTCTGCGAGATGATCCCTCTTACGTTGCTTTTTTTCGCTTTTTTGCATTTTCGCTCTATTCCTCTATATAGATTACTATTAATTAGTGACGTAATTAATTAATTAAAATTTATTTAATTAATCAAGGAGGAATAAAGATAAAAATGAATTAATTAAATAATTAAAATTATTTAATTAATAGAAGAATTATGACTTTAGAAAATAATTAAATAATTAAAAATTATTTAATTATTAAGAATGAAAAGGGCAATGTTGAATAATCTAGGAGTTGCAAGCCTTGGACAATTTTATGTGTCTACATGCACAATCTAAATTTTGGAACACCTTTCCCTATGGTAGATTTAAATCAAAGTCAAAACCTACAAATCTATCAACCAAACAATTAGTACATGAATCTTCAACAAAACAACATTATCCCATCAAATTAATACATGCCAAATGTGAGTATACCAAATTTAGACTTATCAAACATGAACATACAAAATACAAACTTGGTAAACTATGGGATAGATACATTTCCAAATCACACCAATGTTGTTCAAAATCTAGATAATATGTTGACAACTCCATATATTGATCCAAATCAAGGTAACACATTGTAAAATAAAGGTTACCTAAATCAAAGCAATGTGTTTCCCAACCACAACAATGTTCAATTCCAACCTATGATGAAAAATCTAAACATCATCCCAAATCAGAACGTGGTCCAAAATCAATTTGTGCATGATCCCATACAAGTACCACAAGTGTATATTCCAAATATGGTTGACCAACAACTGAACCCACTGCACCAAGGGTATCAAAATCAAAATAAAGATCAAATTATGCAAAATAAAATTGCTAAACTTAGAAAATTCATTGATTCATATCACCAAGAGAATCTCCACCTCAAAATTGACACACTCCCCCATTGGTTAAACCATGTCATCAAAAAATTGAGTTGTGTCCGCAACTATATCAAGAACAACATCTTCAATATAAAGAAGTTGTATATCAAACTCAACAACCTCAACAACAAGATCGATCACCACATCTCCTAGAACAATCACAACTAGATCAATCTCAACAACCACAAATATCACAAGATGAAAAATGTGAATACACTCCTTTGGGAGAGCCAATCAAATTAGCATTAAACACGTTAGTCCATGCTAAACTTATCAAACTTCCAGAATCATTAAATGGGGGTGAACCTAGCATCAAGTTCCCATGGGATGATGATAATGCTTGTTGTGAATACCATATCACACAAGATCATGACACATTAGATTGTATCTAACTCAAAGATCTCATCCAAGACCTTCTTGATCAAGAAAAAATAATTGTTGAAGACAATAATCAAGATTCAACCATTAATGATGGAAGTGACAATCTCTCCACCACAAATTTTGAAAACAATGATCAAGATCTATCCATCAATGAGCACCTTGAAGATGTTTCTATCACATCCAATGATCAAATCAACATACATGAAGATTCATTTTTTAATCATGATCAAGACCCATCAACAATATTCAACAATGATCCATTTCATTAAGAGTTAACATCATTTGATTCTATGATTGAAAACATTGACAATATCCCCACCACCATGTTTGAGGATAAAATTCAAGATTCATCTACCAATGATCATGTTGACATTGTCTTTACATCACCTAACGAGCTAGAGGACATATCTCAAGAATTTATTCCAAAGCACGATCAACATCTTTCACCAAAATCTAGCAATGGTCCTTTCCAAGACATATTGACATCCTTTGACCTCATGGTTGCAGATATTGAAGGAATCCTTAATTCAACATTTGATCAAAATACACTCAAAGATCAAGAAAATATTGAGCCAATACCCATGCCTAATGAAGACATTCAAGAACCCTTTGAAATTGACCCATGTCAAGAGATCGATCCAAAGCATGTTGAAAGCAATTCCAAAATTAATTAAGATCAAGAATCTGTATCTTCAAGATACTACCATGATCTAATAGGTATTTTCCAATCCATACAAGGTGTCACAAATAATGATCATATCCATATATCACATACTCCTCCATCTACCTGTGAGATGCTTACTCCTAATAGACATGTAGACGATTTCATGCAAAACAAGAGTCTCATACTCTTGATATCATTACCAAGGAATAAGAGTCTCCTACTCTTAATGTTTTTACACATGATCAAGGCATAGAAAAATCCATAGATATATCAAAAATTGATCATGAAGAAGATGTCTACATAGATGATAAAATAGAAACATCCTTTGAAGAGCAAGCATAAATGGATCATGAAGAAGACTCCTATATGGATTGTATAGCATCAACACCTTTTGAAGAAGCATCAAAATGAGACACATCCTCCATACAGATTGAAGAAAGTAAGTACAAGGATATCAAGCATTATAAAAAATTAGCAAAGCTAAACATTCTTGAACAACAAGGAAATGATTTGTCAACAACAAAATCAAAGCATGTCAGTAATAATCCCATAATACTGGGGGCAACTTTATCTAGTGCAAAAACCAACATGGGGAGCATGAAGAGTCCTTATGATGAAATAGCTACCAACACTCCAACCATTCATATCATGAATTTTCATCCATGCATCTTTCCACCCACTAATTGGGACCAACCACAAGAAAGAGGTCTATATCAAAGAAAAGAGCAAATTATTGAAGCAAAAGAATTGACAAAGACAAATGGACAAGAAAAAATTGAATGGATACTAAAGTAAAATAAAGAAAATCATCCCTATCAAACTCCATTAGTCAAAGAAACTACGAGGAAAAATAAAAAAGGCAAGTTCATCTATAAAAAGTGTCCATCAATAAAAAAGAAAACTTTGAGAGTGACCTACAAAGTATATGGAGAAGTTGGTCCCAATTGAATCTCCATATCCACCCATCATTGCTCATTATCCCAAGTTTGTAGAATCAAAGATTCCAAACTATCGACCAATCCATTTGCATCTCATATCCCTCAACACATTCCACCATCCACTTCAACATCCATGATATCCAACTCTCATATTGACCGTGTGGTGGTAACAACTCTTTATCATAAGGACTCTAAGGGAACTCTATCGTGATGTGCATATTTAAGTAAGGTTAACTTCGATATCAATAAAGAAGATGAAAAGATCTAGGGTTTACATTCAAGTTCCCGTATCTTAGCAAAACAACTCCTCCAAGTAGGACATCATTGGAACATCATGACAAAAACATCTATATCAACATTAGAAACATCTACATTAGCACCACCAAGTGGTTTGACATGAGCATAAACTTTCAAAAAAATAAAAAAATCAAGAAAATAGTTGAGAAAAATCGTCCTCTAGTGAAAACCACTTTGGTATCTTTGGACAAGTACCATGATGAAAAACTAAAAAATAGGCATCATGAGTAGAATCAAGCATCTATGTGTACCATTTCAGGTGGAGGCATCTCATCCCATCCATAATAAATCCCACATTCCACCCATCTTATCCATAATAAATCCAAGAACCCTTCATTATCCAATCCATTTTTCATCCCATCTGACTTATCTTGATCTTGGTAAAGGTTTGGTATGTACTTCACACTTTATTATGGTAAAATTCTTGACATGGGTCACTATCATTGGTCCTATCCTAACCAACATTATTTGAGCCATGAGGCATTTTCCAAAGAGGCATACTCTATCCAAACATGTTAACCTATCATAAGATAATCCATATCCATCCATCCATTCATTTATCCATGCATCCACCCATATCATTCCATACATTTGTAGACACTGGGGGTAGATACTTACATCATGCTCTGGGAATAAATCTTGAGTTATATCCTATAACTCATGTTGTAATCTAAAAATTTGCTAACACAAAATAAAATTGGTCAAATCATTTGAAGAAAAAATCCAAATCACTAGCCCATGACACATTTTGATGAGAAGATGTTCTATCTTTTATCAAACATCAATCCAAACAATCCATATCAGTTGAATCTACCTTGCACTTCAATGTCACATGAACTCATTCCAACAAACTTTGTTCCAAATTGAGCTTCAAAGTTTTGATCAATCAAATCTAGTCAATCCATCATCATCTTGGGATATCCTTCCCAATCCTTGTGTTGCTTAACACTATCCTTGCATTGTTGTGTATCCTCAACAATGTTATCATCATAAATCCATCAATTCGATCAAGCAATCCTAGCTTGGTTTTCAACAACATCCCAAAATAGATCACTGAAATCATCACATATCCACACACTCGTCAACATTATGTGAAAATACCCAAAAAATTCATAAAATCTCATTGAAAATCCCAAAAAAATTCGTAAAAATTTTGTCAGAAAATCCAAAAACATTTGCAAAATCCTGTACAACTAAAATCCAAAAACATTCCAAAAATTGTAAATTAAAAACCCTAAACTTCCAAAATACATCAAAACCCTAAAAAGGTTGAACATCAAAAATCCAAAAAAATAGTGTCCTGTTGTCAAACTATGTTGTCTCTGAGCTTGAATGTAGGAAAGGCCATCATTGATGTGCCCCCGAGACACCCTAGATCAGTCCCTTAGGAGTCCATCATAATAAACTAGCATTTCAACTATTCATATCTCATCTTGAATAAATCGAGTTAGTTGAACTACATGGTCTTTGCATGTATAACATAGACAAAGCTTATCTTTCATCAACCCCCAGGGTCCCTAGGATAGGTCTTTAGGTTAGGTTCTTGGTTGAAACTTAGAAAACTCCTAAACATCTAGATAACTTAGAAAACTCCTAAACATCCAGATAAATGAAAAAATCCCAAAACATCCAGATAACTCAGAAAATCCCAAAACATCTAGATAACTCAGAAAATCCCTAAACATCCATATAATTCAGAAAATACCTAAACATCTGAATATTGGAAGATCCAAAAAAAATTGAAAATCAAAAAACACAAACATTAGAAAACATTCAAAAAGACCTAAATAGCCTAAAAAATCTTTAGAAAAAAACCCTAAACAACCTCAAATATCTAAAAACCAAAACATTCATATAAACTTTCAAAAAACTAAAAACAACCTCAAAACATTTTCAAAATACCAAAAACATTGAAATATTCCAGAAAATCCAAAACCATCCATTCCATCTTGCTTTCACCCATAATAAACTATCACCCATAATAAATCGATTTCCATCTTCAACCTTTGGAAAAATGAATAGAAAACAAGTATAGCAAGCTATAAAGTGTGAACCTAAGTGTCAAAATCTAACGTCTAGATCATAAGTAAATGCGTTAGTAGAGTTTGTATCAATGAATTATCAGTAGCATCATCATCCTAACATAAAACGACCATATGATCAACATGTCCTAGGATGTATCCTTCTTGTGATGGACATTAGTATCAGACATCACCTTAGCTAAATTAAACTGGAAAGAGATATAGATAACACTGACTGTTTGTCTTTTATATTTTCTTATGATTTACCTTAATGACCCATTCTAAGGACCTCTCAATGATGTCTATCTAAAATGATTTAGAGAGAAAGGAATGGGACATCGATCATTATCTTTCATTTGCTGTCCTTGTGGATACTCTTGTAAAATAATCTTGGCACATACTTGCTTAGTTGTGTGTAGGAAGGTTGCTTGAAGTAAGTTGTTGACTATTGCGTATGATTTGGTCCAATGTATTCTAATCTTCTAACTTACATTCGAACTAGGTTTCCATATGTGAAGGTGTGAACAAGAACTTTCCTATCTGTTTGTAGAGTCAAAGTCCATTACACTAGATACAATGTCGTCCTGGTTATTAATACCTCAATGCATCATTTCTATGTGTTATATCAAACAATAAGGAATGACGAAAAATACCAATCCCCAAAAGTGAGAAAATAATCATCATACATTCGTCATCATCATGCATTCATGCATCTACATTTCTCATCACCATCTCTAATAAAAGTCTCGGTGGATCATAGACTTGTTGGATAAGTCAACGGTCAATCATTCTTGTTTCTTCTATCTTCTCTTCGCACTAACCTGGTATCATGACAATCAACAAAATCATCATCAAAGGCATCCATCCTGCATCCACAAATCATCAACATACATGCATCTCATAATAATTGCATATCACATCATACATCCTACATCACCAAGTTGTAATGAATAATATAGATTTGTTATTCTAAGCATCTTACATCATTGCATTGCATATATCATAAGCATACATCATGAAGCATAAACATCTACATTATCCATCCATACATCCATATGCATACATCCTATCATAAAAATTGCATAGAAAATACATTAAAAAAATGCATCCATATCATTTGCATAAACATAACATCTGCATATCATATCATATCACATTTCACATCATGAAAAGATAGTGAAAAATAATATAAACATTACATCCATCTCATTACATCTCATCACATATCACATAAGCATAAGTGCATCAATACATAATAAAATATAAGCATCTCATATCATAAGCATCAAATAAAGTGAACACATCATATCAAATCCATATATGTATCATATATATATCAAAAAATGAAAGTCGTGGTACAAAATCTAGATCAGTGTATGTATATCGATCATAAATACCATATCCATGAGGCTATAAAAAAGGAACCCATGAATGTATATCTGTATCAAAGAATGGGGCAACAAAATAAAAAAGTGTCCATACAAAATTGAGCTAGCCCTGATGGCTACTCCCCTCTCTGGCCTGCCTCTCTGGCTGATCCTCAGCCCTCGACCGTGCATTGCTCTACTATGAATAATCAGACTGTCTAAGTGGCGCTGGCACATCACAATGGTAATGCATCCTATAATATGCTGCCTCAGTCACAACCTCTCTATATAATCTCGTTGATATAGTCCTGTTCTAGGTAGCTGATGTAAGGGCCTCTAACTACTGTTTCCACCTAATCTCCTGGTCCCTCTTAGTAGTCATAGATTGTACATGCTATCTTGCATGATCTCTCTCTACTGTAATGGCAACAACCTACCTCTTGGCCTAGTACTACTTAGCAATGATCATGAAAATCTATTGGTTGGCTTGATCCCACTCACCTGTCAAAACCTACACCTACTACTATAGTTGCTGAATCTGAATATCTCTGGCATCAAGTGGTGGTGGCTATACAGGCTGCTGTTGTATAGGTTTCTCCTGGCCAGCAAACTACTGTACAACTAGTGGGGCCCTTGGAACCTATCAATCTTGGCCATCCTAGCCACCTTGTCCCTGTCCCTATCCTCTACCCCTGGCTCCTCTAGCTTTGGGTCTCCCTCATGGAGGAGCACCCGCTAGATTTATCAGTCTCCAAGGAGGTGTAAACAATACATTGTAAGCATGCATCATCTGTGCAACCGCCTAACCATGGTCATAGGCCCATGGCTAAGCAATCAACTATCTGAAACCCCCACTACCTCCAGAGCTGGAATAGTGGGTCCCCATGTGGGAACCTCTTGAGCTGACCTCATGAATATGGCCCTGTAAGTGTCATTTGGCCTATCCTGCTGCTTGTCAAATTGCCGTGCCACTTTGTTTGGCAGGTATTGCTCGATGATCATATACTTATGACCCTATAGTATCAGGTCTATCTGGTGAAAAAAATACTGTGCATCATCATACCACCCTAGCATCTGTAGCTAGGGTCGCCATCTGAAGACTGTCATGTCATCGAGTACCCATTGCCAACATGGGAGCCCAATCTATCTAGTGTGTCATAAGGTAATGGAACCTCTGTACCTCCAAACCATGAGATCATTTGGCTCAATGTCAGCCATTTGCACTATCAGTTGGAGCACAAATATATGCTCCCATGCCCAAATGTGAAGCAAGGTCACCCCTGCGCCAATGGCTTTGCCATTGCAATACACAAAGTTGTGCATGTCATGATATAGTGAGGCCAGAATGATTGGCCCCCATGCAAAGAGTCCTCCTATGGAGCATCCTTTGCCATGCCAAGCCCCATCTTGGGCTGAAACCTCTACTCCATTGTTCAAGAGCAACCAAACCTTAAATAATGGCTGCAATGATCAATGAAAATGTGGGCACTTGACCTCTGTATGACTCAACATCAATCTGAGAAGTGATAAGAACGATTGTCTCCATCTTCATCACCTCGTGACAGGCATCATATCTAGTGTTGACATTGAAAATCACTCACTCACCGTGTATCGACAAATGTAGAATCTTCCATACATCCTCCAAAGTCACCATCGCCTCGCTAGTGGGAAGATGAAAAGAAGTCTCACTATGCCATCTCTCATATAGAGTAGTCATCATAGCTAAATGAGTCTAGACGACATGCACATATGCGATGTACCATAACCTTATCTTTCCTAGGTGCTCCTAGCACAACTTAGATAAACCATCTAGTCTCTCCAAAACTGTGGGCCTATTCTCACACAAAATCAGTGGTGGAATGACCTCTTGCACCCATGAAGGGCATGATGTCAAAAATTGAAAAAAATTGACTCAGTTTGGGATTTTCAGATCAAGAATCACAATAGTGTTTCTATTTGCAATAGCGTTGATATATTTCAAATTCCAAATTGCAATGCTCGAAGGAATTTCAAATTGCAAATCAAAAAACATGTCACTAAGGACATATGCATCATGATTTAAACTTAGGAAACCCTAACCCTAATTTTCAAATCAAGAAGTGTGTCGCTATATACATATGCGTCACAATTTAAAATTGGAAACCCTAATTTTAAATTAAGAATTGCATTTCCAAACAAATGTGTCACTATAACTCATTTTAGCATCACCAATTCTCAAAAGGGCATTGCTATATAGTGATGCCGTGAAAGTTTAAATTTCAATGTGCAATAAATGCATCAAAAAGTCAAATTTCAAATCAAGTTTTGATTTACATATTGGTGGTCCTGACCCTAGAATCCACCGGTACTCTCAAACTCAGTCATAAATTGTCATGGGAGCTCTCATCGCGCCATTTCGTTAGAAGGTCAGAGCTCAAATCACAAGAATTATCTAAGGTGTGAATGCACATATGAATTGAAAGTGAACCTTCTTGGCTTATATATGCTAGAAAATTAGGGTTTTTTGCACTAATTTCACCTTCAAGATAGGGTTTATCATCATTTTCACCAATTTTTCCAAACTAGAGCTTATTTAGCATCTTTTTTTGCATTTTTGGCATATTTCCTGCATCTCGAAGCCCTTCTAGATCCTTGGGGTAGCTTTTCACCTTTATCAAGAAATCAACCCAAAATTCAAAATTTTTGCCTGATTTCTTGAGGGGGCAAGGAATCAGCTTTATCCTTCCACTGGGGCATCTAAAAAAAATCAATTTTTTTTAATTTTTTGATTTAAGTAGCAATTTTAACTCAAAGAGCATCAGTCTTTGAATCGAAGTAGTAGTACCTCGCTTCAAAGAGGGGAAAAATATAGACATTGAAAAATGTCCTAGATGATATCATACACTTGAATTAGGTATACTAACATCATTTTCTCTCAGAATCCATCCTCTTTTCGCTTAATTAATTGAATTATCCGAGCTAATTAATTAATTGCATCATTTTCCTCTATTAACCTAACACATTTAATCGAGTTAATTCACCCCCTTTTCACACTAACATTTCATCTAATTAAATTAAATAAATCTAATTATTTAATTTAATTCCCTAAGTCATCTTATTTAATTAAATAAACCTAAGCTATTTAATTAAATGTCATCTCACCTTTGCCCCTTTCATTAAATCATTTAATTTAATGAATACCACTTTATTCCTCCAAAACCCCTAATTATATGATTAAACCTTGTTTAATTGAAAAATAATCTAATTTTCCTCCAAAATGGGAATATTCCATTGGAATATTCCCTCCCCTTTTGCACAATTAAACTTTGTTTTAATTATAAAAATATCTATTTCCTCAACCATGAATATTCCAAAGAATATTATCTCTTCCAATCATCTCACTTGGCTTCTTGAACAAGCTAAACTTGTGACCTCTTGAGCAAGTCACCTAGTGACCTGTGCGTACAGGTCAAAAGTGTGTTTGTTTGAAAAAAAATGTGAACCCTTGATTAAATCTCATCTTGGATTCTCACCCATTGATGAGAATCCATGATCCATGCCTCTTTTGTCTTTCATCCTTGACCGTTGATTGATTTTTTTGATCTCAACCCTTCATTTCTCATTTGCTTTCCTATAAATAGAACACTATTTGGAGACAAATGTATCCATCTTTTTTAGAGAAAACTCATGCTATTGAAATCACTCATACTTTACTCACATTTAGCATATTTTAGTTCATTTTTAGTTGTATATTAGATTTAAGCTCCATTAATGGATTCCATGCATCTATTTAGCTTGTTTATAAATTTGGGTTTGAATCTTTTAGCTTAGAATCACTTAGATTAGCTGAGCTTTTGCATATTTAGACCATTTTTAGTATAAAATCATGGTAATTTAGCTTGCATCATGTTCGATTTAGCATAAATCATGTTTTCAGCCACATATCACAACCGTTTCATCGATTCTCTTCAATAGAATCAATTGAAATGAGCTCATTTACCCATGAGATTGGGAAAGGGTTGTCATTTCACATCAACATGACACCAATCCCCCAATAGAATAAGTTTCAATGGATTATAGTAGGTATTTCAAAAGCTTTTGTAGTTTAAAATGTTAAGTTTTAATGGCTTTCACTTTGATTTACATTGAATGATTTTATTGGGATTGAGGTTTAGTGGCTAAATCGTACTTCGATTCCTCATGAATCAAGTGTGGTTAACCCGTACTAATCCATTGGTCACAGTATGAAACTGTTAGCATATAATTTTTTTCGTTTCTTATTTTTTGACAAAAAACATCATATGTAATACTGTTTAAAGTCTGCAATTATGAATTTATGATTATTTCAGAATGTATGCACAAACATTAACATTAGTAGGCATGTATATGTGTATGCACATAGACTTCATCTATGTACATACACATACTTGTGACATACCTTATTTTATTTTTAGTACTTTTTAAAAGGGAAAATGCTTAAGATGTTAAGTAGAAAAAGGTCATAAGAATGATGTGATTGACTATTGAAATACTCTGAGAAACATAGAATCTGATTTCTGTTTACAACATATATTTGTATTCTATTTCTTCTTTTGAAGACATGTGTGAAATAATATTTTAAATACTAGAACAGGACAGTGATAACCTATGGGTAGTTGCTGCTATAACATAGATAGCTATTATATTTGAAAGTTACCTTCTAGGACGGGTGCCGAAAAGGAGTACAAGGAGTATAGGTTTTCTTTACTAGAACCTATTGTTTTTTGTTGTTGAAACACACTTATTATGCTTGGTCAAGCAATATATTTCATTATGTATGTAAGGATGAACTCTGTGATTTCACTCTCTGCCATTCCTAGCACAGATCATGCATTTCTTTTTCTAATTTGTAGATAGAATTGCATGTTGATGTTTGGGCACACACTTGATTCCACCTTATAGGTTGTTCTCTTGCTAAACTTCCATGTAGGGTTAGAAATTCTTCAAGTTGGAAGAATACCGGGGAAGCGTAAGCTTCATGGTTGGGTGGTAAAGTGCTTCAACCATGTTATCATCCACCAGTGGAGGCAAGTGATGCAGAAGAACCTTAGTTGTTCCTAGACTATTATAGTCTATGATGTATCTTGATGTTATTCATTCATGTACTTTATGAGAAACGTACTATGTATTGAAACTATGGCCTTAGGTGCCAAGTAAATCTTGATATTGTAATTTGAATTTTGAAGCGAATATAAGAATCTTTGACTCATATTAAATGGACACGTGTAGCTAAGATTGATTTTACCCACTAGTTATGTCTTTTTAATTTGGAGTATATTCATGTGTCATTTACAATAATAATAATTAAGTAATAATTTGGAATGGGTTATTACAATGTAAAATAGTTGTCCATATTCACCCTTTAGTGCTTGAAATTCTATTTTTCTTGGTCTATCCTTTGTAATACTTGCTACCCTTTTACACTTACTATTAACTTTCTCTTTTTGTAGCTAGAGCAGTATTCAATAAGGATTTCCTCTACCTCTTCTTACTTTTTTTACATGTAGAGTGTTCAATTGGGTAGCCAAATGGCTTGTGATATCTTCTTTCATGTTGGAAAACAAGTTACTCAATTCCACTCTAGAGAATCCATTAGATGTTTTTCTGATGGAAGATGTTCTTTCCCCCCTTGTCCTCTTGGTAAAGGTTCTTGAATAGTTCCTACAAACTTTGCAGATTTCTTCAAAAGGTAATTGTGATACATTTCATAACCCAATAAGATTAAGGGAATCCATACAGTCATCATTGAATCCTCTTAAAAACACCAATTTGAGGGATTCTTCTTCAAGTAGAACTAGAACCTTTCTACATAGTCCTCCAATGGTTTGAATCTTCTTTTTGAGACATTCTAAAAATGTCATCCCTTCTTCTATCAACTCCTATACAATAGTCCTGGTATTTCTCTAGGAACTTTGTCTTCATAGTGTCTCAATTTAGAACATCTCTTCCCAGACCCGTAAACCATTTTAGGGTGGCATCTTTCAAGGTTTCTAGAAATAGTTTGAGTCTATGTGCATCTATTGTGTAGTCATAGCTTCTACATAGGACATAAAAATAAAATAAGAAGGTATCTGGATCCTTAGTAACCAAGCCATAGAAGACAAGAAATGCTGAAGGGGGTATATTCTTCAAGATAGTTGCTCTTTCTTGGTTGGAAATGGAGAACTCAAAAGTTACATGTTTTGGTGGGTCATCCACCACTGCATTAGCCATGGTTTGGAAGGTCTCCTCTATATTTTTAATGGATTTTGGTGAAAGGGAAAGTTCTTCTTTAGGGATACCCTTGATCTGATCACTATAATCACCAATATCCTCTCTAACTTTGCATGATGAGGGGAGAAATATTCCTAAGGCATCTTGCTGCCTTCACATACAATAGGTGTGACTTTGTATAGAAACAACTCCTACACAGTGTTAGTGAAATGTTTTGGTATTGATGGAGTAAAAACTAATTGTTCTAATGTTGAAAATAAAATACTTAACTATGAAAACTTGAAATAATAGAGATGAATCTTTGAAAGTGAAACCATCCTTGACAATAGCACCAAAAACATATAGGACAAATAATTTTCAGTAAACTTGGTGTCAAACACATAATTTAGAGGGGGTCCTACTGAATAGTCCACTAAACCATTGAAATACCTTTATTTAATTATCAACCAAGGCTAACATAAGCTTTTGATGATGCTGGCACTGTATGTGAATTCAAAGACTCTTCATTACGTATATCATCCTAGCATAGGTGTTTACACACGTTGAAAATCATAAATTGCATAATAGTAAAAATAAGTAATACTGAAGCTATTGCTATAGGTACTTACAACTAAAGGTTATGACTAGTTCATTGTCAAGAAATGAATTATGTAGTTAACCGATACTGCTAACTTGACTAATTGACTAACTTTGGAGGAAAATGCATGTAAACAATTAAAACATGAATATAAGACAAGATATTATTCACATTCACCACATGAATAATCTGTTTAAGATAAACATAATCATGAAGATGACTACTGAAATAGAAATAAATGTGCATAAAGTAAAGTGGGGAATAGTTATCTTGAGCGACCCTTGCTCAAGTGACTATCTCCATAGGATAAACTCAAATCTAACTCCTCAAACTAATTCAACATAAATATAGTAACTAAAAAGATCTTCATTACGTAACTCAAGATATCACAATCCAAAGAGATTATTCTAGAATATCTTATTCATAAGGTCATGATTGGAAAAAACATTTTCTATGAAAAATAGAAACTAACTAAATATATCTATTTGCTATATTTTCTATTTCAACTCTCTAACTAACTCGACCACTAAACCATTCATATAGGTGTGAGGGAGTCTTATTAGAACAAGGAATTAAGGTAGAAATCTAATCATAAATCACCACTCCCTACAAAATAGAGTGTGAAATTCTAAGTAACTAAAACATAACTGAAAAGGTAGAAGAATTGGAATAGGACTGTAACTCTGCTCTAATGGTTTAAAATTGAAATGTAGACTAGAAATAGTCACATTGGATTCCAAATCATGGAAAAATTCTTCTCCTCTAGTAGTATTATTAAATGATGTGATGATTAACAACAATCCTAACAAATAGATGCCTTCAATTATAAAACTGCTACGTTGTTCTAACTTCACTTGCATCACTATTTGAAACTCCCTTTAGCTGTGGGTTGCGCCTTCTAGTTGCTACATGCTACAATCTACTTGCTCTAGCTCCTTGGTTGTAAAGATTTAATTCACACAACATCTACACAATACTAATAACTATAACCTAAATAAAGATATTCATTATATTTAATATATATCCACATATTAACTATGCAATAACTATCATATCATAATCATATTTCCATAGATTCGAAACCAGTCCAAGTTTGCATAATGATCATAAAAGATAGTAAATTTTTAGGTTTATATAGGAAATAAGTATTTGGGTATGTATAAAAGCATGTACTAAAATTAAAAAAAACTAATTAATAGCATGCCTCATCAGTTGGCATCCTACATGCAAGGTGTGATAAGGAAAAATGTGACACATGTCACATGGGTGTTCCATCAGAAAAAGGAAATTGTTTCTACCTCTAAAATGGGCACCATGTTGACATGTGGTAGTTTGTTTTGGAAGCAAGTTTTGGTGAGGTCCACTTGTGTGAGTGTTTATCTCTTTAGAAAAGTGAAAGAAAGGGAAAGTGATACTTGTCACTTGGGCATCCATTTGAGCTTGGAGAATTGTAAAATACTCAAGGATGAGAGCCCTTATGCCATGTGGCATGCTGTTTACTTGTTGAATAAAGCTTGAAGAGGAAAATTGCTTAACAGAGACTAAGTTGTCACTTAGAGGGTGAGTTATATTTTGGCAGGAAAGATAACTTTCTCTATGGGATACCTAGTATGTGAGGTTTCTTTTCTTTTTGGAGTTGCAAGCCTTGCATGTTGTTGCATGTACGTGCATGTTTAATAGATTTCTAATCGGGTCACTTGGGACTCATGCATGTTATCGGTTTTTAGTTGCATGCATGCATAGATTGGGATATTGACACATGGAAAAAATCAATGCCCATGTATGAGAAGTATTTATTGATTCATTAGTGTATTTTTTATAGAGCTTGATTATAATTTTTGAGATGTCATTATGCTATCGAATTCACTCTAGAATTTGTATCATAGTGAATCAACACGTGCAAGATCATAGACTCTAGACATTGTATTATAATAGGTTTTTAGTGGAATACAATTGATCTATGCTTTGGTGTGTGGGTTTTTTTCCTAAAAGGGTTTCCCATGTAAATTCTATGTTGTGTGGTTTATGTGTTTAATTTAGAAATAATTAATTACATGTGCATTCTATTTGAAACATTGAAAAATGTGTGGTGCATTATGATAAAAGGGGGTTTACCTAAATGATAACAAATAACCCTATTTTTCTCTATTTCATTCAAGAAATGAGATCCAAACAATGAGATGACTAACGACCAAAGGGTAAGTCAAATCAAGGTATGAATCAACAAATTTATCCTTTATGCAAGGACAGGGATATGAGTCAAATAACACTTTGGGAGAAAGATTAAAACTATCAAATCAAACCCAAAATGCAATCTATGAAGTGCAGATGAAGGACTACACTCAAAAATACTAGAAACAACAATTAAAAGGTAGATCTAGAAAAGGGACAATGATGTGTACCAATCACCAAAAGTGCCTTTCTGAAGCTCACTAAGAACTCATTCACCCTATAGTGAATGGGACTTGGCTAGGGCTTTGTAAAAATACTTTTTTGTTTCTCTTCTCTTGTGTCTGCACTCCCAAATTCTCAAGTTTCATAGTTGGAGAGTCAGAAATAAATCCTATAGAAGAGTTTCTATGAGATGAAAACTTTCCTTGCAAATTTGACAACTTTGCAACTTTCTTCAAATTTTCTCTTTAAAGCATCTTCCACCTAAAAGCCTACAAACACAAACACAAGAGGGGGAAAATATTATTTTTGGTGATGGGGGGTTTTCCTTGGTCAAACCATGTTTGAGTATTTAAACTTTGAAATGAAATCATATAGCTTGAAGGAAATGATGAATGAACAATGCAATGTCACCACTCACTAAACCCTTGGTTAAACCTTGGAAAGTAAATCTGCAACTAGCATGAAATGGCCTCAATGGATGTGAATCTTGATCTTGAAACTTGATTTGAAATAATGATTTGATATGCTTGGAAAGATCTTGAACTCTACATCACCATATCAGCTAAAACAACATGCATGATATAAGAAAGTCTTGATGGTGTTTTTAGCTTTGCAACAACACATACAAAATACAAGTATCCTATCTCTCTTGAAAGGTAATTCCTATCAGCAAACCTCAAGAAATAACCCAAAGGTCTCTAATGTCATGTCTTGACAATGCACAAACAACTTAGTGATGATATGATTTGATGGCAATCACAAGTGGCCTTACAAATCAACAATGTTGGAAGTACTTATCACCAGATATAACAATGTGAAGATGCTTTCAGATTCTAAAACTAACCCAAATTTAAAGAAATAGAAAAAGATACAAGGGTTGAGAGAGATTCTAAGACTAACTCCTAAGATCAATCACAACAATGGCTAATGCTTCAAATGGATAGATCCCCAATAACCAATTCTTGCTTAACCAAGATAACTCTGCACTATCACAAAAACAATACAATCTTCTAGGGCAACTAAAAGATTTTTAGACCATGAACACCCATGCTTATGAACAAGCATTCATAGTTGAACTTAGCACAAGATAGGTCCCAAACTAACTTTACAGAACAACCTACAATTAGAAAATTTCCAAAAGTATGGACTAGAGATGTATCAACATCTTAAACATTTCACCACCATCATGAAAGAACTAAAAATTAACATCTAAAGTTGAGAATCAAGAACAAGAAACCATAAGACTTGTCAAATCTCAATACAAAGTTTTCCAAATCAACAACCCAATTGAATTAAATTCTCTAGCAATTAAATAATAGTCTCCAACTCTCTCCTCTCCTACAACTACTTGTGATAACTCTAAGTCTAACCCTCTACAAATGAGAAGGCTCTAGCCTTTTTATAGATTTTACATTTCAAAACCAAAGGATATGATTAAATCAATCCAAGGGATCAGATTTCTCATCCAAAAGAATCGAGAAGTTACATAAAGTTTAGCTAATTAGGATACATCCTCAACCAATTGCATAAAAGAAGTTACATTTTGGAGCAAATGAGAAAAATAATAGCCTGCCACCCTGACATTGGTGACAGTTTTGATTGGATAAATAAAACAACATCACATGTTCACTTAAAATGTCTCCTAGTTGACACAATAATGGAACAAATTATTATGTAGGTACACATTTAATTTTTTAGTTACAATTAAATTGCAATTTAAAATCTTCTTGGTAGCTTATCTAGTGCACATATCCATATGCAGCTTGAAAAATTTAAAATTTTCCCCTCTTTGAGCATGTTTCCATATGTAGGGACACTTGGAAAGTCTTGAAATATTCTCCTCCTTTGACATGTTTTCTTATGTGGGTGTCAGTTTTCCTCTTCAAGCTCTATCTCCTTGTAACATCTTTTAAATTATACCATGCAAACATATAAAATGGATCAAGAGTGAACTCAAAATTTTACAGAAACCCCATTGAATTAAATTTAAATCCTAATGAAATAAGCTCATTTTATGCCATATCCTGATAATCCTTGGATAAACTTATAAGACAACTGTCATTGACCACACCTACTCATAGAATTAGACCCAATCAAATCCAGGAATAAATACTTCTTTATCCTCAAGACACTAATGTAATTTCACCACCTTGATTCATGGAAAGAAGAAAAAAGGAATGAGACACTTCCCTTTTAGATTACAAACAATTTAGCAACCCTTACACAAATTCTTGATCTATCATGGATCTATTGGGACATGTGAAATAGACTTGAAAATCAAAAATCTTCTAACAATTCTGTCCTTTACCATTCATTGTGATTTCCTACTAGCGAGCTAATCCCAAATGTTTATGAATTGATGAATGTTGGCCCAATCCCTCAAGTCACATTGAAAATCATAGAGATTCTATTTGAATCCTTTAAATGATAAAGCTCCCTTATCAAATCTCCACTTTGATCATGCCATTATTACACAAAATCCATGAACCCACTTCGAGCATTACTCCACACGACCATGTGCAGGCCTTAATTTAAGGTGACTGATTTCTTGTGCAGTAAAATAAACCTACAAAGCTAACCTCGATGCATAACTTCCATGTCTTAGCAACTCATTCATATGGATTCTTGGAATAGTATTTCATGCCAGATTTTTACTCAAGATAACCGAATATGCCCTTAGCAGTGATATCACCTTCTATCTTTCGTGTTATCCTGTGATTCGCATTATTTCACCAATCTAATCCCTATAACATACACAACAAACATGATGGCTCCAAAATTTGATGACTGTGGTCATTTCCCCAAAACAAGCCATGCAATCCATTTCTACGAATGGGGATTTTAGGTGCTTCTTTTCCTCACAGTCGCATAAGTTATGTTTTCATGAAATCTCAAATCATCTTCTACTCGTAATTCTAATCTTTCAAATATTCCATTAATAGACAGTTTAAACTTACTGAGACTTCACAAACCCCATGAAATCTCCACTTATATCAATTGATATTCAATATATGACACCCTCATTTATTACATTTAGAGAATTAAAATACTCATGAATTTATTGGTCTTTGGGGATTTCATTGTCATTTCCACTGTCTTAACAAATGTCATTGACCAATGGTGGGGACCTAGTGGTTAGTGCTTCCTCCCTTGACCAAGCTCTTTAGGGGGATGTGGATATTGGTGAATCCCTAAAGGAAGTTGGGTTTAACCTTTCTGTTGGGCCTAGTGTGACCAAAGGTGAAGAAGGAAAAAAATTTGGAGGAAGTGGTTGCCAAAGTTAAAGATGAGACAATTATTATGGACAAGGTGGGTTTGACCCAGGAGAAAGCTTTGGACAAGGAATTCTGGTCAACCCCAAAGAAAAAAGGGAAAAAGAAGAAGGCGGATGTGGGTGTCGACTCTAAACCGGGAAGGCCTAGCCAGCGACAAACCAGGCAAAGAGAGACAATGAATGAGATAGCCATTGGTAAACAAAGGAAATTGGAAGTGTCCTCAAAGAAATGTTAAAAATGAAGGTCTTGTCCTAGAATGTGCGAAGGTTGAATAACTCTCATAAATAGCTTATGCTAAAGAACTATGTTTTAGAACATAAGATTGATGTTTTACTATTACAGGAAACCAAAATGAAGAAATCTAATTTTGATAATATTGCTAAGTATATATGGTTGGGTGCCCTTTACTCTTGTAGTGATGTTGAGGGGGAATCTAGTGGGCTTTCTGTGTTATGGAACCCCTTCAGGATCAATCTATCTGAATTATTCCACTATCAAAATAGTGTGGGAGTCTTATTTTCTTTCCTAGGTGGCTCTTGGTTGCCGATTAATGTTTATACCCCTAACTAGAGGAATGCTAGGAATGCCCTATGGCATGATCTCTTAGATTGGTTAAATAATACTAGGGGTTCTCACTGGTTAGTGGTGGGGGACTTCAAATCCCCCTTATATCCTTAAGAGAAAAGTGGTGGTCTGGTGGATTATTCTACCAACATCGCTGATCTGGTAAATTTTTTGAGTACTGTTGGCCTGATTTACATTGACTTGTTGGGTCAATCCTTTACCTAGACCAATAGGCATCTTGGGTGGGGTTTGATTCAAATAAGATTGGATAGATTCCTTTTCTCCAACAACTAGATGGCCCTGCTCAGTGCTAATCTCCTTGCCCTACCCAGGACTATTTTTGACCATAACCCTTTGCTGCTGGTCAAGAATGGCCATTCTGCTGCTGGACCTTTCCCTTTTCTGTTCGAGATAATGTGCAAATCCCATCCTAATTTTAAGAATAAAATTTTTGAATGGTGGAACATTCCTGTACATGGCTCCCCCATGTTCAGGATCTTTTATAAACTTAAGCATATCAAATACATGGTGAAAGATTGGAACGAAAGAGTTTTTGGGGATGTCTTTAAGGAAAAAAGAGCTTTAAGGGATAAGTTGAAGACCATCCAAAAAATATGGAAGAAGGGGATGTTAGCTTTCCAACTTGTAATTAGGAAAGAGAGAGTCAAAGGGAGTGGGAGAAAATTTTAAGGAAAGAGGAAATTTTTTGGAAACACAAATCTAGAGTTCAATGGCTACAAGAAGGGGACATAAATACCTCCTTTTTTCATGTTTCTGCTCTAAAATAAAAGAAAAGGAATCAAATAACTAAGCTACATAATGAGTAGGGGGATGTGGTCAATACGCCTACCCAGATTGGTAATTTGGCGATGAACTATTTTTAGAAGGCTTATTTAGCCCTTGCTGAGGCTCCCAATCTAACTTTGGAAAATTTGTTGTTGGACCCTCTCCCAACCACCATTACCTAGGATGATAACTTGAGCATCCTCAGTGCTGTCACTCTTGAGGATTCTAGATGGAAACTTTCAACATGGGGGACTATAAGGTGCTTGGCCCAAATGGTTTCCCCTTGGCCTTCTTTCTGATTTTCTGGGAGATTGTTGGTGGGGACCTTGTCTTGGTTACTAGAGATTTCTTCAAATTTGGTAAGCTTCTCAAACAAGTGAACCACACTTTTATTACCTTAATTCCCAAGGTTACTGATCCTCAATCAATGACATATTTTAGGCCCATTAGCCTATGCAATAATTTTTATAAAATCCTCTGTAAAATCATTGTGAATCATCTTAAACCCCTTTTGAACAAAATTATTAGCCCCACACAAAAAGGCTTTGTTTGTATTCATCACATTTTGGATGCTACTATAACTACTCATGAATTGCTCCACTCAATGGACAGATGTAATAATTCCAGTATGGTCCTCAAATTAGATATTTGAAAAGCATATGATAAGGTGTTATGGGACTTTATCCCTAAAGTCCTAGCTAAGTTTGGTTTTGACCAACATGTGGTCAACCTTCTAATGGAATGCATTACCATGATCAAGTACTCTATTATGGTTAATGGGGCTCCTTTTGGTTTTTTTAATGCTAGGAGAGGAATCAGATAGGGGGATCCCCTCTCACCCTATTTATTTATCATGGTTGTGGATGTCTTGAGTATGAACATTTCTAATCTGCTGTCGGAAGGGTCAATTAAGGATGTTAATGCTTCCTCTTCTTTAGAGCTTACTATTATCCAACAATTTGTGGATGATACCTTTCTCTTTGGGAAATCCTCTATGATTGAATCTAGGAAATGGAAAAATTATCTCAATAACTATGCTACATGCTCTGGGCAATGTATTAACTATATAAAAGCATGATTTACTTCTTCAACAACACTCCTACCCTTCAAGCTCAGGTGACTGCTGTTCTAGGTTGTATGAGTAGCTCTCTCCCCTTGGTGTATCTTGGTTTACCCCTTGCTATCAAGGAAGTCACCCCTGGCTTCTGGAACTCGGTTCTTGAAAGGATCCAAAGGAAGTTGGTCGGCTAGAAAGGTTCCATCCTCAGTCATGCTAGAAAATTGTAGCTTCTTTTCGTAACTCTCTAAGGGATCCTTGTTTACTTCCTCTCCATTTTCAAGATCCCTAGATATATTGCTGAGAAGTTTAAAATTTTTTAAAGGAATTTCATATGGTTGGGGACTTAGGAAAATAAAAAGTTTTCTCTAGTTAAATGGGACAAATTCTATAAACCTAAACATTGTGGTGGGCTTGGGATAAAGAATATCCTTTGCACCAATAAGGCTTTGATTGCCAAGGTGGGTTGGGACCAGTTGAGAAATAAAAAGGATTGGTGCAAGATTATAAATGCTAAGTATCTTCACAATAGACCTTTGATTAATTTCCTATCCGATGATCATCCTTCATGTTCCTTAGCTTGGAAGAATATTTGCAGTTTATAGGGGTTGCTTAGGACAAGGATGAAATGGAAGATTGGAAATGGTAACAGTATCAGATTCTAGGAAGACCCTTGGTTATTAGAGACTCCTCTGACTCACTCTGACTTTAGGAACTTAATGAGGTTGGCACAACTCTTCTCTAACTTTTATATTAGAGATTACCTCCTTCGCTAGCCAGGGGCCAAGAGGTGGAAAGACCTAGTCCTTTGCTCCCCTTTGTCTCCTAAGTTAGGTCTCTTGTCCAAGTCCCTATAGGACTTGCTCTCCCTTACTAGATTACCATTAACCAACATGGAGGATGATTTCTTCTGGACTCATGATAAGTAGGGTGATATTTTTGCTAAAATGACTTACAATCTGCTGTCGAAGCAGGGTGTGGTTCTTAGACCCTAGAAGCAGGTTTGGAACAAATACATGATCTCAAAAATAAACTTTTTCTAGTGGAAAACCTACCATAACAAAATTCTTACTCAGGATAATTTGAGGAAAAGGGGATTCTAGATCCCTAATAGGTGCTTGTTATGCAAGTGCAATAAAAAATCTGTGAACCACTTACTTCTGCTCTGCCTGTTTGCTGTTAGTGTGTGGGAGCCAACTTTGGAGCAATTGGGAATTCAGTCGACTATGTGCAAGGACATTAAATCCTTCATCTTGGTCTGGTTTGGGCCTTTCCTTCACCCCTTACCTCATGAGATCTAGAACCAGGTCCCCCCCATTATCTGTTGGTGCTTGTGGAAAGAGAGGAACAATAGGATTTTCAAGAATATTGAGATGAGCCCTAAGGAGGTTTTTGGTATAGGATCAAGGCTAATATTGGAAAACACTTTGATTTTCAAAGGGAAAATCTCAGAAAAAGCCCCTACTAAGTGGGAAATTAAAAGGTTAAAGCTTGGCATCAAAATCTTGATGCCAATTCTTATGACAACTCCAGATCCCAGGCTTGACAGGAGACTTTTTGGAAACCCCTTGACCATGGATGGCATAAACTCAATTTTGATGGAGCTTCCAAAGGCAACACGAGCAGGGCAAGCATAGGAGGTATAATCAGAGAATGCAAGGGTAATTTCATGGCTGGTTACTGGGGGGATTGGGATTCAATCCTCCATGATTGTGGAAGCAAGAGAGTTGCTAAAGGGCATTCAATTAGCTGGCATTATGGGGATTGAGAATCTGCATATTAAAGGAGATTCTAAGTCTATAATTGATGCTATTAATCTGGTTAGATTACTGGGATGAAGTACTAAAGACATTTTAATAGACATAAAACATTTTGTGTCTAAGTTGAATTTGAAGATTGCTACCCACATTTATTGGGAGGGTAATCAAGTGGTTGATGCTTTGGCTAATCTTGGAACCCATTGAAAAGTTTCTAAGTGCTAGAAAAATTTGGGGAACCTACTGCCAGGTATACAAGGTTTAATCCTTAAGGAGCAAGGCAAATGTATGTTCCATGATGATAACTAACTATGCGATTACTTTGGCCTTATGGGGCATCCACATTCTTGTATTTTGGGCCATGTGGATGGAGTTGACCATTGAGTTGTCAAACAAGTGGAAAAATTTGAATAATGGGGTGGCGATAGATTTTAAAAAGGCTATTATGAGGAGTAATTTGAGATTATGCCCAAGTTGGGTCTGGCCTTATGTAATCTTTTTTTGGCCTTTGGTCTCAACACTCGTATATCCTTGCAGATTTTTAAATTCAAATTTGATGTGAAAAATAATTATGAGGTGAAGCTTTTGATTGGTCCTATCATTTTTGCTAAAATTCTTCTATTTTTAAAAGGTAGGACTTTAGTTTTATCTAAATTTGGCCCCTGGCCAACTTTCGTAGATACTTGTGCAAAAGCAACATGGAAGGAAAACCATCTATTTCCATCTTTTCATGCTTACCTAGCCACAAGCGTTTGAATATTTTCATTAATGAGATCACCAAGATTGCATTTTGGGATTTTACTCTTAAAGCATGATTCTTGTACATGGTCTTGGTTGCACACAGTAGTCTTTTTTGGCTTAAAAATATTAGTGTTTGGGTGACCTCTCACTTTGTCAAAAATTCTAACCTTTTGCTCTGACAGGTTTACTAGTTTTTTAGTGTGTAGAGTGGCGACATGGGTGGTGATAGGGTGAGAATAGAGCCTGATAGTTGTGGGGAATTTCGTAAGGACCCACTGGTTTGGCACATTTGCATTGAAGGTGGGCTGGCACCTTTAATGGAAAGTTTGGTGGGTCACAATCCAAAGTTATTTGCATAGTTTGCAAATTCCTAGAAAGAAAGAAGGGTTACCATGGGTGGTATATCCTTCGAGGTGAACAAGGAGGTGATTGTGCAAGTGATGGGGCTGTTGTGTACCAGAAAGAAGTACCCTAAGCACACTAAGGCTCAAGACAATGAAAGCTTGAATGCCTTCTTTGTGGGTAATGGAAAACTTGTTCACAACCAATCCAGTTTTGAAAGAGAATCTCTCCTACGGCATTGGGATCAAGTTTGTCTTGCTCTCATGAAGTACGTCACCTTAGAAGGTAGATATAAACCTACTATTTCTATCATTTTCCTCTTTTGAATCATCTCTGCCACAAAATTCTGTTAAGCTTCCCATTTTTCTTACTGATTTGGAAAGCTCTGTTGAGAAGTGCATTGAGTCTGCTGCCCAAAACCATGAGGATTCTCCTCCCCTGCAGCTCCACCAAGGCCTCATTTTGAGGCTTTATCATTTTCATCTCACAATCTACCCACCCAAACCCATCTCCGCTATCCATATAGAGGAAATCAAACCCCTTGTTCAGACCAATATCTCCTCGACTGAGTTTAAGGGTCCCAAAAGAAAAACCCCTCCAGTGACTGCTGAAACCCCTAAGCCTAATCCGACCACCAAGAATAAAAAGGGAAGTGCGTGGATTTCCTAGTCTAATGTTGTGATTGGTCTTTGTGAGCTTATGTCTACCCCTACCAAGATGAACAACAAACCTACTACTAAGAAGAAAGTGAAGGATGAGGGGAAGGGTTTGATGGAGCTGCCGACCACATACAACAAAGGAAAGAATGTGGTGGGAAGGGATTCCAAGGGGGATACTATGGTCACTGCTATGGTGGAGACTGGGGTTGAAAATATCGACATTAGGAGATCTAGCAGGTTGGAAAAAACTAACAAGAAAGTGCAGATTAGTGAAATTGATTTTGATGAGGAGCGGTCTGACAACAAAGGTAATAGGAATGTAGAGGAGTTTGAGGAAGTGGAGGAGGAGTTTTTTGAAGTTCCTCACAACCTTCTGAACTTCAAAAAAATGCTTAATGAGAACTTGGCTTCCCAGTCCTCTAACCCTTTGGATGTGGAGCATGCTCATATTGTGAAGACTGTGGATAAAGGAGAGGATCTTCGTGTGCTGCAGGAGCGGATGGGGAAGATGGAGAAGAAGTTCAGTGGCTTGACTTGGTTCACTGTCAAGTTGGTCCATTGTGTCACTAACACCCTCTTTGCTATGATGAAAGATGAGATGGATAAGAAGACTGCTAAAGAAGGCCCTGAATGGGTTGGGGATGATGTTGTCAATCTACTCTCTTAAAATTGGGAGAATTCCAATTAGTCTATTGCTGCTATGTGGTGTTACTATTGGCTATTAGTCTATAGTGTCTGTGTTTTTTGGCTAGTTGTTTTTGTTTTTTAGACTTGATCTTTTTTGGCCCTTGTGGCTTGTTGTGTAAAGGGTACAACACCATGTAAATTCTGCTTATCGTATCAAAAAAAAATGTTGAGTACTGATTAACAACATATGATGAGCATAAGTATTCATTTGGCTATTATCGCAATTTCACTATTCTTGGGTATTTTAAACCTTCGAGGATTTCACCATCTTGCAGAATCCAATCAATCATGGATTTCGTGAACACCATTCCTCATGAAATCTGCCCATATGTATATTTTCCAAATTCCTTCATTGTGAACTTCCATTCATGTTCACCAATCACTTCATATATTTTGCATTTTGAATTATTCATTTGTAATAAACTTTTATGATGTTTAGCTATAACAAATATAGTGAAGAAGTCACAATGCCCAAATGTCTCACAGATCCACGAGACGCCCATTGAAAATCAACAGTGTAATTCTTGATATGTCATTCACTTTTTGTTGGATGTTGCAATTCAACCATCTATTGTAAATGCTCCTAGTGCTTATTAGCTTTATATCAAGAAAAATTATTTTGTCCAATGATTTACATGTCTTCTTCCCATATCTTATTTCTAACTTACAAACACTCATTACTCCAAAAATCCATTGCAGTCATTTATTGCTACTTTTAAATCTTCTTATGCCATTGTTGTTCTTTGAACACCCAATATTTCCTGATTGGTAAATTATCTTCTCTAGGCTAATCAATGCCTTATCCATTTTATGATATATATAGGTTCTACCATGGCCTTGGTGACATGAACGTTCTCTGAATATTGGTTTATCATAAATGGTAGGAACATATCTTCTTGTATCAATGTTACAATTGGAACATGCCATGGCTCCCATGATCAGGTAACATAAGAACACCATGCCTTCGTTCAACCCAGATCCTCATTTCTCAAATTGTTATGCCCTAAAAAAAACTTCAAATGTTACTTCCATTGCACAAAACCTATAGTCATGATCAATCCCACATGCAATACCACCTACATCCCTTGATTTTATTTTCAACTATCTCAAAGTCGATTTATATATCCTTAAAAGCAAAGCGTGATCTAATAACCTGGTGCAGGAGCACCTACCAAATAAAACAAGCATATTTTTTTTATGTTTGCTTTTAAATCTTTTCCTTTTTGTTGTGTTGGTCTTTTAACACTTTTAGCAGGTGAAAAGGGACCTTTTAGAGTTTAGGTTTAAATTTGAATGAGGTGGGAATCGTTATGTTATGGATTCCTAAGTTTTTGTGAAAATATGGAAAACACGCTGTGTTTTCAAACAGCAAATTTTTAGCTATTTTTGGGCATTTTGAGCTCGGTTTTTTTTTACCTAACTGATTCTTGGCGTTGGAAAAGCTCTTGCTCGACCTTTTGTTGAGTGAAGGCGCTTTGTGAGCTAGCAGTTTAGGAGAATGTGCATGAAACAGTGATTTTGTGTGAAGAAAAAGATAATTTTCTGTTTTGTTTTCTGAAAACAGCGCTTTATGTATTGAGTTTGGCGTTTAAATATTTATTACAGCATGTAAGGAAGGCGTTTTTATTGTTTTTGTGACTGTACAGTCAGCTTATTCTATCGCTACCCTTTTTCCTTGTATACACAGTGTGTTTTTGCTTATTTATTTTTGGACTGTAAATCTGCTAAAATGAGGTCTTAGGCCGCATTTCCTCCTGTGCCAGCAAACATGGACGCGTTGGGAATGTGGCCAACCTTTATTTCTATACATAGTTTAGTTTTAGAAGATTTTAAGAATTCTGGAAACATGAAAAAGCTCTTTCCCTAGGCGAGTTAGGTAACACCTGGTTAGGGAAAGACAGGGAATGTCCTGTTTCTAACGTGGAAGGGGTGGCATCATTAAAACTTAATGTGTATTGTGGTTCCAGGCAGCACTGAGAATATGTAGAACAGTAAAATGAGGTATCTTTAATGCATTTGTGGTCAGTAAAGGCAGAACAAACAAAGAAGAAGCCTTGAGAAACCCTAGTTTCCACCAATGTTGAGTTGTAACCCTGTACGTGTAGGAAGGGTATCAAATAATAGAAAATCTGTCAGAGCTTGAGAAAAAGAGCCAGGAAGTCAACAAAATATTGGCTCAAGCAGTTGGGAGAGGAGAGTTTTAATTTTCTTTCTTTGATTTAAGAAGGCTAAAAGGGGTTTTTGAGGCTTGTAGCCTATCCAAGAACCAAGAACTCTGTTTTTAGGAAAACATTGGAGAACTGAAGCTTGGTATTGTTGAAACACTTGGGAAAGATGACCTTTGAGGTCTTGGAAGGTGCCACATGCCCCTGCAACAATGTTGGCAGTATGGAAGGATGACTAGTCTTTAGAAGATTAAGGGCTAGTTTGTGCATGTGGAGAAAGAGCGTCAAGAAATGCTTGGTTAAGACATTATGCATGTTTTGGTATATTGATAGCAGGGTTGGCAGCAAAGACCAGGGGTGCCAAATTGATTTGGAAACTATAGGTTTGGTGGAGGCAGCAACACCAAGGTTGTCCAACAGAGACCTGAAGCATTGAGATTGGGATTATTTCAATCCAACCCTCGTTCTATCATAACCATACAAAATTTGGTGAAGAAATACCTGCACTTTACTTGGTTTCATGAATTTTACAACTTCGAGGATTCTGGAAGGGCACGAAATACCTGAGCCGTATTCATTTTCACAAATTGTAAAGACTTCTGGATTTCTTGAGATATGACCTCATGTATTTCCTTATGAATCAGATTTCCTCAAATTTTCCAATTCTCCACATGCCCATCACATCTACTTCTAAACCTACATGAATCCATTTCTTCACATCCTGACCTATTCCAAATTCTTATCATCATGTCATCTTGGCATAACACCCAACGTCGTATATCACTTCAACTAGCTATGAAACAAAATCTCTATATTCCTTGCCAAATGACCCACCTTGCAAATTGGCTTCTCAAATGCTCGGCCCACAAATTATTGGATTCAATTGTCATGTTAATGGATTTATTCGCTTTAAACATCCCACATGTTCTTTATCACCCATGCTAGATATAGACACAATTACAACATATACCTCCCTGTCACATATGTTTTCTTTAATATTCCTCCATTCGGCCTCATTTGTGATAGTCATGTAATACAATTTGAAACTTTATTAAGAAGGAAATTGCATCGTCTTCATGGTATTTCCAATCCTCAGAATAAACTAGGATATCATTTGTTATATTCATCTTCTTTGTGATCTCATTCCGGTTGTGAGACTATTCTCACTAAAACACATAAATCCTGTCAAAGTTTAATAAAATCTACACTATGTACCACCACATCAATCCTTTAACTCTATTCACATTCTTGTTCACACACCTTTGTGAATTCCCACTTCTCATGGATTCCGTCTCCTGGAGGATTACTTGAGCTTTTATTTCACAAAATCCTTGTGCTAACGATTTCCCTAAAATTCAATCTTCATGTATTCTATGTTCGTCCAAAATTCCTGATACCACAGTCTTCGTGAAATCCATCTTTATATAGATTCTTTGAAATATCAACAATCCACCCCATGAAACATGATGATGCTCTTTTACTCAATCAAGCACAACTTCTCCTTTTAATCTTCCATTTCTATGCTTAGCCGAGTATCACTAATATGCTGCGAATTCTTCACATAACGCTAAGTAGTAAAGCCTCTACACAAGGAGTTTGGATTGCATCTAAATACATTCCATGCACATTTGAACCATAACATCGACAAGCAAAGCACATTGATTATCAACACATGATGCATTTAAATATTTACTTTAGCCACCACAGTCCATTCTCCTAACACACAAAGTGTCCACCATGCACCATCAAGTCTCATTGGATTTAAATTGTATCTTATCGATGAAATGACTCAAATGATTATGAATGTACCTAATGCCCAATATCTATGGCGATTATTATTTCAAACCTTTCACTATCCCTTAGGCAAGTTCATAATGAAGCAGTCCTCGAATCCAACAATTATAATATTCACTTCTTGAAAGATTTAATATTACATTCCTATCACGACTTCAGCAAAATGTCACCATGCTACATGTGATAAAATGTCATGAATCAAACACTTGCAAAGTATACTTCATACTAAAATGAAAAATTTAATTGATATAAGTGGATTCCACTATCATCGAATTCTCCTTCATGATTAGAATGTCCAATCCATTCCAATCATGTTAGGACTTGGACAATGAAAGCCTATGTAAAGCCAATATGCAACATGATGTAGGAAACTAAATGCACATAGTCAATGAACTACTATCCTTACATCAAGTAGAAATTACCAAGTAGGACTCAAGATTTCAAATTTGCACCAAAACATATGAAAACCTATCCCAAAACTAGACCAAGGCTTAGCTTTAAGAAAGGAGCGAAAGCTGGAAATTAGAAAAGCCAAAATGTGAAAATGCAAGCAAAAGAGGGTCCCCACCTTCAGTGGGGCGTGTGTGCAAAAATACCACAACAAATGGTGACTCTACTAGAAAAATGCTCCAGGACATTTTGATGAAAAATTGGAATCAAGAACCCAAAATCTCTGGTTTCAATCTTCAACTTATAGAAAAAAAATTAGAATGCAAGATCAAAGAGTCAAAAACCGGTAGCAGACTTAACCTTCCATACGCTCAAAATTCAAGTGTGTGCAGATGTATGAATTTCCCTCTTTAAGTTACTGCAGAAACCAAGTTCAGTCAAGTTAAGCTACATGAATGATTCTAACTCCAAAAGCAACTTGTATAGACCCTTGTTGCCAGTCGAGAATCCATAGCCTTGACAAGATTATCACTGTGATCCTCCAGAATATAGCTCTATTGCCAACCATGCATCTATAGCCTCGGTAGAGATATTTAGATCCTCCTAAAAAGTTGAATTTCTTTTAATTTTTAATATTTCCTCTTTTCTTTCTTCTCTGAGTTTTCTTTCATTTCATTTCATTTCAATCTGTGAGCAATGAAGTTCACACTTAGGGTTGAGAATTACAATGGTACTGAAGTAGAAATCTAAGATTTTCCACTTAATCAGACCCCACAAGGAACATACAATAACCTTAGAATTCTTAAGATGTCTGTAAGATATAAGATCTCAAGATACTTCAGGTTTAGGTCAAACTGATGGCTCATCTTCTTCAAATAAAACATTCAAATCATTTAACACTAACACAAGACCTTCACCATCCATTCTGAAAAAATGGTTGAAGTTTATTAGGGAAATACTTAGAACAATCCCAAACAAATACAAATGATAGTTATGGTTTTGCTCGTAAGACATCCCCATAGAAAATGAAGAGACCCAAAGCCAGAGAAGCAAAGCAAAAGAAAAACAAAGCAATCAATCCCTAAAGTAAACTAACCTATGGAAAACCAAAGTAGGAAAGAATTTTTTTTGAAAGTAAACCTAAATTAACCAAAAGCAGAAAAACGAGAGCAAAAGAAAACTTCCTACAACAAAAGAAAAGTAGAGTAGTCTGCATTTATTCAAATTAAACTATATACTTAAGGAGAGTTAAAATGAATCATGATCAAACAAGGAAAACTGAGACCCACCCCCATATGGTTCCTCAATGCATGCATAAGAAATAAGGCAATGGTTATAGTCCGAAAGAATGAAAATTCATCTTTATAATCAACAAAATAAATCTCAATATTGAACATCCAAACTCAATGCCATAACCAAGAATAATCAACAACTGCAGTAACTCATTAGAACTATGATCAATCCATATGCAAGTTGTCTTTCGTATACCCCCATAATCAAATTGATAAACTTCAAAACTTTTAGTAAGGAAAGAAACAACCTGGTATGACGCTTGTCCAGACTAAATGTTGAGTTTATCATCCACCAATGAATCTTGCAAGGAGCTAATATCAACATTTGGATGTCACAACTAATGGTATAACATTCCTCTTGTGCTCAAAACATGCAAAATAGAATTAGAGTCATTAATAAATAGATCAAAGTGAAATTTAGATTGAAAAATTTAGAATTAACATCATGGATCTTTTCACCTATTTGAATGTCTTCATGAGGGGTCAACGACGAAATTGTAGAAACACCCTCATGTGTAACAACTTCTTCATGAAAATGCTCATCAACAACCATTGAAGGTTGATCTTTAGGCACAATTTCACTTGTAGCCGAATGCTTAGATCCATCAATCATGACTGTGGTATTCACTGTTCTCATCATCTTTTGTAATTCCTTGCCTGCTAGCATAATTTAGACAAGTCTTATCCACATCAAAGCATGCAATATGTAAATCATCATTATCAAATGCATCAGAATATGAAGGGAAAATATAATTAGATAAACATAAAGACTCCCTATCATTAGGTGTTAGTGCAAGCTTGGAGTCTTGATGAACATCAACTTCTTCATCCGACCTTGTAGTCCTCTCCACAAGACACTCATCAACAACTAGTTGAAATTCCTTGATTGAAGATTCATTTGATGTAGATTTCTATGCATCTCCTATAAGGTTTGACAACTATACTTGTTGTTCCACCTCCTTAATTGCTATCTAGCATTGAAAACATGTGAATTTTGAATGTTCCTCCTTATGTATCCTGCACCAAGTTGGAAGCAACAACTCTTCTAGATGGACCCTATATCTCAGGATCACCCAATATTTCATAAATTTTGCAATAAACTCATCATATCTTATCTGTAATGAATCCTCATTATGAATAGAGGAAATTTGATTGATCACTTCTTTCTCTTGTGACTCATCCTTAGTTGTATTTTCCATTTTAGACATTGGGTTAACTTGTGCAGGGACAACATCTTTCATATCTGTAGATTCATTATTTACCTATGCTATTAATGGTATTTCAAATTCTTCTTCTTTACATTCAATCTCTTATAGGGCCACCTCAATATTAGCTATCATACCATCCCTAGATTTAGGATTTATTGTTACCTTTACAGTGCATTCCTTGATTTACTGTTCCCTTTATAATGCATTCCTTGATTGATTGTTCTTTCAACTCCAGATAAATCCCAACTTCAATGATAATGTTCACACATGAATGAAAAGTGAACTCAGAGTGATAGGCTTTATTAAATATACACCAATTAGATAGAAGAAAATATTGCAAACAAAAACCATGACTCAGTTGACTTTCTATAAATTTTGTGAATATTTCAACTGCAACATCCCAAAAGAAAATTTCTCCTTGCACAATCATCTCCATTCTACTCCAAAAGATAGAAATTTTGACTCACTCAAATTTGAAAGAGATTTATTGTATCTCATATTTTCAACAAGAATGCTCATTCGACTTCTAGCTATGTTGCTTTAGCTCAACCCTCCTTCTAGCACCAATCCATTGATGGTGTTTTTAGCACTACAACAACACAAAAAAAATACAAGTATCCTATCTCTTTTGAAAGGTAATTCCTATCAGCAAGCCTCAAGAAATAACCCCAAGGTCTCTAATGTCAGGTCTTAACAATGCATAAACAACTCAGTGATGATGTGATTTGCTGGTAATCACAAGGGGCCTTTCAAATCAATAATGCTAGAAGTACTTATCATCAGATATAACAATGTGATGATGCTTTTAGATTCTAAAACTAACCCAGATTTAAAGAAATAGAAAAAGAGATAAGGGTTGAGAGAGATTCTAAGACTGATTCCTAAGATCAATCACAACAATGGATAATGCTTCAAATGGAGGGTAAACCCACAAAACTGGTTTACAATTTTGTTGAGGAAGGAAAAAAGAATTTTTGGATAGAAAACACATAGGGGGAACCCCCTAAAGGGTTTGCTAGAACTAGGGGGTTCACTAGAACCCCCCCTTCTAGTGAACCCCCCTTTAATGGATTTTATTTTTTAATTACATTTAAAGGGGGGTTCTCTAGAAGGGGGGTTCTAGCAAACCCCTAGTTCTAGTGAACCCTGGTTCACTAGAACCCCCCTTTTCCCCCTTCTCTCCCTCTTCTACCAAATCTCTATAAAATTTTTCCCTTAGAAGCTCGGGTTGAGGATGAAAATGGACGAGACTTCATAGACAAAACTAGATGATGGTAGTCCTCGGAATGAGCTATCCATTGAATATAATTTTAATATGTTTTGGTTTTATTATGTATTTTTTTTAGTTTGGTGAAACATAGGTTTTTCACCTAAAATCAAACTCCTTGTTCTGCACATGTGGAAAAATAGTAGATTATCAAAAAAAATTGAGAAATATTAATGCAATAGATATTGATGTCCCTGATCCAACAAAAAAAAAGGAATTTAGATACATACAAAAAAGTTATGTTTTAGTCAGTAAATCATGTCTAAATTGTAACTAGTTTGACTTTGAAACTTAATTAAGAAAATTTTTTTTAATGAAATGCTATGAAATGAATTCCATGCACTAGATATAGTAGTTACGAATCTAAATTCGAAAAAATTAGAATTTTATCCTTCATAGAAAAATAGTTGTGTTAGCTAGTAATGTCACTTTATAAAAATGGTGTTTACTGTCAAAAAATAGTTTTCGAAGGATATGGAAATAGAAGTGAAATCTGATTCAAATTTTTTTGAAAAAAATATATTTAGAATCTATAGACAAAATGTCACAAATCACTAGTTTGCATCATCTTCAAATTCCTCATGGTTTAGCTGCTATAGGTGCTCGAAAGTGAAGATTTAGTTAAAAAATTCAGTTCAATGTCAAGTTTGGCCAAAAATTATAAACCAGTATTGTGGGATCACCTTGGACAGGTTCCGAATAACCAATTCCTATTTAACCATGATAACTCTACAGTATCGTAGAAACAATGCAATCTTCTAAGATAACTCAGATTTTAGACCATGAACACACATGCATATGAACAAGCATTCACAATTGAACTTAGCACAAGATAGGGCCCAAACTAACTTTACACAACAACCTACAATCAACAAATTTCCAAAAGTATGGACAAAAGATCAATCAACATCTTAAACATTTCACCACCATCATGAAAGAACTGGAAACTAACATCTAACATTGAGAATCAAGAACAAGAAACCATAAGATTTGTCAAAGGTCAACAAAAAGTTTACAAATCAACAACCCAATTGCATTAACTTCTCCAACAATTACATAAAAGTCTCTAGCTCTCTCCTCTCCTACAACTACTTGTGATAACTCTAAGTCTAACCCTCTACAAATGAGAAAGCTCTAGAATTTTTATAGATTTTACATTTCAAAACCAAAGGCTAGGATTAAATCAATCCAAGGGCTCAGATTGCTCATCTAGAAGCATTAGGAAGTTACATAAAGTTTAGCTAATCAGGATACATCATCAACCAATTACATAAAAGCAATTACATTTTGGAGCAAATGTTAAAACAATAGCTGACCACCTTGACATTGATGAAAATTCTAATTGGATGAATAAAATAGCATCACATGTTCACTTGAAATCTCTCCCTGCTAACACAGTCATGGCACAAATTCTTATGCAGGTACACATTTAATTTTTGAGTTGCAATTAAATTGCAATTTAAAATCTTCTTGGAAGCTTATCTAATGCACACATTCATATGCAACTTGAACAATTTAAATTTTTCCTCTCTGAGCACATTTCCATAGGTAGGGACACTTGGACAGTCTTGAAATCTTCTCCTCCTTCGACACGTTTTCTTATGTGGGTGTCAGTTTTCCTCTTCAAGCTCTATCTTATAACATCTTTCAAATTATACCATGCAAACATATAAAATGGATTAGGAGAAAAATCAAAATTTTAAAGAAACCCCATTGAATTAAATTTAAATCCTAATGAAACAAGCTCATTTTATGCCATATCCCGATAATCCAATAAAATTATAAGACAACTACCATTGAACACTCCTACTCATAGAATTAGACCCAATCAAATTCAGGAAGAAATACTTCTTTATCCTCAAGAAACTAATGTAATTTCACCACCCTGATTCATGGAAAGAAGACAAAAGGAACGAGACACTTCTCTTTTGGATTACAACCAATTTAGCAACACTTACACGAATGCTTGATCTATCACAGATCTATTGAGACATGTGAAATAGACTTGCAAATCGGAAAGCTTCTAACAATTTTGTCCTTTACCATTCATCATGGTTTCCTACTAGCGAGCCGATCCAAAATGTTTATGAATTGATGAATGTTGGCCAAATCCCTCAAGTCACGATGAAAACCATAGAGATTCTATTTGAATCTTTTAAATGATAAAGATATCTTATCGAATCTCCACTTTGATCATGCCATTATTACACAAAATCCATGAAGCCACTTTGAGCATTACTCCACACGTTCGTGTGCAACTTAGTTTAAGGTGACTGATTTCCTATGTAATAAAATAAACTTGCGAAACTATCCTCAACGCATGACTTCCATGTCTTAGCAACTCATTCATATGGCTTCTTGGAACAATATTTCATGCAAGAGCTTTTCTCAAGATAACCAAATCTTCCCTTAACAGTGATATCACCTTCACTCTTTTGCATTATTATGAGATTCACATTATTTTACCAATCTAATCCTTGTAACATACACAACAAATTTGATGGCTCTAGAATTTGATGATTGTGGTCATTTCCCTGAAATAAGCCTTGACATCCATTTCTACGAATGGGGACTATTGTGCAGCTTTTGCACACACGCCCCACTTGGAGTAGGGACCCTCTTTTCTGGTGTCTTTCGACCTTTGGTTTTATTGGACGTATCCTTTTGAGGTCTTGACATGTCGGTTTCACTAGCTTTGACCTTGCCTTGAGGCTAGAATTGATTAAGATTGAGTTTTAAGCAGAATCCAGATTTTCACCTGAGTCTGGGATTTTCTTGCTCTGGCGGATTTTCCCAGGCCCTGGTTCTTTATCTGTTTCTGGCTAGATTTTTCAAAATCTGGGTTTCTGCTTGACCCCGAGATTTTTCGTTCCTGGCGGATTTTTCTGAACTGCACTAAAATCCCGGACTTCGTCATTTCCTCAGTTTCTGCATTTCCGCGAAATTTGGATTTCTGCATATCTTGAGATTTTTCGAGATTCCGTCTTGGGCTCGGGTTTCCAGATTTGTCAGAAGTGTCTTGTCGCTCATTAATGACTGAGGTACCCTTGCTCAGACGCACAAATGCATGGATATAAAACCTTTTGAGCATCATTTTTTGACTTCATCATTCATTTGCTTGCTATTTTGGCAATTGAGAGCTTTCATTCAAGCTTTGAGCATTGATCCTGTGTTGCTTGCGCGTGGATTGTTTGATACTGATTGGGGTTTCCATTGCTGGGATGAGTTCACTTCGGGATTGCTACTTCGACCTCGAGTTTTGAAAGAATTAATCCATGGTATGTTATTAATGGCCCCTCTTGTTTATTTACGCGATGATTGGGTTCTTCCGTATTGAATGGTGATCATTTTGGGTCGGCCTTTGCTGGGTTTTGATTCTGCATTTGTAGAGTCAGGGTTTGACCCATTTTTGTTGTAGAACCCCATCACCAGCGCCTTATGAGCTCTATTTATCCATTAGATGGTGAGTGTATCCTTTAGACGGGGTTCTGGGTTAGATTGTTTACACTTTTAGTGCAAAATTTTCCATCTGCGGGGTAAGGGTTTCTTTGATGCTCGATCCAGAATAATGGATTTGTGATGATTTGTCAATCTTGCCCTTGTATTATGCTGACCCCCACCCTGTGAGGATTTAGAGTGCCTTAGACTACTCTTTATCGCTGATATTCTAAACCTCGAGATTGCTCTGGTTTTAATGGCGGGGGGTTTTTTTCATCAAAATTAGGGCATCATCGTTCTGCCTGGAGAATTCATCATTTGAGGTCTTTTGAAGTCTAATTTTCTTCACATTTTGAATCTTGTTGGTTGGTATCAATTTCGGGATTATTCGAGTCCAGGTAGATAGGTTTTCATGATCATTTGGTCGCTAGTTCGTGTGTCATTGTCTGTCAGGTTTCCGAGGTCCTCGTGGAATTCCTCTACATTCGGATTTTCCCAGTTTCGGCTGATTCCGTGGGGCATAACGATTTCCGGAGTTCTTCGAACTGTCTGCGAAAATCCATCTCACCTAGATTTTTTTGGATTTCCTGTTTGGCTTCATCCTTTTTGATTTCCCGAAGATAGGATTGACGGAACAAATGCTTATTGCGTACTTAATGTTGCCAATGAATGAATTTCATGATAACCTAATGATCTTTTGGCTGAATTAATGATTTATGTGGCTAACGATGTTTTGGCGGCAAGAATTCGTCTGGGTCGGATTTCTCTGAAATTCTGCCCTGACTATTTTTTCCCGGTTTGCGATATTTTCCCAGACTGCATTATTTTTCCAGACTTTCAAGGATTAGCAATTTGCGATAGATTTCAATTATTTTATATGATTTTATGCTGATATTTTGGCTGGAATATAAACAATAATTGAATACTAATGATGTCTTTTGCGAATGCAGGTTGAATCAAGCAAGGCTGCTACTAGGAAATCTAAGGGTGGCACGGAGGGGTCATCCATTTCTGAGGCAAAACGACTGAGACTGGATATCAAGAGTCAGCTTCTTGAGAGTAGGATATCCTCTGTTTGGTCTCAAGTGTGTGACACCAATGTTGGGGCTTGGAGGTATGAAGAGTTTAAGCAAAGGACAACTGAGAAGGATTTGTCAGCCTTAAGGAATGGAATGATGAAATCCGGACTTGTGCATGTGGCCGGGTTTCCTCCAACAATCCAGTGTTATGAGCTAATTTTGGAATGTGCCAGGCAGTATGACTTTGATGCACAAAGGGTTGTCAGCACCAAGGGAAGGGTCTTGGCCAACTTCAGTCCTGTCTCTATTGCCCAAGCCTTCGACATGCCAGACTTTCCCTCTGTGTGTGCTCTAAAAATAGACATGGCCAAAACCAATTATGAGAATGAGCCAGTCAAGGCTCAAGAGATAATTAATTCATGGCTAGAGAAACCAAAGTACCACCATTCTAAATTTCCTAAGCAGTTGCACAGAGTTAAGTTCAGGTCAGACGTTTATTATGCCATAACTTTTTTTAACAGGGTAGCTGGTTTGAAGACCGCCAGAGTATTGGAGAGTTGGATGGTCCATGTGATCACCAAAATGGAGCAAGGAAATAACTACCACTGGGCCGGGCTCATTAGCTCTGAAATTGATAAGCAGCTGAGGAACGTCTTGGAGACCAAGAAATCCACCATGTCCTCATATGTGGTGTATGTACTAGCTAGATTCTACCTGTACAGGGGTTTGAATCCATGAGGGACATTGGGTCAAGACATAATCTATGAAGTTTACTTAGAGCTGCATTTAGGACACAAGGACTATAGAAGGGATAATGATGCATTCACAATACATATTACCTGGATGTTACAGAATGCTGAGCACATGAGATTGTCAGATGGAGCCAAAGGGCTGATAAAAAATTATGGAGTGTGGTTTCTTCAATTTCCCACCTTCACTTACATAAGAATTGATGGATGCCCGGTCGCTCCTTACAGGCTACCTAGGTACCCCACGGATCACATTGTTTTGTTGGAGGTTGTGAGGTAGATTTGTGAGTTTGATGCCATTGTGAAGAAGGAGAAGCATAAAATAGGTTTTGGTGGAGATTTCCCTCTTGGGATTGGTGTGGCAGAAATGTGTCCTATTCAATCAACCCACACTGCAGGAGATGAATTGGCAGCATATGGTTTCTCCTTCCATTCCAAAAGGATGAACTTCGATATCACGGGAGAGGCTCAGAAGAAGGCCACAAGGGAATACCGGCATAAGGATGACCTGGAGGACTATTGGGCCAACATGAAAGATGATCTTGAGGCTAGAAAGAAGAGGTATTCCAGGCTCCCTGTGGAGGCAATCAGACAATACAATGTCAAGTTGATCCCGGACCAACTGGAGGATGATGGAAACCTAGTGCAGGATCATGCCTATGAAGCTGTCAAGGACAGGTCAGTCGGGGATATCAACTGGAATGAAGATGAGGTCACGGAGTTGGAAGACCTAATGGCCCCAGTTATGAAATTTACATCTTCTTGGTTAAAGCATAAGGTCTGGGAACTAGAGAGTGAGAAGGTGACTTGTACCTTCGACTTGATGGGAGACCTCAATCCCATGTCTACTTCAGAAGTATCCAGGGAAGATGACCCCAAAGGGAAAATGGTAAAGAGCTCTCCTTTCAAGATCAAGATTAGAGGTCCCAAGGAAGGTGAGCCCGAAACAAAAAGGAAGCCAAAAGGAAAGACGAGATGGAAGACTTTGAAGATTAGTAAATCCTCTGATGAGGAAGAGTCAGAAAAGGTAGAGGAGGAAGATGTTCCTCCACCACCGAAGAAGATAAGAACAACAAGGGCTACAAAGAAGAAGAGTCAGGATACATCAAAGGATGAGCCCCTTATCGTTGTTGTGGAAAGTTCACAGGGAGAAAAGATGAAAGTTTACACGAGGAGATCCAGGACTCCCTCTCCAAGGGAAAATGTGCTAAAGGCAGATCCTCCACCAAAATCACCTACCGCAGAACCGTCCAGGGCTATTTCTCCTCCACCAAGCACACCTGAAGAAGAAATTGCAGAGGAGCATGAAACTAGTGGAGAGGTAGAGCCCTTAAAGAAGGAACACTCTTTAGTGAAGTAGTAGAGCTGGAAGTTGAAGAGGTGGAAAGGCGTCCTCCTCTGGTGATGTGTGAGGATTCTCCGGAAAATGGTAGAGGTAACGGATCCCCTGAGCAGAAAGAAGACATCCCTATTAGAACCCCATCGCCGATGTAGCCAGTGGTGGAGTTGGAAGAAAAAGATCGAAGCGAGCAACTCCCTGAGAAGGAGGAGGATACAATAATTTTAGAGGAAGAAGAGAAAATGATAGAACAGCTGGAGGAAGTAAGAACAGAGAAAATCCGGATGGAGTCTGCAGCCCCAGACTGGCTTGAGAAGGAGCTTGCAAGGAAGAAGCAAGTGGTAGTTGAGGACACTCCCTTGGATTGGGATGAAATGTTGTCTAAAATCGGTAAAGGGAAGAAAAGGAAGGCAGCTAAGGTGGTGTCCAAGGTGGAGAGAGATGAAGTAAATAACAGGGTTGTCCACATTGCCACTTCTGCTGGGGACAAGACAAGAGAAGAGATCACTGGTCAAGATTATAATGTGCAAACCATCAACCTTGGATCGGCATCCATGGAGCAAGACATAGAAGAGTATGAAGGGTCCAGTGCTATGATCATCGGTAGATTGAGGAAGGAGACCCAGACCAAACATGAGCTAAGGAAAGAGAATGAAAGACTTAAGAAATGTTTGGAAGAGGTAATGAAGCCTCTGCAATCTCTCCATCCTTCTTCATTTGTCACTCCTGGTTTTCTGCCCAAGGAAACTATCTCCGAGATTGAGAAGATGAAAGCTTCAGCTCAAACTACAATGGATTGGCTGAAGAGTGTGCAAGCAAAGGGAGATGATACAATCAAGGACATCCTGTCGGTTGGGAAGGATGCAGTCCTAGCCAAGGAGTTGTTGGAGCATGTGCTATCACAGGACAAGGAGGACATGGACCTTTTGTTGTCGAAATCTAGGGTCATTATGGGGCATGGTAAAGAGCAACTGGCTGTGGATGGAATCCTTCCTTCCTCCAGAATGGATGAACCCTGGGAATGGTTCGAGGCTCTGCAAATTAGGCAAAAGGCCATGAAAAAGATCCTGAAATGGAAGAAACAAATTGATGGAGATCTTATTGGTGTCTATGAGGGCTGCATTGCATTCTTCGAGGTTATGACTGGAAGGAGAAAGATTGCTCCCAAATATCTCAGTCTGGAGCAGCTAAGAGAATGGTGGCATGAAGTCTATGCCCCAGATTCAGAGAGTGTTATAACTGCCCACCAGCTAGATGATGCAGCCACATATCTGGCAGTGATGGACAAATATCAGGCCAATAAGGAGGAATGGAATAAGATTGTTGACCAATCAAAGGAAGAGATTGATTCCATTAAATGTTGACTTAAGATATTGCCTTTGCCACCTGTCACCGAACTAGATGGAGCATTCTTGAGGGTCCAGGCATCATCAGCTCAGAGAAAAAATAAGGGAAGTGGCAGTTAATGCCTGTTTTGAGATTTGTGCTTCCCTATTATCATAGGGCATGCATTGGACCAAGCTACATTAGGGACTGTGTCAAGCCCGACCTTGATTATAGATGGCATTTAATGTGTGCCTTACTTTTATTTCCTTAGGCTGACTTGTTTTGGCAATTATATTTATCTTGTAAAAATGTTTGGCTGGGCTGACATATCTTGGGATTTGATATAAAAAGGCATTCTTGCCTCATTGTAAGGGGTTAGCTAGGAAGCAATAGAGATAAGTAAGACCAAGAGTTAGAGTATTTTGCAGTAAAAGTATTATCCTATTTCTTGAAGCAAACATTGTAACAGAACAATTGAATTGTTGCAGTCTTTTGATGATTTAATGCAATTGAGGACATTGTGGCTTTCTAGTGGAATCTCTTGTGTTATTTTATGTTGCATGGTTCTTGTTGTTCTCTCTTTTAAATTGCTTAAAGATCTAGGGTTTAATGTTTAGAATTAAGTCAGTTTTAGTTTGGTGAACAATGTTTATGATTTCATATTTGGAATGTTTGTAGCAATCTCTGGTCTATACTCCTAGTAACTATCTGATTGTAGTAGGCTGGTAAAGTCAACCTGGACCATATATTCATATGTGCTTAAGTTTGATTATAGATAAATGTCCATGATTTGAAAATCTATATACCTTAGAAGATTGCACTGTTCCTGTGATATTGCATTGTGGGTTAAGCAGGAATCAATTATTTGAGATTGGTCCATTCTAGATATTTGTCATTTGCAGTGTTCATTCTAGGAATAGCCTAGATCTTATCATCTCCTTGTACCCTTATCTGTTGCTATTTCTTTGTCATTTGGTTAAAATTAGGATTAAAGATTATTATATTGCAAAATCTGATAAATTGAAGGATACAGTTTGCTTGTAGTAAGGTCCCTTTGTGATTACCAGCATTTTCACATAATTATCTGAGTTGTTTATGCATTGTTATGACCTGACACCCGAGAGACCTTGGGAAAATTTTCAGTGATTTAATTGTTGAAAATAACCTTTCAAGAGAGATAGAATACTACATTCTATCTGAGTTGTTGCTGTGCAGAAAACACCATCAACATATTGGCGCTAGGAGGGCCTGAATGAGCACACTGGATCATTTCTTGAATGCCATCTCTCCTGAAAGATATAAGATAAATACCAGATCTACCACAGGAGAGGAGGACTTACAGGAATTATAGTTTCCCACTAGGTCGAGAAAGAATCGAGAGAGGGGAGAATCATCATCACTCATCCCCTCACCAGCATCATCCACATTTTCACATCCTGAAGTTGAGGCTATACCCATCCCTAAGGCCGCTTCCATTCAACAACGTCAGCCTGTCATTAATCAACTACAACCACCACCCCCACTCTTACCAATGGCCTTCCTTGCTAATAATCCATCACCCTTGTTCTTCCATGCCTATAATGCTATTCCCAAAAACCCTGAGCATTTCTATTCAAAATTCCATGTTAATGACCCAAATAGAACTGGAGAGGAACACATAAGGATTTTCCAAACTCTTCTCAAAGATAGGGGGATTGTTCATGAAGATGTTGCCTATAAGTTGTTTCCTTACTCATTAGGAGAGGAGGCTTTTTATTGGTATAACCATCTCCCTGCTTGTTCAATTCTTAATTGGAATGACCTTGAAAAGGCCTTTTTATAGAAGTTCTGAATACCTATCAGTGCTAATGAGTTATACCTGCAATTCATCAAAGTTAAAAGAGAGGTCAATGAGCCGATATCCAGTTTCAATAATAGGTTCCACCGTGCATACACCAAACTTCAAGATCCATATGTTTTAGATGATAATACTGCCCTAGGAGTCTATTATGAAGCCCTGGATAGCCTAACAACAACCTTTCTGAAGTGGAGACCCAATCCTCCAGGTACCCTAACTGATGCCTATACAGAAGCTGTTAAGCTCAGTACAGATTTGAGACAACACTTGACAGGACCATTACCATCCCTAGGACCAATTATGCATCCCAACCAGGTTCAGGCAGTAAACCATGCACTTGCTAGTCACACTTCAATCATGAATCCAGTTCCTTAATTACCTATGGTACCACACCCTGGTCTTCCTATGAAACAGGCTTCCCCAATGACGAGCTTCCCTCAACAACAGGTTAATTAGTCCATGTATTAGTCACAGTTGAATAGTTTTCCTGCTTATTTGTAGAATTCTAAGGTATTGCACCAGTCCATGGGATCTGCTACAATGCCTATCTGTCCTTAGAATAATCTGAACTAGACCCCTTACCGAGATCCATATAGGGAGAGGATTGATGAAATGGCTAAGAAAATAAAGAAGCTAAATTCAGAAGTGACTTACCTAAGAAATCAGAATAGTCAATTGCAAACTGCCCAGAAGAGTATGCAGTCCAATCAGAACAGAGAGTTTCCACAAGGGCAGAATTTCAACAGAGGACAACGTAATGAAAGAGGATTCCACAATGACAGTGGGTATAATCAAGACAGAGGTTTCAATAATGACAGAGGATTCAACAATGAAAGGAGACAAAACTTTGATAGAGGCCAAGGTAGTGGATTAGGATTTGATAAAAGTCCATCACAAGGACAGGGCAGAACTTGGAATACAGGCCCTAATAATGAAGGAGTTCCTACCCCATTAGATCAACCTGCTAATCAAATTGTCAATCAATCTGAAAATCAACTAGTGAGTTAAGACAAGCCTCCGAGTGGTGTATATCTGGCCGAAGCAGCCTTGTCAGGATGGTGTGGGCTTCATAAGACAATTCAACACTCAGAGTTAGAGTGTCCAAAATTCCAAACTGCTGCTTCTATTTTTTAGTATGAGGTGGAAAATAATGCAAATGGACAGGAGATTGTTCCTTCCAACCCCTATGATTATTCTGTGCTGGTATTAAATCATGCTCCTTTCCCAACAAGTAAAGAAAATGTGCTAGAAGGAGAACTTGATTATCAAGAAGAAGGGGTAGACCAAATCTGCAATGGAGATGAAGTTGCTCATTTATTCAATGAGGAAGAAATGAATGATAATGGCCCCTGGATCAGGAAGAAAATTATGTTGAAGAAGTACAAATGTTCTAGAGGAAATGCTTGAGAGCTATGCCTCATAGGTGTCCACAGCCTGGTGGACCTTTTACCACTTCCATTCTTCCTAACAACTTTAGTACCCCTCCAGATCCTAGTGCTAACAATAATCCATCTTATCTACATGTTTCCAAGCAGTATCTTTCAAAGGAGAGACAAGTTCAAATTGACCCACAGAAAGAAAAGGCTGTTCAAGCTAGCAAGGACAAGGTAGATGAACCTTCTAGGGAAGTCTCTACTAATATGAGTGAGGAGAAAATGGCTTCCTATGTTGCTGAAGAATTCAAGAAACTAAAGGTAAATCTCTCAACATTTGAGTTATTAAGGTTCCCCGCAATTAGAAAGGCTGTTTTAGGTACCTATGATACACATTCAGTACCTTCTGGTGAAACTATTAGTTAGACTTCCAGTTCTCAGCTTATGAAGACACTGAACTAGGCACAAAATTGGACTAGCTTGCCCCCTGGAGATAAAGGAAAAGAAAAGGATAGGATTCAAGTGGCCCAGGTAGATACTCATCCAACCTTGTTTCAAGGAAAGACAGAAACTCTGCCATTTCTGATCTCTGTCCGTATCTTTGGTAAGAATCTGCATAATTTCTTATTAGATTCTGGTGCTTCCACCAATGTGATGCCATTTGGAGTTTGTAGAGCTCTAGGTATTACACCTGCTGACTCTCAGAAGAAGGTGACCCAGTTGGATAGAACTGAAGTGAGTGTCGTGGGAGAATTAAATATGATTCATATGCAGATAGCTTCAGATCCAAGGATTCAACAGGTTATCAATATTCAGGTAGCTGATATCCCTGATACATATGGTTTGATTCTAGGAAGAGATTTCACCAAGGATTTGAATGGATATGTGTCCACTAACCACTCTCACATGTGGCTTCCCTGGAAGGGGGTGCCAAATCAGATTAGAATTGAAAGAGAACCCAGAATGAAGTACATGATCATAGAGTATCAAAATACCTCGACAGAAGTTCTGATATCAGAAGTTGGAATGAGAAATTACATGCTATCAACTCAGTATGAAGAGTCAGACTCAGAGGAAGTGTTGATGCTACACACGATGCCTATTGATGTTGAGACAGGATCCAGTCATGTTGAAGTTTTGACAAAATCAGTTGAGGGAGAAGAAGAACCTGAAGATAATCAAATCATCCTATTGAGCAGTTTCCAGGAATTCATTAAGCAATGTATGGAGAGTCAAACTCACTTAGGAAGGAGGAAAAACTTTAAAGAATTACTCTTAACAAATTGGTGTAGAGTTCATAATGCTTCCCATTCAGAATTAGAGTGTTGTCTATGCCAGACACCAGTAGAGCAAGTATAGAAGTGCCTGAATCCAACCCAAGCTGTGGAAACAAAGGTACATAACCCTCAAGATAAAAGTTAAGAGGATAAATCACTTGTAATGATTGAAAATTCTTCTAATACTGACAAGCCAAAAGAAATAATGAAGAAGACTACCACTGTTGAATGCTGGACTCTCAAATTTGACGGATCCAAATCCAAGCATGGAGCTGGGGTAGGGTTTGAACTGATTAGTCCAAAAGGTAAGAATTTCTTTGTAGCTCATAGGCTCCAATTCCATTGCACAAATAATGTAGTAGAGTATGAAGCATTAATTCATGGAATTCTTATGGCACTCAAAAAAAGGGTTAAGATTCTGCAAGTTTTTGGTGATTCAGAATTAGTAGTCAAACAAGTGAGGAAGCAGTATTCATGCCACGATAGGAGAATGAACAATTATAGGCATAGAGTGTAGGACCTCATTGAGGGATTTGATGCTTTCAATATCCAATTGATCCTATGACAAAAGAATCAAACTGTCGATTCTTTGGCCCAAGCAACAAGCACCCTGCAGCCCCTATCTCTGTCAGGATTGAAGAAATTCACTATTGAACTGACTCCAGTACCATTAGTCCCAGACAATGTTACCAACTTCCAGGTATTTGAAGATGACAAACATATCCTAGATTTTATCACAAATACAGATGTTTTTGCTTCTCAAATCATTGATGAAATAGAACCTCAGGAAGTAGAACTGGATCTGGAAGATGTGATGAATCTGAAGTCTAACACCATTCCAAGGGGAATGGTACAGTTGGAGTGAATTTTTGATATAGATAAGATCAGAGATCAGGAACAAGAACAAAAAAAAGAATCAATTAGTGGACAGTGTGACACTCATAATCTAGGAACTAAGGATAATGCCAAGAACATTTTCATTGGTAAGGTGTGCACTCCGCGAGAAAGGCAAGGGATAATTGAAGCCCTACACAGTTTTTTGGATATAGTATCCTGGGGTTATGAAGATTTGAAGACTTATGATACATCCATCATAACTCATACTATACCCCTGAAGCCAGGTGCTAAGCCTTTTAGACAGAGACAGAGACCTATTAATGCATTCTTGGAACCACTCATATAGAAAGAAGTTCAGAAGTTATTGTCTGCCAGAATCATATTTCCTGTTAGGCATTCAACATGGGTGGAAAACCTGGTTCCAGTAAGAAAAAAGAATGGGGAAATTAGGCTCTATGTTGACTTTAGGAATCTAAACAAATCATCATAAAAGGATAACTATCCAATTCCTTCATTGGATGAAGTACTTCAAGTGGTTAATGAATCTCAGATGATGTCCTTTCTGGATGGTTATTTAGGGTATAATCAAGTAATGGTCTAATATGAGGACAAACATAAGACTGCTTTCACAACTAAGTGGGGTACCTTTGCCTATAGGAGGATGCCATTTGGACTCATTAATGTAGTGGCCACATTCCAAAGAGCTATGGATATTTCCTTTAATGATATCATAGGAAAATACATCATTATTTATATGGATGACCTGACTATTTTTTCAAAGAAAAGAGGGGATCACATTTCAGATTTGCACAAAGTATTTCAAAAGTGCAGGGAATTTGGCATATCCCTGAATCCCAAGAATTGTATTTTTGGAGTAACAAAAGGAAAGTTACTGGGACATGTTATATCAGAAAAGGGAATTGCTATCGATCCAGAGAGAGTGGAGGCCATATTGAAGATTCAACCGCCTACTAGCAAAAAGGAGATGAAGTCCTTCTTTGGTAAGATCAACTTTGTCAGAAAATTCATTATTGGATTTGCTGAAATTGTTAAACCATTGAATGCCATGTTGAAACAAGATGCCAAGATTGAATGGACTACATAAGCGAAAGAGGCTTTTGCAGAGATCAAAAGGGCCATTGTTGATGCTCCAGTATTGGTAAGTCCTAATTACAGTAAACCTTTCTACATCTATTCATTCGCTTCAGACCATTCCTGTGCTGGAATGCTAACTTAAAAGTCTGATGATGGAAATGAGCATCCCATCACTTTCATGAGTGCACCGTTAAAAGATGCCGAGATGAAATATCCAAGTGTGGAAAAGAAGGCATATGCCCTGGTCAGAACAGTGAAGAAATTCAGGCATTATATCCTCAGAAATAAGGTGTATGCAATTGTTCCCGATTCCGCAGTTAAGTTACTTCTGATGCAGAATGAATTAGGTGAGCGCAGAGCTAAATGGGTGACCATGCTACAGGAGTATGACATTGAGATCCAACCCATGAAGCTGGTAAGAGGGCAAGGACTCACTCAGACTATGGCTGAAATAGGTCCTGAATTGACTGTTCAAAATTATAATATTGAAGAAGTTTCCCCAGATAGTTGGTACGATGACATAGTGTATTACTTGCTAAACCAGCGACCTCCAGGTCATCTTAATGATGTTCAGAGGAGAGCTCTATGGTTAAAGAGTGATGGTTTCATGTTGAAAGGAGCTATTCTGTACAAGAAAAATCATGAAGGCCTTTATTTAAGGTGTCTTGGGAAACAGGAAGATGAAAGGGTGATAAATGAATTTCATGAGAAATATGGTACTGGCCATGGTTCTACAATTGCCACAACAAATCAGATCTTGAGGGCAGGATATTACTGGCCTACACTATTCAAAGATTTCTATCATCATGTACAAACCTGTCACACTTGCCAGACTGCAGCAACAAGAGAAAGGTGTGCAACACTTCCTCTCCAATCGGTCACTGAGGTAAGACCTTTTTCCCAGTGGGGTATGGATTTCATAGGCCCCATCAACCCACCATCTTCTGCAGGGCACAAGTACATTCTTACTATCACCAATTATTTTACAAGATGGACTGAAGCTTTTGCTTGTAGGCAATGTACATCAGATGTAGTAATTGATTTTTTAGAATCAGCCATTCTTAATCGATTTGGATGCCCTATTGCTGTTGTTTGTGATAATGGTCCTGCCTTTGCATCTTTGATATTCTCAAATTGGGCTTTTGATCATGGCATTATTGTGAAATTTGCGTCTAATTATTATCCTCAGGGTAATGGCTTAGCAGAGTCCTCTAATAAGAACCTATTGACTGTCATCCGTAAGATGTTAGAAAGGAACCCAAAGGACTGGCACACTCAGCTTTGGTTTGACCTTTGGGCATATCATACAAGACTTAAGTATTCCATCGGAACATCTCCTTACCACTTAGTGTATGGTCTGGAGCCAGTATTCCCCATCCAACTTAAGATCCCAACTTTACAATTTATAAATCAGTTTTATGATGAAGGGGACAGAAGGGAGGCTAGGTTGACAGAACTGTTGCACCTTGAAGAGAAATGAGACAATGCCCTGGAGAATTTTTCCAAACATCAGGGGGTAGTTAAGAGATGGTTTGATAGGAGAGCTAAAGTCAAGGCCTTCAGGATTTCCGACCTTGTCTTATACTGGGATAAACCTCATGATTAGAAAGGGAACCATGGGAAGTTTGAAAAATTGTGGCTTGGCCCATATCAGATTGCTGAGATACTTGGAGATAATGCCTTCCGTCTGAAGACTCTCACTGGAGAAGATATCCCACTGCCTGTCAATGGGCAGTATTTGAAACATTATTTCCAGTTCTGAGCTATTTTCAGCTCCCTGCTTTGTATATAGTTAGTTTAGGCTGCTTTGCTTGTTTTGTTTGGTTAGAGTAGGTTTCCCTTTTGGTTTGTTTGGGTTGCTTTGGTTTGTTTGTTTGGGTTTGCTTTGCTCTTGCTCTTGGTTCTTTTTCTTTTTGGATCCTTGGGTGCATCTGTATGGCAATGGTGACAAAGTAGGTTTGATGTTCTTGGTATTTTCCTTACAAACTTCAATCATCCTTCCAGGACACCATGGTACGAACCCTCTATCCAATGTCACTTATCCTTATGCTGAGGCGAAGGGTTCTCTAGTCAATTTGAACAAGAATATATTGGGGTCTCATACTTTTAACTATTAAATGTACCTAAAATTGCAGAAGGTCCTTATGAGGTCTGAACAGGTGAAAAATCCTTTTTCTGCTCTAGTGCCACTGTGATTCTCAGCCCTGAGTGTGGACTTCACTATTCACAGGTTGAATGAAATGCGTGAAAAGAAAAAATATTGAAAATCAAAAGGTTTAAATTCAACTGATCAGGAGGATCTGAATATTTCTATCGGGGCTATAGATGCCTGGCTGGCAGTAGAGCTATGTTCAGGAGGATCACAGCAATAACCTTGTCGGGCTATGGACGCCTGACTGACAGCGAGGCTCTATCTAGGTTACTTTTAGAGTATGAATCTTTACGTAGTTTGTTCATACCAAGTCTGGTCCTTGTTGTAATTAAGGGAAGGTAATAAATGCATATGCACACACTTGGACCTTGGTATAGAAAAATTTGAATGACTAAGAGCCTCTTTGTTTAAACATGGGGGTGGTGGCTGGATATTTGAAGTTGAAACCATAAGTTCTGGGTTCTTGATTCCAGTTTGTCATCAAAATGCTCAGGAGCATTTCCCCAGTAGAGTCGCCATTTGTTGTGCAATTTTTGCACACACGCCCCACTTGGAGTAGGGACCCTCTTTTCTGGTGTCTTTTGACCTTTGGTTTTATTGGACATATCCTTTTGAGGTCTTGACACATCGGTTTCACTGGATTTGACCTTGCCTTGAGGCTGGAATTGATTAAGATTGAGTTTTAAGCAGAATCCGGGTTTTCACCTGAGTCCAGGATTTTCCTGCTCCGGTGGATTTTCCTGGGCCCTGGTTCTTTATCTGTTTCTGGCTAGATTTTTTGAAATCTGGGTTTCTACTTGACCCTGGGATTTTCTGTTCCTGGCGGATTTTTCTGAACTACACTAAAATCCCAGACTTCGTCATTTCCCTATTTTCTGCATTTCCGTGAAATTTGGATTTTCGTGTATCTTGAGATTTTCTGAGATTCCATCCAAGGCTCAGGTTTCCAGATTTGTCAGAAGTGTCTTGTTGCTCATTAATGACTGAGGTACCCTTGCTCAGACACACAAATGCATGGATATAAAACCTTTTGAGCATCATTTTTTGACTTCATCATTCATTTGCTTGCTGTTTTGGCGATTGAGAGCTTTCATTCAAGCTTTGAGAATTGATCCTGTGTTGCTTGCATGTGGATTGTTTGATACTGATTAGGGTTTCCATTACTGGGATGAGTTCACTTCGGGATTGCTTCTTCGACCTTGAGTTTTGACTGAATTAACCCATGGTATGTTATTAATGGCCCCTCTTGTTTATTTACGTGATGATTGGGTTCTTCCGTATTGAATGGTGATCATTTTGGGTCGGCCTTTGCTGGGTTTTGATTCTGCATTTGTAGAGTCAGGGTTTGACCTGTTTTTGTTATAGAACCCCATCACCTACACCCTATGAGCACTATTTATCCATTAGATGGCGAGTGTATCCTTTAGACGGGGTTCTGGGTTAGATTGTTTTCCCTTTTAGTGCAAAATTTGCCATCTGCGGGGTAAGGGTTTCTTTGATGCTCAGCCTAAAATAACGGATTTGTGATGATTTGTCAATCTTGCCCTTGTATTATGCTGACCCCCACCCTGTGAGGATTTAGAGTACCTTAGACTGCTCTTTATTGCTGATATTCTAAACCTCGAGATTGCTCTGGTTTTAATGGCGGGGGTTTTTTTTTTCATCAAAATTAGGCATCATCGTTCTACCTAGAGAATTCATCATTTGAGGTCTTTTGAAGTCTAATTTTCCTCACATTTTGAATCTTGTTGGTTGGTATCAATTTCAGGATTATTCGAGTCCATGTAGATAGGTTTGCATGATCATTTGGTTGCTAGTTCGCGTGTCGTCGTCTGTCAGGTTTTCGAGGTCCTCGTGGAATTCCTTTGCATTCGGATTTTCCCAGTTTTGAATGATTCCGCGGGGCATAACGATTTTTGGAGTTCTTCGAACTGTCCGCGAAAATCCATCTCACCTTGATTTTTTTGGATTTCCTGTCTGGCTTCATCCTTTTTGATTTTCCGAAGATAGGATTGATGGAACAAATGCTTATTGCGTACTTAATGTTGCCAATGAATGAATTTCATGATAACCTAATGATCTTTTGGTTGAATTAATGATTTATGTGGCTAACGATGTTTTGGCAGAAGGAATCCGTCTGGGTCGGATTTCTCTAAAATTTTGCCCTGGCTATTTTTTCTCGGTTTGCGATATTTTCCCAGACTGCATTATTTTTTTGGACTTTCAAGGATTAGCAGTTTGCGATAGATTTCAATTGTTATGTATGATTTTATGCTAATATTTTGGCAGGAATATAAACAATAATTGAATACTAATGATGTCTTCTGCGAATGTAGGCTGAATCAAGCAAGGTTGCTACAGGGAAATCTAAGGGTGGCACGGAGGGGTCATCCATTTTCGAGGCAGAACGATTGAGACTGGATATCAAGAGTCAGCTTCCTGAGAGTAGGATATCATTCGTTTGGTCTGAAGTGTCTAACACCAATGTTGGGGCTTGGAGGTATGAAGAGTTTAAGCAAAGGACAGCTGAGAAGGATTTGTCAGCCTTAAGGAATGGAATGATGAAATTCGGACTTGTGCATGTGGCCGGGTTTCCTCCAACAATCCAGTGTTATGAGCTGATTTTGGAATGTTCCAAGCAGTATGACTTTGATGCACAAAGGGTTGTCAGCACCGAGGGAAGGGTCTTGGCCAACTTCAGTCCTGTCTCTATTGTCCAAGCCTTCGACATGCCGGACTTACCCTCTGTGTGTGCTCTAAAAATAGACACGGCCAAAACCAATTATGAGAATGAGCCAGTCAAGGCTCAAGAGATAATTAATTCATGGCTAGGGAAACCAAAGTCCCACCATTCTAAATTGCCTAAGCAGTTGCACAGAGTTAAGTTCAGGTTGGACGTTTATGATGCCATAACATTTTTGAGCAGGGTAGCTGGTTTGAAGATCGCCGGAGTATTGGAGAGTTGGATGGTCCATGTGATCACCAAAATGGAGCAAGGAACTAACAACCACTGGGCCGGGCTCATTAGCTCTAAAATTGATAAGCAGCTGAGGAACGTCTTGGAGACCAAGAAATTCACCATGTCCTCATATGTGGTGTATGTACTAGGCAGATTCTACCCGTACAAGGGTTTGAATCCATGAGGGATGTTGGGTCAGGACATAATCTATGAAGTTTACCCGAAGCTACATTTAGGACACAAGGACTATAGAAGGGCTAATGATGCATTCACAATGCATATTACCCAGATGTTACAGAATGCTGAGCACATGAGACTGTCAGATGGAGCCAAAGGGCTGATAAAGAATTATGGAGCGTGGTTTATTCAATTTACCACCTTCACTTACATAAGAATTGATGGATGCCCGGTCGCTCCTTACAGGCTACCTAGGTACCCCACGGATCACATTGTTTTGTTGGAGGTTGTGAGGCAGATTTGTGAGTTTGATGCCATTGTGAAGAAGGAGAAGCATAAAATAGGTTTTGGTGGAGATTTCCCTCTTGGGATTGGTGTGGCGGAAATGTGTCCTTCTATTCAATCAGCCCACACCGCAGGAGATGAATTGGCAGCATATGGTTTCTCCTTCCATTCCAAAAGGATGAACTTCGATATCATGGGAGAGGCTCAGAAGAAGGCCACAAGGGAATACCAACATAAGGATGACTTGGAGGACTATTGGGCCAACATCAAAGATGATCTTGAGGCCGAAAATAAGAGGTATTCCAGGCTCCCTGTGGAGGCAATCAGACAATACAATGTCAAGTTGATCCCGGACCAACTGGAGGATGATGGAAACCTAGTGCAGGATCATGCCTATGAAGCTGTCAAGGACAGGTCAGTCGGGGATATCAACTGGAATGAAGATGAGGTCAGGGAGTTGGAAAACCTAATGGCCCCAGTTATGAAATTTACATCTTCTTGGTTAAAGCATAAGGTCTGGGAACTAGAGAGTGAGAAGGTGACTTGTACCTTCGACTTGATGGGAGACCTCAATCCCATGTCTACTTCAGAAGAATCTAGGGAAGATGACCCCAAAGGGAAAACGGTAAAGAGCTCTCCTTTCAAGATCAAGATTAGAGGTCCCAAGGAAGGTGAGCCCGAAACAAAAAGGAAGCCAAAAGGAAAGACGAGATGGAAGACTTTGAAGATTAGTAAGTCCTCTGATGAGGAAGAGTCAAAAAAGGCAGAGGAGGAAGATGTTCCTCCACCACCGAAGAAGATAAGAAAAACAAGGGCTACAAAGAAGAAGAGTCAGGATACATCAAAGGATGAGCCCCTTATCGTTGATGTGGAAAGTTCAGGGGGAGAAAAGACGAAAGTTTACATGAGGACATCCAGGACTCCCTCTCCAAGGGACAATGTGCCAAAGGTGGATCCTCTGCCAAAATCACCAACCGCAGAACCATCCAGGGCTATTTCTCCTCCACCAAGCGCACTTGAAGAAGAAATTGTGGAGGAGCATGAAACTAGTGGAGAGGCAGAACCCTTCAAAGAAGGAACACTCTTTAGTGAAGCAGTAGAGCTAGAAGTTGAAGAGGTGGAAAGGCATCCTTCTCCTCTGGTGATGTATGAGGATTCTCTAGAAAATGGCAAAGGTAATGGATCCCCTAAGTAGAAAGAAGACATCCCTGTTAGAACCCCATCGCCGATGCAGCCAGAGGTGGAGCTGAAAGAAAAAGATCAAAGCGAGCAACTCCCTAAGAAGGAGGAGGATATAGGTACAATAACTATAGAGGAAGAAGAGAAAACGACATAACAACCAGAGGAAGTAAGAACAGAGGAAATCCGGATGGAGTGTGCAGCCCCAGACTGGCTTGAGAAGGAGCTTGCAAGGAAGAAGCAGGTGGTAGTTGAGGACACTCCCTTGGATTGGGATGAAATGTTGTCTAAAATTAGTAAAGGGAAGAAAAGGAAGGCAACTAATGTGGTGTCCAAGGTGGAGAGAGATGAAGCAAATAACAGGGTCGTCCACATTGCCACTCCTGCCACGGACAAGACAAGAGAAGAGATCACTGGTCAAGATTATAATGTGCAAACCATCAACCTTGGACTGACATCCATGGAGCAAGACATAGAAGAGTATGGAGGGTCCAGTGCTATGATCATCGGTAGATTGAGGAAGGAGACCCAGACCAAACATGAGCTAAGGAAAGAGAATGAAAGACTTAAGAAATGTTTGAAAGAGGTAATGAAGCCTCTGCAATTTCTCCATCCTTCTTCATCTGTCACTCCTGGTTTTTTGCCCAAGGAAACTATCTCAGGGATTGAGAAGATGAAAGCTTCAGCTCAAACTGCAATGGATTGGCTGAAGAGTGTGCAAGCAAAGGGAGATGATACAATCAAGGACATCCTTTCAGTTGGGAAGGATGCAATCCTAGCCAAGGAGTTGTTGGAGCATGTGCTATCACAGGACAAGGAGGACATGGACCTTTTGTTGCAGAAATCTAGGGTCATTATGGGGCATGGTAAAGAGCAACTGGCTGTGGATGGAATCCTTCCTTCCTTCAGAATGGATGAACCCTGGGAATGGTTCGAGGATTTGAAAATTAGGAAAAAGGCCATGAAAAAGATTCTGAAATGGAAGAAACAAATCGATGGAGATCTTACTAGTGTCTATGAGGGCTGCATTGCATTCTTCGAGGTTATGAATGGAAGGAGAAAGATTTCTCCCAAATATCTCAGTCTGGAGCAGCTAAGAGAATGGTGGCATGAAGTCTATGCCCCAGATTCGGAGAGTGTTATAACTGCCCACCAGTTAGATGATGCAGCCACATATCTGGCAGTGATGGACAAATATCAGGCCAATAAGGAGGAATGGAATAAGATTGTTGACCAATCAAAGGAAGAGATTGATTCCATTAAATGTCAACTTAAGATATTGCCTTTGCCACCTGTCACTGAACTAGATGGAGCATTCTTGAGGGTCCAGGGATCATCAGCTCAGAGAAAAGATAAGGGAAGTGGCAGTTAATGCCTATTTTGAGATTTGTGCTTCCCTATTATCATAGGGCATGCATTGGACCGAGCTACATTAGGGACTGTGTCAAGCCCAACCTTGATGATAGATGGCATTTAATGTGTGCCTTACTTTGATTTCCTTAGGCTGACTTGTTTTGGCAATTATATTTATCTTGTAAAAATGTTTGGCTGGGCTGACATATCTTGGGATTTGATATAAAAAGGCATTCTTGCCTCATTGTAAGGGGTTAGCTAGGAAGCAATAGAGATAAGTAAGACCAAGAGATAAAGTATTTTGCAATAAAAGTAGTATCCTATTTCTTGAAGCAAACATTGTAACAGAACAATTGAATTGTTGCAGTCTTTTGATGATTTAATGCAATTGAGGACATTTTGGCTTTCTGGTGGAATCTCTTGTGTTATTTTATCTTGCATGGTTCTTGTTGTTCTCTCTTTTAAATTGCTTAAAGATCTAGGGTTTAATGTTCAGAATTAAGTCAGTTTTAGTTTGGTGAACGATGTTTATGATTTCATATTTGGAATGTTTGTAGCAATCTCTGGTCTATACTCCTAGTAACTATCTGATTGTAGTAGGCTGGTAAAGTCAACCTGGACCATATATTCATATGTGCTTAAGTTCGATTATAGATAAATGTCCATGATTTGAAAATCTATATACCTTAGAAGATTGCACTGTTCCTGTGATATTGCATTGTGGGTTAAGCAGGAATCGGTTATTTGAGATTGGTCCATTCTAGATATTTGTCATTTGTACTGTTCATTCTAGGAATAGCCTAGATCTTATCATCTCCTTGTACCCTTATCTGTTGCTATTTCTTTGTCATTTGGTTAAAATTAGGATTAAAGATTATTATATTGCAAAATATGATAAATTGAAGGATATAGTTTGCTTGTAGTAAGGTCCCTTTGTGATTACCAGCATTTTCACATAATTATCTGAGTTGTTTATGCATTGTCATGACCTGACACCCCAGAAACCTTGGGGCGATTTTCAGTGATTTAATTTTTGAAAATAACCTTTCAAGAGAGATAGAATACTACATTCTATCTGAGTTGTTGCTGTGCAGAAAACGCCATCAACAGGGACTTTAAGTGCTTCTTTTCCTCACAACCATGTAGGTTATGTTTTCATCGAAATCTCAACTCATTTCTACTCATAATTCTAATCTTTTGACTCTTCCATTAATAGACTATTTAAACTTATTGAGATATTCAATGCATGATGCCACTTCATTTATTACCTTCAGAGAATTAAAATACTCATGAATTTATTGGCCTTAAGGGATTTCATTGTCATTGCCACTGTCTTAACAAATGTGGAGCACTGATTAACAATGTATGATGAGCATAAGTATTCATCTAGCTATTATCACGATTTCACTATTCTCAGGTATTTTAAATCCTCGGGGATTCCACCATCTCACAAAATCCAATCGATCATGGGTTTTGTGAACACCATTCCTTGTGAAATATGCCCATATGCAGATTTTTCAAATTCCTTCATCATGAACTTCCATTCATGTTTTCCAATAACTTCATATATTTTGTATTTTGAATGATTCATTTGCAATAAAATTTTATTATGTCTAGATATAACAAATCTAGCGAAGAAGTCACAACACCCGAATTCCTCACAGATCCATAGGACACCCACTAGCAATCAACAACGTAATTATCAATATGTCATTCGTGTTTTTTTGGATGTTACAATTCATCCATCTATTGTAAATGCTCTCAGTGCTTAGATTTATATCAAGAAAAGTCATCTTTTCCAACAATTTACATGTCTCCTTCCCATATCTTATTTCTTACTTACAAACACTCATTACTCCAATACTCCATGCAATCATTTATTGCTACTTTTAAAGCATCTTATGCCACTGTTGTTCTATGAACACCCAATATTTCCTGATTGGTAAATTATCTTCTTTAGGCCAATCAACACCTCATCCGTTTCATGCTATATATAGGTTCTACCATGACCTTGGTGGTAGAAACGTTCTCTGAATCTTGGTTTATCATAAATGGTAGGAACATATCTTCTAGTATTGATGTTACAATCAAAACATGTTCGTATATGGAGCCTAATCAGACTTAGAGATTAAATTTTCCCCACTTTTATCTATGCAGTTTCCCATCAAATTATTTAACGGGGGTTTGGGGGCAGTGCCTCTGAAACCTCTCATGATTTTTATTATTTTATAAAGGCATCGAGACTTATTTTCTATTGGTTGACATAAAAAAACCCTATTTTGTAACTGAGATAAGTCTTGATAAAAGGATAAGGGTTAGGGTTTTCGTTGATATTTGTATTTGTAGCATTTGCAGCGGTATTGAGTTGCAAGGATTACTGGTTGTAATCAATTTGATTTATTGGATAATAATATTGGACTCTCTGTTGGTGGACATAGCCTGAGTTTGGGTGAACCATGTTAAATATTGTCTCTCGCTATTATTATTTCTGTGTTTTTCATTCCTCTATTTAATCTTTATTTGCATCTAATTGATATTTTTTGCATGTGCAATTCCTAACAGAACATGTCATGGCTTCCATGATCAGGTAACATATGAACACTGCACCTCCGTTCAACCAAGAATCTCATTTCTCAAACTGTTATGCCCTCGGTAAAAACTTAAAAATGTTACTTTTGTTGTACACAACCTATAGTCATGATCAATCTTGCATACAATACCATATACATCCCTTGTTGTGATTTGCAACTATCTTAAAGTAGATTTATATGTCATTCAAAGCAAAGTTGTGATCTAATAACCACACAAAATTTGGTGAAGAAATACCTGCACTTTACTTGGTTTCATGAATTTTCCAACTTCGGGGATTCCATAAGGGCACAAAATACCTAAGCCGTATATATTTTCATGAATTGTAAAGACTTCTTGATTTCCTGAGATATGACCTCATAGATTTCCTTATGAACCGTATTTCCCCAAATTTTTGAATTCTTCACATGTGCATCATAGACTTCTAAACCTGCATGAATCCATTTCTTCACATCCTAACCTATTCTGAATTCTTATCATCACATTATCTTGGCATAACGCCCAACTTCATATACCACTTCGACCAACTATGAAATAAAATATCTATATTCCTTGCTAAACAACCCACCTTGCAAATAAGCTTCTCAAATGCCTGGCCCACAAATTATCAGATCCAATCGTCATGTTAATGGATTTATTCAATTTAAGCATCCTACATTTTCTTTATCACCCATGCTAGATATAGATGCAATTACAATGCATACCTTCCTGTCACATATGTTTCCTTTAATATTCATCCATTTGGCCTCGTTTGTGATAGTCATGCAATACAATTTGAGACTTTAGTAAGAAGGAAACTGTGCTGTCTTCGTGATATTTCCAATCCTCAATATAAATTGTGATTGCCTTTGTTATATTCATCTTCTTTGTGATCTCATTATGCTTGTGAGACTATTCTCACTAAAACACCATAAATCCCACCAAAGTTTAATAAAATTTGCACTATGTACCACCACATCGATCCTTTAATTGTATTCACATTCTTGTTCACACACCTTCGTGAATTCTTGCTTCTCGTGGATTCTGTCTCCTAACGAATTACCAAAAAATTTCTTTTGCAAAATCCATGTGCTAATAAATTCCCTGAAATTCAATCTTCATGTATTCTATCTCCATCTAGAATTCCCAATAACACAATCTTCGTGAAATCCATCTTTATATAGATTCTGCAAAATATCAACAATCCCCCCCATGAAACATGATGACGCTCTTTTACTTAATCAAGAAAAACTTGTCCTTTTAATCTTCCATTTCTATGCTTAGCTGAGTATCACTAATATGCTGTGAATTCTTCACGTAATGCCGAGTAGTAAAGCCTCTACACAAGGTGGTTGGGTTGCCTCTAAATACATTCCATGCACATCTAAACCATAACATCAACAACCAAAGTGCATTGATTATCAACGCATGATGCATGTAAATATTTACCTTAGCCACCATAGTCCATTATCCCAACACACAAAATGTCCGCTATGCACCATCAAGTTTAATTGGATTTAAATTGTATCTTATCTGCGAAACAATTCGAATGATTGTCAATGTACCTAATGCCCCATATTTGTGGAAATTATTATTTCAAACCTTTCACTATTCCTTAGGCAAGTTCATAATGAAGTAGTCCTTGAATCCAACAGTTATAATATTCATTTCTTGAAAGATTTAATATTACATTCCTATCATGACTTCAACAAAATATCACCATGCTACATGTGATACAATGTCATGAATCAAACACTTGCAAAGCATAACTCGTAATGAAATGGAAAATTTAATTGAGATAAGTGGATTCCATAATCATCAGATTCTCCTTCATGATTAGAATGTTCAATTTATTTTAGTCATGTTAGGACTTGGACAATGAAAGTCTATGTAAAGCTAGTATGCAACATGATGTAGGAAACTAAATGTATGTAGTCAATGAACTACTATCCTTACATCAAGTATCAATTAACAAGTATGACTCAATATTTCAAATTTGCACCAAAACATATGAAAACCTATCCCCAAACCAAACCGAGACTCAACTTTAGGAAAGGAGGGTAAGTTGGAAATCAGAAAAGCCAAAATGTGAAAAACACAAGCAAAAGAGGGTCCCCACCTTTGGTGGGGTGTGTGTGAAAAAATAGAAAAACAAAAATCCTTGAAATGATGATAAGATCTTGATTGATGCAATAATATTCAATAATTATTCCCTTAAATACCTTGAAAATGCTCTTGAAATGCTCTTTGATCATCAACTTCACTTTAGGAATGCTTACATGAAAACTCTAGGATGCTTAGATCAAACTTGCTAGGTGAAACATAGTGAAATGACCTCTTATTTATACATATTTTAAAATTAATTCCCAAAATTCTAATATCACAAGCCAACATTTGAATATGAATTTGAAATCATTAAAATACCACCAAAAAGATAGTTTATATCTAGGTCCTAGGCCTAAGTGAGGACCCATTCGCCCTATGGCGAGTGGGTCCTAGTTCACTTACCTAGGACACACATTCTTCAAGGATGAGTCTTATGTCATAGAATTAATATCGAGTTTTACCTTTCAAAAATTGCAATTAATTACGATTGGATTTGAATTGAAGGGGCCAATTAAGGAAAATTAACCTCAATTAATTAATAAATCCCTAGATTAGTGTGAAAGTGTAAAGGCGCACCTTAAAATACCATAAATAAGGCACAATTAAGTCCATTTTAATAAATAAGGCTCTAAAATTAATGTGAATATGTAAAATACATATTATAGCACTAAATTAAGGCATAATTAAGTTTATTTATTTAATATTATTTCCCAAATTAAGTGTGAAAAATGGATACTTTTTCCTACACTAGATCGTTGAACACTTGGGATACTGAGAGGGGGGTGAAATCGGTATTCTTTAAACCACTTAAACATTTAAACATTCATTTGAAACATCATATTCAATTTGTAGTAAGGAAAGAAACCATGAAAGCAACCATCAAAGCACATAACACATGAACACTAGATTTTTACATGGAAAACCCAAAAAGGGAAAAACTAGGATGAGGATTAGCTCACAATATATTATAACCAGTCATAACATATTATAGATTGGCTCATTGCCTTTTGGACTCACTATCTGGAGGACTCATTGTCCAAAGAATAATAGAAATAGAAAGGAAGGGTGGCTCACTACCAATATTTGAACTGTTGATAATGCATCTACAACATGTAGGAGATACAGTTCCACTAGATCTCAATATACTAAATCAAAACACTTCATACTACACTGCTTTCACACTCTGCTTTGCTTTACATTCACATCATGTTTGCATTATAGTTTCATACTTTGCATTACATTACTCAACTACTACTACACAACAAAAATGATCTTACGTTTATATACATTACATCCACAAACACTTTCATCATCAATTAGGTTGGCCTAATTAGATGTAGCATGCATTCCATAACTTGTTGGCTCAAGATTCAAACAAACACACTTCACACCTTAATTCAAAAATTTTAAAACATCCAAATAGGTTTGAGGTGACTCATCATAACTCCATAAGATCGATCAACACTTCCTTTAACCCCACACGACCCTAAACTTATTAGGTTGGATCCACTGAAGGAGTAACACTAACATACACCAACTAATCATTCAAAGCTAACAATCAGACCTCCAATACACTTTCCACTTGGATCATAGATGCTACTAACACCTATAAAAAATTCCTCAATACTGAATAACAAAATATTATTCCATGGTGCAATGTGGACCATTCCAAATAGGTACTATGCACTAGCAACATTGTCACTCACAAACCCAATACACTATCATCATTATCTTCGATACCAAAGGACATAATGACACAAACATTTGGATTTATATTCCTCTGACATACACCAAAATTACCTTAGAATTGTAGACCAAAAATCTTCAAGGTAGAACAATGTAGACCCAAAAACTAATGCCTTGTGCACTAAAAACCCATATTATAGACTTAGGCAAATATTCAACACATTTGTTTTGTATTAGAGTGAAAATATTGCATTTGTACACTAGATTTCCATCACCTTAATCACTTATCCTTCACCAACCATCTATACATCAATCTTCACATCAATCCACAATGTTGACATCAATGACAACATTGTATATGCTCATGCTCATGCTCATGTTGCCAACAAACAAACCAATGACAATCTCCTCAAACTTCCAACAATCTCTCCCTTTGTCATTGATGCAAACATGCACCAAACTCTTCTCCAAATCTTTTCCCACTTTGACATCAAGGGAAAAGGGCACACACATATTTTTTTTCTTGTCTCCCCTTTTGATATCATTCACATATACTTTTCTTTTTCCTTCTCCCCCTTCATATATACATGATTTTACTTGACTTACTCACATACTCCCCCTAATTGATATATACATATATGCATGAGAGTAACAAACATCTTCAAAAGTCTAAGCAACTGTCCCTAATAGTGCTATCCATCAAAATTGATCAAAATTTGTACTAGTATATTATGAAATATCTTCTACATATATACAATGAAATCTAAAAATGCATAAAAGGAAAGAGATATACAACATTAGCTAGAAGAAGTGTTTGAAACCTACAATTTTTCAAGGTGCACCTCCCAATCCTTCCTACCATCTTCCCAATAATTCTTGGCTAAACCAAGCATGCAACTCTGTGTCTCAAACTCCATGAGAAGTTCTTCACTTTCATTTGTGGTACTAGGTATGAAATTCAATGTTATTACCTTCTTTGCATTATTCAAAGCACTGGATATAGGTGTGAACTTGGCATTCACTAGGTCTTTGAGCTTTCCAAACTGCACTATAATCTTTTCTTTTTGTTCATGCAGTTGGAAGAATTGTTCATACAAAATTTCAATAGCTAATTTTGTACTTCCATTTGCATCATTAGTCAAGTCATATGCAACAAATTCCTTGTAAATATGAGACTCAATAGATTCCATCTCATCCTTGATGTTTTTAGTGGAATTGGACCACTTCAAGCAAAATTAAAACAACACTTTAGCTTCCTCAACATAGTTTTGTATATCCTTAAGGTTGTTTTGCAATTTACTATGTGCAGTAGCACACTTGTCTGAAATGTCTACCAACCTTTTCTCATTCACTTTCCTATTTGATTCCTTCTCCAACTTCTCTTCTAACCCAATAAATTATTCCTTGAAAGAGTCTAGAAGAAACCTCAATTTCTTCACACCAAATAGGGAATTGTCAACATTAGCACCGAGAAAGCTTTCTTGCAACACCTTCATTGCCTCATCTATCAATTTAGTACTTTTTTGGTGGGTTTGTAATATTTTTTTTCTCGTGGAGGCATGGAATGCATCACCAAGCTATAATTTTTGCAAGGGGGATATCTTGTCCATATCAACTTTCCCTTGCTACATTGGGATCTAAAGCAATTGTGCAAATACAACTGGTTGAAATTGTAGTTGCATTCCCAATAGGATCTTCAAGGAGTCTCTAGAGATTCTGGAAGAGTCACCTACAATCTTCACATTCTCTTCATGCTTCTTCTCATAAGCCTTTTCCTTGTAACCAATGATATCTTTAGATAGATTTCATCATTTTTCTCTTTTTCAGCATCACCAGACTCATCTTCATTCTTCTTCCTATCATCAACTAATTTATAATTGTTATCTAGAGGAGGCATATTTTTTGTATTCTATGCCTCACATATCTTAGGGTTGTCTTGTACAACCTCTTCTTCCTATTCTGCATTCTTCTTTGTGTCTGGAGATGGTGTGTTATGCTCTCCTTGTGCATCCTCCTTTTGCATTTTATTTTATTTTTTAGCAACATTATCTTCCACCGAAAGAGTATCATCATTATTCACATCTTTTTGAACATATTCCTCAACTACATTCTCATGCTGAGCATCACCATGTTGTGCATCTTCTAGCTCATTTATTTCTGGGACAGAGATATCATCATTCATTTGTCCTTCACTATCCAGAGTCATTTCTAACTCCTTTTCTAGATTGGAAACCTTCTCATTTGTCTCATTCCTTAGCCTCTCTATATCATATTTATCTCTACTCATAAGTATGGTGACCATTTTCTTGGTCTTGAACTCTTTATTGTATAATTGATCTAATTTAGTTCTAGCCTCATCAAAAAAAGAACAAATAAATTTCTCTAAAGTAAAAGTTCTCAATTTTTCATCTTCATTTATTGCCTCTTCTCTTCTTGCAAGTAATGCACTTTTGAGATCCTTAAGAAATTGGTCTTCAATATCTTTCATTTCAACATCAAATGTTACTATGTATCTAACTATTGCCTCTTCAATTGTTGACTTATTAGTATCATCCATAATGGGATACAAGGAAATAGTCTATTCCAACATTTCATGCTCAACTATACCATTAAACAATGCATATAATATTATAGGACAATGTTTTCTTACCAGAGGGGAATTATCCTTCTTCTTTGATTTTCCTTTGGGTGATTTTCTTTTAGACTTATTCTCTCATATGAATCATGAATGCTTGTTTCTCCTTCTCCACTTCTTCTCCACTGTTAGTGTCCACAATATCAACCTTAACCTTCTTTGCACTTGTATTTTCTTGAGATACACCTATTTTTCTCTTCTAGACCAATTGTGGTCTTTCCTCTTCTTCCTCCTGTTCATCTACATTTACACTCATAAACTCCTCTTTTCTCACATTTTCTTTCTTTCTCCTCTATGGAGCACTTTGATTTTATTGAAACACTCTTTTCCTTCAAATGCACACTCTAGTATTTAATTGGACTACTAGTTAAATCCTTTCTCTTCATTCCATTGGAAAAAAGGTTTAGTCTTGGGGGAAACCAGAGAAGGGGTATCAGTTCTACCTGATCTTCTTGTGCTAGGGGCACCTTCAAGAGAACTAGAATTGTTTTTAGCTTTCTCCACAAAGTCCTTAGGAAGTCCCATCATCTCTACAACCTATGCAATCATCTTCAGAACATTTTTTCTGATCTCCTTCTCATGTTCCATATGCACTTACATAGAATTTTACTCATAAGTTCCATATCTTCCCCCAATTGTATCTCTAGGCATGCTAACCATATGATCAATTAGACTAATGATTACATCCTCAATAACTTCATATCACATTTCAGGGATCCACACAATTCTAGGCTCAACAACCTCCATCATACAATAGTCTTTGTTAACCATAAATATCATGTTATTTTTATACTTCTCCACCACACTCTTCAGAAGCCTTTCTTTGGATTGCATCTTCTCATAGAAATTTTTAAAGAATCTCCATAAGGATTTTTCTGTGTGTCTGTATCACCTAGTCTCATCAGGTGGTCTCTAATTTGGGTAGCCATTGGGATTTCCTTTAGCCATACAATGTTCCTAGTTCTGAGGACCTCATTTAGGAAATAAAATAACAAGCAAATGATCATGTCCCAAACCGGAAGGGGTATCGGGAGTACTTGGTCTTCTACAAATTCTCCAAGATATTTTCCCTTAACAACTCACACATGTCATAATCAACACCTTTCTTTACCATCTCATATGCAATGTTGATGGTAGTAGCAAAAAATGGGTTCTCTTTAATTATAAATTATATCTTGTACCCTATCATCATTGATGCATATTTTACTGCAAGGTCTTTTATGTCTTTGATAGTTAGAGCTCTCTTGTCATATTTTGCACTTATTAAGTTCATCACCATTTTATTTTCACCAATTTGAGTGTAGGAATTGGTCCTCCTGAACATAATCCTATTACAACCCTAACCACCTCCTTATTAATTATATGTGAAATATCCAACCACATAAACCTATCATGAATCCTTCTCAATGTGTATCAAATCCACTCATCCACATAGAAAAAGATAGGGAAATTATTCCAAACATTGATCTTCTTCTCCATCAAGATCTCAAACTCAAGTTTCAATTCAAAATGGTCTTTGATAAGCTCATTAATCCATACATATCCTAGCTTAGAGTGGTTGTACTCTTCCAATTTTTCATGTATGTAAATCCTGACATCTTCTATATGCGTTACACCATATGGAATACTCGAAAATGCACCATCCAAGTCCATCATCATTGACTTATCATGGTGCCTCTTAAATTTAGGTCAAGGATGATCTACAACCTTAATAACTTGTGGAGTAGACATCTTGCAATAATTTGAAATGCTTCTGAAACTAGGGAAAAGTAAAAATCTATAAATACCTTTTGAATCTCTATCGGCTAGGGTTTTGGGCACAAATTTTGAATAACTTTACTTGAATCTTTATCTTCTCTTTTGTCCTTGAATGCTCATTTAAAAATGACTTAAAAAATATGAGTGATCACTTATAAATCCTTTTGAAATGACCTAAATTTTATTAAATGTACTGATTTGAAGTTTGACCAAAAGTTGATAAACCCTAACTATGATAGCAAAGTCACCTTCAAATTCTCCAAAAATCTTCATAATGAAAGATTTTCCATTGATTGTTTCACCAATAGGTCCAGCATGTCAACCTAAACCTTATATCAAGATGTTGAAGGCATCAACACCATATCTTCTGTAGGGGCTTAATGATTATTTTTTAAAACTCCCCTTGAGCCAAAGCTCTCACTTAGTGTCCAAAGGAAACATTTGCACTAGAGGCTAGCACAAATTCACTCTTAAATTCACTCTCTTCTTTCTTTTTCTAGATCTTTCCCATTTCCTTCATTTCTTCCAAATCCACATTCTTTATCAAATCATTCTTCTTTAGTAAACTAGAGGGTTTCACATCCTTGCTTATGTAGAACTTAGCAACGTGTCATAACTTATTACATTTGTAGTATTTTGCATTTTGAACAAGCTTACTTTCACTTACTTTGGATCTACATTGATTAGCCTTACGACCAAATCCATTTCATGTATAATAGTATCCATTAGAAGATTGAAACATCATACCATTGTTATAACTATTCATCATTTGATTTCTACATTCACTAGCTCTATGACTAAACCTTTTGCATGTAAAACACTGATTGGGAAATGATTGAGCATTCTGATTCATTTTGCTTCTACAGTATATAGCCTTATGTCCAAACTTATTGCAGGAATAACAATAACCATTAAAAGATGGGTACCTTAGCACATTTGGTTGTCTAATTGGTGGTCTTTTGAATTAAATCTTCTGGTTCCAGACCATTTTGAAGTTGCTCTTCTTGTCATTCTTCTTTTCAGCCTTGTTTGGAGTTTTATTTGTCTTCGAGCTTTCACCTTTCTCAAATCCTAATCCTTCTTTGTATTTAGTTCCATTTTTATTTGCAATCATCTCATCAAGCATTATAGTGCTCTTCTTGAATTTTTCTTCTTGAATCTTTTCTTTCTCCAGATCTGATCTCAAGGTTACAACTTCTTATTCAAGCTTTGAGTATTCTTCAGATTTGTCTTTCAGTTTAACATTCAGACAGTCTTCAACTCTTTTAATTTCTTCAATCTACAATTTCAAGCTAGGAATGATCTCATTTGATTGCTTGATCTCTTTGATCCTCTTAGTAGCTTTCTTGAGTTTCTCTCTCAATATCTTAATGCATTTATTTTCTTCACTAAGATCCTTTTTTTAGATCTCTATTCTTAGATTATGTTTTATCCAAATCATCTAGGTTAGATTTGAGTTCTCCTTCCATATCAACAATGCAATATTCTTCAGTAAACTTTACCATAGTAATTTATTCTAGAGGGGTATAATATCTCCTAGTATTCATTTGTTCAACTCCAAGATCTACCTTAGCAATCAAGCCAATTAAAAAAACCAAGCTCTAATACCGATTGTTGAACACCTAAAATATTGAGAGAGGGGAATCAATATTCTCTAAAACCACTTAAATAATTAAACATTCATTTGAAACATCATATTCAATTTGTAGTAAGGAAAGAAACCATGAAATAAATCATCAAAGCACAGAACACATGAACATCATATTTTTACATGGAAAACCCAAAAAGGAAAAAACTACGATGAGGATTAGCTCACAATATATTATAACCAATAATAACATATTATAAAATGACTCACTGCCTTTTGGACTCACTACCAAGAGGACTCACTGTCTAGAGAATAAGAGAAATAGGAAAGAAGGGTAGATCACTACCAAGATTTGAATTGTTAATAATGCATCTACAACATGTAGGAGATATAGTTCCAATAGAGCTCAATATACTAAATCAACACATTTCATACTACACTGATTTGACACTCCGATCTGCTTTAAATTCAAATCACATTCACACTATATTTGCATACTTCACATTACATTACTAAACTACTACTGCACAACATTGAAAATGATCTTATATTTATACACATTACATCCAAAAACACTTGCAACATCAATTAGGTCAACCTAATTAGGCGTACTGTGCATACCATAACTTGTTAGCTCAAGATTCAAACAAACACACTTCATGCCTTAATTTAAAAATTATACTGCATCCAAATAGATCAAAGGGGACCCATCATAACTCCATAATACTGATCAACACTTCCTTTAACTCCACACAACCCCAAATTTTTTAGGTCAGGTACATTGAAGGAGTAACACTAAAATACACCAATTGATCATTCACAAGCTGACACTTGGAACTGCAATACACTTGCCACTTGGATCATAGATGCTATTGAAACCTGTAAACATGTCTTCCTCAAGAACAAATAACAAACTATTATTTTGTAGTGGAATACAAACCATTCCAAACAAGTACTCTACATTAGCAACACTATCATTGGTAGAATTGATACATTGTCATCATTATATTTGATACCAGAGCACATAAAGACTTGAACCTTTTGATTTAGATTCCTTTGACATATGCAAAAATTACCTTATAAAGGTAGACCAAAAATATTCAAGGTAGAGAAATACAGACCCAAAAACTGATACTTTGTACACTAAAAACCTATATTCTTGACTTACTCAAATATCCAACACATCTATTTTGTACCAAAGCAAAAATCTTGGATATGTATACTAGATTTCCATAACCTCAATCACTTTTACTTCACCAACCAGCTATACATCCATCTTCACATCAAACCACAATGTTGACATCAACGGAAACATTGTATTGCTCATGCTCATGCTCATGTTGCCAACAAACATACCAATGACAATATCCTGAAACTTACAACATATTATTAAATTAACTTTAAAATTAAAGATTTGAAACAAATTTTTGCAACCCCTCTGTTGATTTATTTACATAAGGGAAGCATTTTTGAATTCAGCTTTCCTTTTCAAATTCACTACAATTTTGGCGATTCATAGGGGTTCTATCACCGAGAATGAATGATAAACCCATAAAGTGCATCCATAGTATGTAGAGTTCAATTTAGACTTCTAAAATTTCCAAAATTAAGGAAGCTATCTACCACATAAAAATTCTTTAGAGAAGCAAAGAACTTCTCACTCTCTTTATCCAAGGGTACATCAAGATTTCATACAATCTTGAATTGATGTTCTTATTTGACAGTTGGTTCATATGAAACCTTTTTCATTTGAGCCATAATTAATTTCACATGTTTTCAAATCTTCCATTGATGATTAATGCATGTATCTCCTTAATTGAATGAATATGAAACAAATTGTCTAAATCTTAATCATCCTTGCTCCTTTTCTTGAACATATCATAAATTTTTCATGTGGGACCATCATTTGATTCTCATTAAGTGGTGAGGGAAATAATTTCCACACCAATTAATGCATGTGGATTTACATACCTTGAATTTTCTATGCTACAACATATAGCTAAACACCTTGAATTATTGGTTAGCTTTGTCCTTGTGTGGTATCTCATTATTTTTTCACTGTAGTTATTCTACTCATAATTTCCATTCTAACTAGCTTAGATGTCCCAAAACTATTAATCTTATTAGCATTGGAAGGAACGTATTTTATTATAGGAGAGAGGGAAGCCTCTATTGTATCGTTCTCTTTCTTCAAAACTTTTTTGAAAGTGTAAGCCATCTCCATAAATTGTAAGGTTAGTGTGAAAGATGATAATCTCTTTTCAATTTTTCTCTAGTAAGACCTTTGCAAAACCTTGATAAGCTCAAGGGAGCTCATAGATATTTTTATCTCTTCTACTTTGGTCTTCAAGGATTTAAGCTCTTCCTTTGATTTTTCAAGCATACTTTCTGATCAAAATTACTTATCTTTTAACCCTTTGATGGTTTGGACTTAGGTGTTTGCCTATATTTGTAGCTTTATTAGCTCATAGTTTTGATAAGATAATTTTTTCTCTAGTGAACCAATCTCCATGGACTTGACACCTAAATTTACATTTTTTTGGCTCAATTATGCCTTCAAGTATTCCAATTGCCTATATAATAAATTTCTAGTGGTATTTTCAGTTACCATTTTTCTCTTTAGAGTTGTCAAATTCATTATTTTTTATTCAATTTTGTTTGGGAATCTTGAAGTTATGATTTAGGTAGCTCTACATGAGTGTCCTAGTTTCAATGGCCCACTTCACAATTTTAGTCTCATGGCCTTCTAATGCCTTGATTGTTAATTTGGCCTGTTCTAGCCTAGTGCACTTCTTCCTAATTTATATCCATTGATATTGATGAAGTGTTGATTCCTATATACCCTCCTAGAGGAACTTAACTCCATCTTTAACTCTTGCATCCTTTATTGTTATGCTCACTACCTCAATTTAATAGTCACTAGCTAGAATTTATCCTTTTAGCTTGTTCACTAGAGGAGTGAAGTATGTAAAATGCATGACATCATGCATAGGGTCATATCTTGTTCTCAACCTCTTTTGTGTTAGCATACCATCTTGCTTTAATTTCCTTTTTTATTTTTATTTTTTGTACCTCTACCTATATTTGTTATATTTCTTGTTGATAAAGTATGTGCTCCCTTATGATTGTTACATTTTGTGGATATTTCATGGCCCTTAGGGAGACAATGAGAATTGATAGGGCCACATGTTGTGTAGTAGAAGGGGAGTAGGTTGGGGGTCAATTTTTTACACAAAATTAGTGGGTGGTAATGATTATTAGAAATCCAATGCTAGGAGAGATGGTGGGAAAGAAAAAAAAGGTAGACAATAGCCTTTAGTAATGGGAAATCAGGACATAGGCATTTTGTATTAACTAGTTTCTCCAATTACTCCTCCTTGGGTTGTTGTTCTTCCTTTTCTATCTTAGAATTCTTCTTAGTACTATCACTTCCCTTTTATATTTTCTTTCTTTTATATATCCCTTTAGACCATCATATCTACCCATGAATTATTAGAATACATTTTTGTCTTATATTAGGTGCTATTTGAGATGTTGAAGTGGTGGCTTACCCCTTTGTAGCTCTAGGTGATCTTGTTTATTTTCTATATGATACATATCCTATAGTCAACTCTTTTGTTTACTATAGCTCTCATTATTTCTTTTGTGACCTATTGTACAAGTGTCTCTTTAGTGATGCCTTGGAATTTTTGATCCCTTTTTTGAAAAAATGATGATGTGAACCAACACTACTTGATAATTTAGTAGGTGCATATGGTGTCACTTGTTCCAATATTGTTTCTCCTATTTGAAAGCTTGGAGGCTTTGAATCCACCTCTTCATCATCATTGTATGATATTTATTTTGTCTCTTCTTGGACTTGAGGTTGTTGTGGGGTGAAATGTGAGTCCAAATTGATATGAGCCTTTTCATATAGATCATCCTACTTTTCATCTCATACAAATTGTTCCAATTTTTGACATGTTGCCCAATTCTTACCTATATTTCCACTAGACATTCATTCTATGTTTATTCAAACCTATTTTCTTCAAAGTGGTTTTCCAATCATTTCTCAATTCTAGGTAGTAGACAATAATTTTTTTATAGGTCTCATATGGTTGCACTAAAGGAATTGACATTTCAATTTTCCATGAGTTGACATACATTTATAACTCATCTTCTTTGGGGCTCATCTTGGCTTCCATATCTAGGTGAGGCTCATAAATAAACTTTTTCACTTCTCTTTATTTTCTTCATATATGTCATAAATATACCTATCAAGTCTTTTCTCCATTGATCTTTAACCAAATCCAATTATAATTCTCCCAATTTAGTCTCTAGGAAATTAATAACATTTATCTTTACAACTAGAATGTTTGTACAAGGGTATGAGAGTTGGTGGAATGTATCCTTACCTTTCCATTTCCAAACTAGGTCTCAATGGTGTCCACCTATCACATGTACTCCAAAGAAAATACTTTGTTAGTCCATTTTTTTGGGAGCTTATAGAATTTTCCTAAGTAGCTATATAATTCAATGATAGTTCAATAATAGTTATAGAACCAATAACCTATATAGGAAAAACTAGGGATTATTATGTTGGACTTGGAGAGTCTTGAAATCCTCTCATTTGTGATTTCACTTATAATGGGAATGAGGACTAACCCACTTACTCTTAGTAAATTGAGGTCTAATGCAAAAGTGGAATCCAAGCAGTAGTTGGGTAATAATGCTTTTGTGAATGGATAAATTTAGGCTTGAGGTGGAGATATAATGGGTAACGTTGGTGTAGTATAATATGAATCAAGGAGGGGTACTTGAATAATTTGGAAATGTTAGAGTTGCATAAATGTGAGTGTATGTTCTCCTATATATATCTTGAGGAATCTATCTTGAATTTTTTTTGGGTGTTATGAATAGCCTATAGGAAAGGGATAACTACTTAGGGAATAAAAACTTGTCATCATTCATCTCAAGAATTAAGGTTACCATATTTCATGCACTTGCAATATCATCATTAAATTCATTTGAAAATATAGGGAATTTGAGGTGAATATTGATCAATTATTTGGGAGAAAAGTACTTTAAGAATGTGATTTTTTAGGCATATCATCATTCCAAATGTTTTGCAAGGTCTCTTGAGAAATGTAGATAAAACCTAAGGGGATGTGTAACTTTTTTTCTAAGTTTAATAACAATATAATATTTAAAAGGGATAGTATTCCATTTTTCCTTTGAAATGGTAATAGATGATGGGCCATAATATTGAGCATAAGCTATAATGGATGATAGGGAAATGTACCTATCCAAGAAAAAAATCCAAATGCTATTGAGGTAATTGTTTGCAACCTATAAGGATAATTTTAAATACAAATTTTCTATGGCCAAATACACCTTCCCTAAGGGAACTTTTGGTTTTTAAAATTAGGGCATCACAAGTGAGATAAACACTATTCTAAACTATTTAATTCTTTATAGTATGTAAGAAAAGAACTAGGTTACCTATTTTTGTAACTTGCTCATTGGGGTACAACACCATGAAATAAAGTACATAAGCTCAAGCTCTAGGATGATGACTCTCCCTTTCTTAGAGGATGATGCTAGTGGAGGTAGAGGTTTCATTAGTCTCTTTAATTTTATTTATTTGTTCATAATTTTAAAACTAGATGCTTGATCTCACCAATTATTTTGAGATATTTCTTGCAGTAAGGTGGTCGGGGTGGCATGATCAAAGTAGCGTTAGGGGTGTTATTTGGCACATGTGTTGTTGAGTTGGTAGTAGGTGCTCTTAGGATATTATCACTTCCTTGGAGTGATTGGTGAAGCATGTGGAAGTTATTGTTTGTGTCCTCACTATGTTCTATAGACTATCCCTTCGTGCTGATGGATGTCGACCTAGTGCGATTACACAAGTTGATGTGTCAACTTGATTAATGATCACACATATTGTGGGTATTTTAAACCACATTCATTGGCATAGTTTGGCATTAAGTGCTAGCACAATATGATAGCATGGAGACATCAGTGAGACTCATAGCCACACACAAGATTTGGGCCTTTCTTGGTAATATTTCATCTAACAAAATGAAATATGTTTTCAAGGATTGGGATATGTTGGTGCTTGGGGTAGTGGAGTTAATCCTGGTGTAGGAGTTTATGGTCTCCTCTGAAAGGTATAGGACTAATACAAATATTTCCTCCCACTTTGTGGCATCTCTACTAGATTTGGACCTTCCTTAAGTGATGGTCCTAATGATGGATCATAAGTTGATCATGGATGATCTATTGGTTGGTGTGAAGGATGAAATAATCATTACAGAACTTGGGGTGGGGCTGCCGAGGCCTGGAGACATGAATAGGGTCTTCATGCTAGGTGTGCAGGTGAAGCGGTATTTGTTTCTCTTAGATATAAAGGGGGAGGCATTGATAGTGTATAGGGCCCATGCTAGATGTGGCATCATTTTTTTGAAACATCACCTCTATTTGGTGTTAGCAGGTGGGGTGGATTGGCAGGCCACTTCAGGGAATACCTTCAAGAAGAGGGTGTGGAGTATGAGTAAGGGTGGTGGTGTGATGGTTTTTTTGGCTCTCCTTTTTTATGACAGTTGTGTGGGTAGTATGCAGGTGGGTATAGTGAAATACTCAAGAGAATGGACACTTTTTGGTGATATCCATGGGTGTTCATGTTGTTTAAGTGGTGTGGTCTGAAACATCATCAAGATGTTTTCATTTCTGGTTGCTAGGGTAGTGGGTATGCTATGTTGGATGTAATTGCAATGTATTGGGGGTTTTGGTTTTTGCAATTCACCCTACACAATGCTGGGGTTGGGTGGTGAAAGTATGGAAAATGACATGGGCGAATCAATGTCTGCTTTTATGTAGGTATCAATATAATTTTTGTTTACGTACCAAAAAAATATTTTGAGATACTTACAAAGGACATGGAAGATGTAGGAAAATAATACACTCTAAAAGTTGCGACACTCTTCACTTCAACTCTTTATGAATTAGGCCTCACAATTTACAAATGTGGAAATGCTAAGGACTATTAAATTTATAGGCTTATAAGAGAAAATTTGCACCCCTTATGCAAATTCATCTTTTACACATCCTCACCTTAGAAAACCAAATCTGAAGGAAAAATTCCACATTAGCAAGCTACCTTCCTTCCACTTTGCATTTTCCCTTTGTGTCGGTAGAAGAATATTTGTCATGAATGCATAGATGTTAGCATGACACGCTTATGTCCCTGATGGTTTTTTGTGTCTGAAGTTGGTAGAGGCGTTGCCTCTTTGACCAAACTACCCTGAAAATGACAGATTCTTCCCTCTTCTCCTTTAAATTTATCCATTCTTCATTCAACTCATCTTTTTTCCATCTCTCTAGCAATCTCTTCACAAGTTCCAACATTCTCTTTACTCTCAAGCAACACTTCAACACTCCATTGTAGCAACAACACTCCATCAACTCTACAAGGAAAGTGTGAAGCAAGCCATTGTAGTGTGGGCTTAAGGTTTTGTGAGACCTCCCTTCATCGCAGTTGAGGCTATGGTGATTGTTCAAGCCTTCTTTCTCCTCCATTGGCTAGTGAGCTCTTGGTGGAGGTGGTAACATTTCACTCCTCTCCTTTGTGATTTGGTTGAGTAGCTCTTTATTGTTTTGTAGTGTTATTTGCATTCCTTATTTACTTTTGTATCGTGTATTTCTCTCTAATTTCTATCTGGTTGTCCGTGGAGGTGGAAACACCAAAATAGGGGTTTGATGAGGTAAGCCCCTATATAGCCCAACAATTTTCCGATCTTCCTTGTGTGTAAGAGAATGTAATTTTGGATCTATTTGGTGAACTGGTGCCCTTGGTAAGATTATCTTCATCATTTTAGCTCTCATCTATTTACTTTATCACCTATGTTTATATTTCTTTTACTTTATAATTTTGTTTTTCTCATTTAGGAGTCATTAGCTAGGCCTTTAGCTTATTTTATGGCAGTTCATATTGTATTCTCTGTCCTCTAGCTGTATGGATGCTAGCACACTTGAGAGATGCTAGAATGCCACACTGTCATCCCATAATTGCACTTTCTTCTTCAGGCAGAGATCTACTTGAGGTGCAATATTGAACCTGAAAACTGGCTCGCCTAGCCCCAGTTTGGATTTCAGGTATGAAGAGTGATTGAAATACTTTATAGTCCTCATCATTCTCATGCCTTATTTCAAAAAAACTTCTTTAGAGTGAGGTAAGTTAGGGAAACCCTCTACTCTTAGCTGTCTGTGACCTGGAGCCTTGATGTGTTTGGTCCCCCTCTCTTACATTTTTGGTGAACTCGACATGAACTGTCCATTCATCGGTATTGAGACTTTTCCCTAGTACCTTGTGATCATTGAATGCTTGAGTGTTGTGAAGGTTTATGAGCATCACAACCCACTCCATGAATTCTAGGTATGTTGTTAGGAGAATGTTGTGACACCTTTTTATGGAGAGGACAAAGGTCACTACTGGTTTCTCTACAGGCCTTTTGCTGGATCTATCATTGGTCTTGCTGCTCAGGAGCAGTTGTCCAGGGGTGAGGTAGGGATCTCTGATGAGACTAACCATGTACCCACTCCTCTTGCATCTCCTACATTGTCATCAATAGACAAGCATGAGGCCATTCACATTCCTTCAGAATACATCTCTATCCTTAGGAAAAGATTAGATGACTTGGAGAATCACCTAGAAAAGGACCCAAAGATGAATAGGGACGCTAGGGTTATTAGCGAAATAAAGTATATGGTGGGAAAAGAATGAATAGGAATATAATTCCTAGCTAGTCTCTCTAGTCTAACCAAAGCATGTGCTCCTCCAAACAATACTAACATTATACAAGGGGCCAGTTTTGAGGACCATGAGAGATGGCTAGGAATGTCGATTCCTCCCACATTTGTGTACATTGTTAACACAATCTCATCAATTAACATCCCTTCTACCTCTAAGGTATCCTAAACTATTAAGGAAAAAAATTACCCTTGGGTTTTAGTTTCACCCCTCCTATCACCTCTAGTGGTGGAGGTTTTTGTAGATTGAGTGGTGGGAGTGTTGGTAGTGGTGGTGGCCTCGATGGCAGAAGTGACACTAGCGAAGGTGGTTTCGGTGGAGGCCATAGTGGTGGCTTTGGAAGTGGAGGTGGCTCTAATGGAGGCCCTATTGGTGGCGATGGCTTTGGCAGTGGTTCCAGTGGTGGTCACACTGGTGGTTCTAGAGGTGGCTCCGGTGGTGGTTCTAGAGGAGGTTCCACTGGACCTTTTTCATCCCAAGACCATATTCTAAATACTCTTCTTCAGAATATGGGTAAGATGAAAAGCTAGCTGGTGAGTCTCTCCCAAGCCTCTGCCCAACCTATGTTTCAACCCTTTTTTTGACATAGCCCATTATCAGTAGCAATTTTAAACACTCCCTTCCCACAAGGAATGGAGATTCCCAAATTCAAAAAATATGGTGGAAAAGGGGAACCAAAAATGCATGTATCCACCTTTAATGCCCTGTGTACTGATTTCTTCCATCACAATGCATTGATGGAAAAATTATTCCCTCAATCTCTTAAGGATACAACACTTGAATGGTACTTTTCATTACCTGACAATTCCATCTTCTCATTCGATCAACTTGTAAATTAGTTTCTTTGGTAGTTCCAAGCCAACACCAAACTAAAGATGACCATTTCAGATCTCTTCCATTGCAAATGAGGTGATAATAAAAATATTATTGATTTTATAGCGTGATACCAAGTGCTCTTTTCACAAATCTCGTATTCACTACCCGATTCTGAAGTGTAGAAGGTGTTCATAGGGAACTTGCAAAGACCTTGGTAGGAGAAATTTTCTCTTATGAAATACCCTTCTTTCACACATTTTTGTGCTGCATTACGAGAGTATTAGCAAATGGTAGTTCAGTTTGGGGGATCCTTCTCGCACTCCCATTAAAAATGAAAGTCCATTGTATCAATCTCTAGAAAAGGCAAGGCTGTTGTGAATGTAGTGGCTGCTGTGAATGATAATGGCCTTAGATGCAATAGAAAGTTCACAAATTTAGCAGAATATTATTCTTCCATCTTGCAAAAGTTATTAAAGGATAATATCATAACCTTGGAGAACCCAAAACCTCTCAAGGAACCTTTCCCTAGTTGGTACGATTCAAATACCTTCTGTCATTACCATCAAGTTAATGGACCTAATATCGAACGTTGTATGCACTTGCATCATGAGATACAAGACAACATTGAGGATGGTACTATTTGTCTTGGTGGAAGTAAACAAAATACAAACAAATCAGTGGAAAAAGCAAATAGTGAGTTGCAAATATACACGGACCCATTTCCATCACATTCTACCAACATGATTATCGATCCCTTTGATTCTACCACTTGGCCTGAGGAAAATGTTAATATGGTCATGGTTACTCCTATCATGCAACCTATGCTTGGATCCCTAGATGTGACATTCACATTGTAGGATTTAGCCCTAAACAACAAGCCCTCTTCCCTCTACATTCCCACTCGCCTCAATGGCAACATTATGACAGGGGTCTTAGTCAACCTCGCGAGCTGAGTGAATGTCATTACAAAAAAGATTTTGTGGCTTAATTCATTGCATAGGGAGGAATATGAAGAAATGAAGTCCATCATCCAAACACATGATGGTCTTTCTCTAAAAAATTATGGCTTGATAAATCTGTTCGTCCTAGTTGGAACTAGGGTTGTAGACACAGTCTTTGATGTTATTCCAGAGTCAGATCTATTCAGGATGAAGTTGGGCATACCTTGGCTAGCTTCCATGAATGGAATCACCTCTATCATTCATAAATGTTTGAAGTTCTCCAAAAAAGGTGCTATGCATGTAGTGCATGACACTAGATACAAGCCATTGGTGTCTCGTGGGGGTTACTCATTGGATCATTTTTGGCCCACCCCAGTTGGTCTGCTCCTTGCATGAATGGACCTAATTTACAAAAAATATTTGAAGTATAAGACTAGGGGCAAGGGACAACCAAAATTGATCCTCCTAGTAGCACAACAGTCAACTTCCTCCCATTATTGAAAGGGAAAAGAGAATTTACCCCATTCCTAGAATGGCTCTCCCACTCTTTCTAGAGAAGAGTTTTGGATGAATATGCCTAGCTTTTATCCACTGAGTCTGATGATACTTTCTTGGTGTAAGCCTAAGATCAGGATATCATACCTCCCTACTAAGCTACCCAGACCTTGGCACTACTTGTATGGCAAGAGAAAAGGTCCTCATGGGGAATCCTCTATGTCCTGGCCTCCGCAGCCTCCTTCTGCTCCTACTCCAAAAGTAATAAATGGGAAGTGGCCAGCTGCTGAGGTACTAGAGCTGACTCCCCCTGTTGTTTCTTAACCTACTCCTCTTTCTCCCATTTAGGAGCCTGTCCCTCAGCTAGAAACAACTATGGTGGAAATTCCCATGGTTGAGTAGGAATCTTCTACTTCTTTGCAACCTCCAGTCTCTAGCTCAAAGAGTCATAGAAAATACCTTGCGTGCAAGTGCAAGCGTTGGTGAAAGGATCTCGCAGCTAAGCAGGCCACCTTATAGAGGAAGGAAGAGGAGATGACCACCCCTAATTTAGGGCCTCTTGTTGCACCCTCTTCTCTCCCCCCTTCTGCTTCCATTCAACCAAGCTCTATATCACTTCTGACTCTTGTTGTGAGTGCGCTTGTCTCTAAAAAGGTGCAGGTTTTAATCGCTCCTTTGGTTGAGCTGCCCTTGTTGATGTCCCTTCTAGACATCCCACCTTTCTTGAAACTCATGGATATGTTGATTACTTTAGTGGTATCTACTACGATTTTCTCCTCCTCCTCTTCCTCCATACCTCTTACCTCATCTATGGGGAGTTCACATCCCCCAACAAAGCAAAAGATTGAGGATGGCCCTTCCAGCAATGGAGGGCATAAGAGTAGCCCACCTTCTCTAAAGGGTGGCCCTACCATAACCTATTCTATCTTAGTGATGGAACTAGCTTCAACTTCCCCTAAGTTCATCACTGCTCCCAAGTCACTCGGTGAGCCTAGCGGTGAATCTCAGGCGCAGTCCTCTCCATCCATTGATATATGACATGGAACTCCAACAAAGTGCATGTTTAACTCTCTAGATGAAGTTCCAGCCTTGTCAATGATCTTCATAAGATCGCTGACCATAGCTCCACAAGAGCTGAGTGGAGGAGACCTTGTGGGGCCTTCTTCCTTAGCCCTTATTGTGGGAGGGTTGGAAGGTCCTCCCCTTAATATTCCACCACTGTAGGCTCATCCTCCTTCCCATTATGATGATCTAGAGTGGGAAGTAGATGACCTCTTAGTCGATGAGTGTTAGGGGGAGACCTCTTCTTTATCTTTATATTAGATGTGTGTGTGTTGTGATGTGTTCCGCTATGATCATGTTATGTGTTCCTAAATGACCCTTGTCACCCTTGTTGGTGCTTGGATACAGAATTTGTTTTTGTGTCATGAACCTTCTTCTATTTTTATAATCATTCTTCTATGTTTGTTATTAATTTTTGGTAAATTGGGGACGATGCAAAGCATTGGGGGAATTTAGGATTCCCTTCCATGTTGAACCAATTTTTGATTTTTACTTTGTTTTCTTGTAAATTATTCACATGGTCTGATATAGTAGGGGGTTGATGACAATTCATTTTATATACTATTATTATACTTATATATATTTATGAGTAGTTATGACCCTAAAACATTAGATCACCCCTATGCCCTATGTGTATTTTTATTTCTCTTTTGCTCTTCTCTTATCTTTCTCTCTTCTTTGCTTGAGTTGTCCCTCTCCTGTGTGACAACACCTTTTCTATAACACTTTGATTTTTAGAAAATGCATTCATTGTCAACAAATATTTTCTTGAGAATCTTTGTAAACCTTTTTTTGAGAATCACATTCTCGACTTGAAACCCTAATGGAATGTGTTTCCTTCATCATGGGTTCGTAAAGAAAGAACTTGAGAACTTTTCTTCGAGGTGGAGGAAAATTTTACCTTCCCCTCATGAGGGGGAATTTTTCTTCCTTTCAAATTCCTTGATGAAGAGAACATCTTTCAAAAAGATTCCTTGATGATGAATTAGTCTGAGAAAAATCATATTTTTTGCACTTTTAAATGTGTCCCTTGAGTGGACCCCTCTTCATGCCAGGTTCTCGAGGGACCCCTTTGAAATTTTTCTAACTTGTTGATGGTCTGTGTGACTGTCTACTTACTTGATTGCATGGTCGCTTTCATACATGTTCTATTTGTGGGTAACATGTCGTTTTGTAGGTGCATCTGTAGAGCTGCTTTCTAACTTTATGGAGTCTCCTTTTTTGGGTTTCCTCCATGTGAGAGATCTTGGAGGAAACCTTCCTTCCAGGTCTATGGGATTGTAAGGAACTTCCTCTGAGCTTCCTCCATGTGAGAGATCTTGGGGGTCACTCCCTTGTAGGCCTACGAGTCTGTAAGGTGATTTTTCTGGGGTTTCCTTCATGTGAGAGATCTTGGAGGATGCCTTCCCTATAGCTCTGTGGGCTTGTAGGGCACTTTTTTTGGGTTTCCTTTGTGTGAGAGATCTTGGAGGACACCTTCCTTGTAGGTTTGCAGGCCAATGAGGTGCTTAATTCTCAAGGATTCCTTCATGTGAGAGATCTTGGGGGTTGCCTCCTTGTGGGTTTGGGGGCCTGTAAGATGCTTTCATTCTACAACTTCATAGTTCTACGAGGCTATGGAGTCCTTTGCCTACTTTATGCTTTTGAGCTCACCAAATGGTGGTCTTCTTCCTCGATGGTTCAAGTATACATTTCTAACCCTACTAACTCTTTGATCTACTTTATCGACACACTCATCAGTATTTGTGCTCGCTAAAGTGGGGGAAAAATGTATAGGAGTGAATTTGCACCCTTTACGTAAATTCCCCTTTTACACATCCTCACCTTAGAAAACCAAATCTAAAGGAAAAATTCCACATCAACAAGCTACCTTCCTTCCACTTGGCATCTACCCTTTGTGTCGGTAGAATAAAAATTATCGGGGATGCGTGCGCGGTGTGTAGATGTTCGTGTGGTGCACTTACATCCTTGACAGATTCCTACATTTGAAGTTGGTAGAGGCATTACACTTTTGATTGGAGTTGATTTGTAACATCTCTCTTTGACCAACTAACCTCAAAAATGATAGATTTTTCCCTCTTCTCCTTTAGATTCATCCATTCTTCATTCAACTCATCTTTTTTCCATCTCTCTAGCAATCTCTTCACAAGTTCCAACATTCTCTTCACTCTCAAGCAACACTTCAACACTCCATTGCAGCAACAACACTCTATCAACTCTACAAAGAAAGTGCAAAGCAAGCCATTGTAGCATGGGCTTGAGGTTTTGCAAGACCTCCCTTCATTGCAGTTGAGGTTGTGGTGATTGTTCAAGCCTTCTTTCTCCTCCATTGGCTAGTGAGCTCTTGGTGGAGGTGGTAATGTTTCACTCCTCTCCTTTATGATTTGGTTGAGTAGCTCTTTACTATTTTGTAGTGTTATTTGCATTCCTTCCTTCTTTACTTCTTTATCGTATATTTCTCTCTCATTGCTATCTGGCTGTCCGTGGAGGTGGAAACACCAAAATGGGGGTCTAACTGAGGTAAGCCCCTATACAACCCCAACAAGTTTCCCCTCTTCCTTGTGTGTAGGGGAAGGAACTTTTGGAGCTAGCTGGGGAACTAGCACCTTGGTGAGATTATCTTCATCATTTTAGCTCTCATCTATTTAGTTTATCACTTACATTTGTATTTCTTATACATTATAATTCTATTTTTCTCATTTAGGAGTCATTAGCCAGGCCATCAACTTGTTTTCTAGTGGTTCATATTGTATTGTCTGTCCTCTGGCTATACAGATTCCAATGCACCTAAGAGACGCTAGCATGCCGCACTGTTGCCCTAGAATTACACTTTTTTCTTCAAGTAGAGAGCTACTTAAGGTTCAATATTGAACCCAAAAAATGGCTTGCCTAGCCCCAGTTTGGATTTTGGGTCTGAAGAGTAATTGAAGTACTTTATATTCCTCATCATTCTCGTCCCTTATTTCAAAAACACTCCTTTAGAGTTAGGTAAGTTAGGGTAGCCCTCTACTCTCAACTCTCCATGACCTGAAGCCTTGACATGGTTGGTCCCCCTCTTTTACAATAGGTTTATGGATAATGATAGAATAGTCCATAATTAGACCTATATTAACTTAGCCATGGGGTAGTTGTATTGCATCAACATTTCTATTTTAAATTTTATACCTTGTGATTGGTGGGTGTTGATGACATGACACGCTAGTGTGATTTAGAGTTATAGAATTTTTGTCCATTGATGATAATTCCTATGGTGATGACATATGACCATGGATATGATAGGGAGATACCTTGTTTGCATTTTGATAAGATATTTTACCTTTTAAAATTGTTGAATCAAATTAGATTCTAGAATATATTGGGCAGTTCTTGAGGTTTTACACTCTAACAACTTGCAAAAAATCCTTGGATTAATGGGAGTAATTGGATCAAATTGAGGAGGAATAATTGGATGACACATGATAATCTTGGAATTATGGTGAAACAATAGGTTTTTTTAAAAGGGGTAAAAATTTATTCAATCAAGATAATTCAACATTATAGTCAAGAAAATAGAGCTTGAACAATAGGGGACCACCAGGCTTACCATGCAAAGTAGAAGCAAAGTAAAAAAAGACCCAAAGCCTCTTAAAACCCTTCAAACACTCCTCAAGACCTAATAATATCCTCTTAAATAAACATCCTCAACCTTTGGGGAAATTCCAAGGGAAGATGCTCCCATCCACCAACATGCCAATTACCCTATGCTTAGAAGCCTATTTTTCTAGACAATCTATAATATTGTTCCACCACCTAAGGATATGGACAAAGGAAACCAAGTCTAAAGAATTTCTAAGCCAGTGAATCTTCTGAACCAACAAATTCAATTTCCAATTCACCCCTTCCAAATTTCACTTATTCAATATAGTTACTAGTATCTGAGAATCTGAATCACATATGACCTTATACCATCCAAGAGCCCACCCCTTTTCTAGTGAAATAAGGATAGAAAGAGCCTTCATAAGATTATTAGTCTGGTGTTCCTGAAATATGGAAAAGAAGAAAAGGGCAGTTCTTGAATTGTTCCTCCCAACACCTCCAACCACAACATACCCAGGGTTATCTTGGAGGAGCCATCAATGTTTATCTTTAGGATATTCAGAAGAGACAATGTCCATTTGCCTTCCTGCTAGATTTTCCTACTAGAAGGAATCCTTCCTCTAGAAAAATCCTTCCTTGGTCTACCTCCAAATAAAACCAACCCCACATCACTACTAACTCACTAGAATCTAGAGGGATATCCACCTCACACCTAGCCAGATAGTTTCCTAAATCATGCCAAGAGTCCTCTGCCAAACTTGATGAGCCACCAACACCTCTCCAGGGAAGATCATTTGGTTCCTCTCCAACCAATTCTTCCAAGGGATGCATGAGGGTCCTATTCTCCAAGCCACCTAGAGACAAAATTTCTTACTAGATGGCCTCCCTAAAGTCCTCCAAAATTCATCTAGAGATGAGGCATGCACATATGTTTGTCTCCAAACCTCCCACCAAAGGTGCCAAATGATCTTAGAATAAATACACTACAATAATAAATGTGATGAATATTCCTCATTACTACCACATAGAACACAAATAAATGACCCCCTAAAAACCCCTCTTTTGAATATTATCCCAAGTGAGACACTTGTTACAAGCAACTAACCAAAGGAAAATCTTGCATTTAGGCCAAGAAAAATTATTCCACACATACTTCCACCAAGGAACACCCTACCCTCCATATTTCCACCTATATAATTCCTAATACCAAGTGGCCATTGAGTAAATAACCATAGGATAAGGACTCCACACTAGCATATCATTCCTCAACAAAGAACTGCAAGCTTTACTAGCTAAAAATGAGATATCTCTTCTCGGTACTCATCTGAGCCCCCATGTGTCTAGGATTGAGAATCCTTCCCCTTAAACAACTCTACCTACCATAAACTCTTTGCAACTTTAAAGTCTTCCACTCGGGTCTAGTCAGCCTCCAATAAGTTGAGAAAAATATTTTGTAAGTGCAGATACATGATCATGATTAAGGGATGACCATCCAAATAGTCAAACCAAAAGAAGGCTTCAAAACCTCTATTACAAATATAAAACAAGCACTACTTAATTAAGTTCACACCCATTTTAAGATTGTCCCAAATCATAGAGCCTTTACTTTCCAAGGAGATCCTAGGCACATCTTCCCTAGCGACCCTCCTCAAATATTTAGAAGAAAGGATCTTAGCCCAAGATTGATCATAATTAGTGTGCCACCTCCAATAAATCTTGGCCATCAAAGCCAGACCATTAAGGATGGCTTGCCATAGACCCATGCCCCCCATCTGTTTTGGTGTACATATATTCTCCCACTTAACCAAACTCCACTTCGAGGAGGCTAAACTACCAGCTCATAAGAATTATCTAAATAGAGCATGTAATTCCTTAATGAAACTTACATGAACAATTTGCACCATGCACTGTAAAGAGAGAGTGATTGAACCATATATTTTAATAATATAACTCTCCCAACAAAGGAAAACCATCTATAGGTCCAATGGCTGAACTACTCACAGAAATTGTCCAACATATTTTGCTAAGATCCCCTTGGGAAGGGGTCAACAAAGAGGGGGATACCCAAGTACACAAAAGGAAGAGCTCAAATATGAAATATAATATTAAAATCAATTCTTGTCTAATAAGAGGAGGGGTATTGAAGAAGAAAATGGAGGACTTAGCTTCATTGATTCTCTATCCTAAAGTAATAAGATATATATCCAAAGCCATCTTGAAGTTAATCGCTTCTCTAATTTTAGAAACACCAATAAAGTAGTTTCATCCATAAATTGTAAGTGGTTATGAGGAAGCAAGCCATCACCTCAATTCCATGCTCAAATAAGGCCTTATCTTAGGTGGGATTTTAAGATTCTTCCCAAACCCTCATCCAATTTAATAAAGAGATAAGATGACAAGAGGTCACCTTGTTGGAGGCCCTGTGAAGCACCAAAGAGAGTATAAGGATAACCATTAATCAACATTGAGTATGACTTACACATAATGCAAATCATCACCCAATTGACCCAACCTTCTCCAAACCCAAAGGTAGTGAGAACTTTTTGAAGAAATTCCCATTTCACCCAATCATGAGCTTTGGCCATGTCTAGTTTGATGAACATGGCCTTCTCCTTAGAGGTATTCATGGAGTGAATAGCCTCATCCACAATAACCACCCCATCTAGGATTTGCTTGCCTATCACAAAACCTCCCTTCTCTTTTGAAATAACTTTGCTAAGCTACAACTTAAGTTTCTCCGCAACTATCTTAGATATGATCTTATAGACCATATTACACAAGGAAATTTCCCTAAGAAAATATAGAGAATTCAATCCTTCTCTCTTGGGGATACAAATAAGGAAGGTAGAATTCATTGCCCTCAATATCTGCTTGCTTCTCTATGATTCTTGCACAACTTCCAAGAGATTAAATTTGAAAATCTCCCAATTTTTTTGAAAGAATTCCATTGGGAATCCATTAGGTCCAAGGGATTTAATTTTTTCATCTTAAACACTATCTCCTCTACCTCCTCCAGAAGGATGGGGCTAATAAGTACCTCATTCACCTCATTAGGCATGATAGAGGAATGCACTCAAAAATAAGATTCTTTTCCACCTTTGCAACAATATATTCCTCCTTGAACAAGGTAGAATAATATTGAATAACCTCCTCTGAGATATTCCTAAATAAAGATAACTATTTCCCCTAGGACGATACAAGTGAAGATATCAAATTACCATTTCTTCTATATTTAACATGTTTAAAGAAGAAAGCCATATTCCTATCTCTTATTGAAGCTAGTCAATCCTATACTTTTGTTTCTAATAAGTCTCTTCCCATAGCTCCCATTTGACTAACTCCTTCATGGCTTCCAATTATTCTCTAAGGGAGTCCTTGGTAATTCCTTGATCCCTATTATGTCTAGTGATGGTATCCAAGTGGTGCTAGGTAGTTTATTTTTCCATAAAAATATTTCCAAAACTTTGGATAATCCACTTATGAATTTGATATTTCACAAATTAGATCCTCTTGAAAAAGGTATACATAGTTGTACCATGCTCAGGAATGTCTTTACCCCACCACTCCCTCATAAATTCTTTCAAAGAAGGCTCGTGCAACCACATAAGTTGGAATTTGAATGAAGGGTTCTTAGAGGAATCCCCCCTCATAGATAATTTGATAGGTTGTTGGTTGGAGCCTCTTCACTCCAAAATATTTGAAATGGTAAGCCAATTGTTGCTAATCCAAAAATTAGAGACTAGAAACCTATATAATCTCTTAGAGATAAAACCCTACCTACATGGAGTAAATATACTATTACCTGACATTATATCTATCAAGTTCAAAAAAGAAATGTAATCTCTAAAAATTGTAGAGGACTCAAGCCTATCCACTCCTCCCCTCTTTTCCTCCAAACTAATAATAGAATTAAAATATATAGCCAAAATCCATGAGGATAAAGGAGTTAGGGACATCATGTACCTCATATGAGCCCAAAGATGAAATTTAGAAGGGAAATCGGTTGAAGCATAAACATTAGTAAATAGGAAGACTTCACTAGAGTAAAAAAATGAGGCAAAGTTCTGTACCTGTAAGAGGGTCCTTGGCAAAAGGAAGGCTACAAGTCATCTTCCAAACATGGACAAGGAGTTTTTATTGAAAACCAACCAAAGAGGAGAAATCTTGTATGGGTCCTAGAGATAGACAATTCCTTCAACATTTTTGTGTGCCCCAATGCACTGACATTGACCTCTCCACAAAAACTTGGAAGCCACATTGAAAATACCTTCCATTGACAACTTAGACTCCTAAATAAACAAAACATCAAGAGAAGGAACTTTAATCATTTCCTAATTTTTTTTTTCCTAGGGGTGGTGTTCAAACCTCTTATATTATAGGAAAGAGCAATCATTTTTGAGAGTTAGGAAAATGGGATTCAACAGTGTTGACTGAACCTAACTCCATCGAATTCTCCCCCATTAATTTAATTTTATCTTGATCTTTCTTCTTTCCCAACTTGGAAGACTTCTCAGAACCCCCATTTTTGAATTTATTTTGCTGTAATCCCAAAGCACAAATTTATTACCTTAACCATGTTCCTAAGCTACTACCTCTGACATCAGCTCAAGCAAATCCAATACTGAATCTTCACCCATCTCTTTCTCTTAGGAGGAGCCAACTCACTAGGGATCACCTAAGTTTGGTCTATATCAATATGAGAAATGACTAGAAACCCCCAAGCTATTAAGACTCTCTTAGGAAGCCAACGGATCCACCCCAAAATTATCCAATCCAAAAAATAACCTATTAGGATTCACCTCATGCTAATCAATGTCCTCTAAAGCCTCAAAATAGTTATAAGTCACAACACCTTGTCCATCCTTAAGAGTTCTATTCAATCCTCTACCCTTATGATGGGGCTTAATAGGGATAAAACCATCCATATTAGTTTCCCATCTAATATAGGGGCTTTACCCTTATCCTTTAGAGGTGGTGAATGATAAGACAACTTGGATGAAGCTCCACTAGTGAGCACCCATATTGAGCTAAGTGTGGGACATTTCCTCTATAGATGACCATACTCATGATAGATCTAACAGGGAAATGGGAGAGCTTCATAATCAAGTTGTTGAATCCATGAAGTGAATCCAACCTAAATTTCCATCAAATATGATAATGGGATATTTAAATCAATTTCAATACAAATAAGGGCATATGAGATTACTTTCTTACCTAGTGTTTGTTGAGATAGACCCATCAATTTTCTAGAAGCAAAGAAATCATGTGCAAAATATCATTAATCTAGAACTCCAACGATAGCCAAGAGAGACTTACCCAAATCAAAACCCTTGATGGTAGCTCCTCAACTAGATTAAATCCTATATGCTACGGTTTAATAAACAACCCCACCCGATTATAGAAATAGGGACCCCTTCATAAGCCTTATTCTGATCCACCATGCAGGAGAAAACCACCATGAAATAGTTATTAGTTTCATGCATAATATTCATATACCCCTCTAGGTTCCAAGTTCAATGAGCCCATAATTCCAAAAATGGGAGAGAAACACAAATCCCTATAAAATTGCAAATTAAAGCCTGGTTACTCAAATAGTTAACATCCTCCACTATTGAGTTTGATTGAATTACTAGAACTTGAAAAGAGAGACTCCTCTCTAGATGCCCATTTAACTTCAGAGCCCAAGGTCCCCCAATTTGAGATGAGCCCCCCTTTTTTAAATATTTTCTTAAACAATTAATTGCTTTGGCATGGTCTAATGGGGATGGATCTACCCCCATCAAAACCTTAAAGAAATTCATTTTGTCAAATGCTCTGGTACCTTCACCTGACACCATAAGTAACAAACAAACCAAAAAAAGGAAAAAACATAAAATTAACACATGTGCAACACTTCCCCCACGCTAAAAACACCCTCAAAACCCCACACAACACCTCCCAAAATACCCATGCTTAGCTAGAAAATGTAGAAAACGTTGAACCCACATAACTTTCAACCATGATGTATAAAGAATAGAAAAATGAGGGTGTCGAGAATAGGGTAGTCTTGCCCTAGATCATGCCATAGATCTCCTCCCTCTTGGCGCCATCAAAATATCACTAAGGAGACACATGAAACAAGATTCTTGTTCCTTTAGGAAATGTTAAATAGGTGTAGGACAACTTAGAGGTGGGGTGAATCAGTTTTCACACAAGTTTAAACTTAAAAATTTATTGCTTATCAATTCTTCAACCACACTATTATGCTATTAAGTATGAGCATGAAACACAAATAACATAAAGTAAATCAACACAATGAACACCATATTTTTACATGGAAAACCCAATAAGGGAAAAACCATGGCGAGGGTTAACTCACAATATAAAGATTATAAATTGAATACAAAGGCTCACTGCCAAGGGCTCACTTCCCAAAAGAGGACTCACTATCCAAATACAAAGCCTCACTACCTACAGAAAGGACTCATTTTCCAACAAGGAGACTCACTATCTATAGATACAAAAGAAAACAAAAAGATCCACCACTACAATTAAAACATATTCGTAGGATTATAGAAACCCTTATCTCACTATCTTCAACACAACTCACACACACACTTCTACTCTTATGAATTGTGGCTTACTTTCATCACTTTGCATCATACTGTCATACAAATATTCACAATTCAACTTGATTTTATACCCTTCTCAACCTTAGAAGCATTTACCAAGGTTGGCCACAAAATAACCTATTTCATAAATTCAAATTAGGTCGACAACTCAAAATTCCTATGGTGGAAAGGAATAAGAGTGGACCAATAAAATTATTTTCTTGAAACTTCTACATGCTTCCTCAATTAAATTTTATCTTTGAATGAAGTGTAAACACCAGGTCGGCCAAACCTAATGAAGAAAAAAAGAACATTGATGCATACACTTCCCAACAAGAAGATGACATGCAGACACCTCAACACACTTCCATATGCATGAGACTTCATCTTAGACTTCTTCAGATATGTCCATAGAAAAACAATATACTTCATACACTGAATAGCTTTTACTAAATCATCTGAACTATGCAAACCTATACTGGAATAAAGAAACATGACTTCCAAATTACCAAACTTAAACCTTCTTCTCCAGAGCACAGAAAATACCTTCACAAGACATATCCTAGATCCAAAAGATTTGAAATAAAGCATTAGAGAACTACGGAGAAAAACTAGTTCTCCAAGACCACAGAAGACCAACTCTGCTAAAGAAGTTCATATACCGATGAACGTAACTCTCACACACCATCACAGTAAAGGATAAAACTCAATAGATATCACCACTAAAAAATCATTAACAATCCTTTAGATTCGCACAAGCATAGGATCAACATAGGAGAAACACAAAGCACATAGCGGAGCACATTCTGAACACTTTCAACATTCTGACTTCTCTTCTTTATTTAATTTTCTCAAAAGCACTTGGAAATTTACCAACACAACACATTTGCAACACTAAAAAAATAGCTCCATGTACTCACAACATCTTAGCAACATCTCAACTATACATGTACAATCTACAACATATGAAATAGTGTTGAAATCAATGACAACATCAATGACAACACCACCAAACTTGCTCATACCTGCAACAATCTCCCCCTTTGTCATTGATGACAACACATGATTTGAAAAACCATCAAAGATGACATTATCCTTCATAATACCGGGAGCACTATTTTTCACATGAATTTTATCTCCCCCTTACTCCAATCTCTCCCCCTTTGACATCAATGGAAAAGATCAACAACACTAATTACTCCCCCTTAGGAGTACACCCATATTGCAACAATGAAAACCTTTTCTACTCCCCCTATGGAGTAGACCATTTATCAGTCCAGATAAATGAAGAATCTGCGAATTCATTGGACTGATGCACCTTCATCTGCACCTAGTTAGGAGGGCCAATGACCCCCAACATCTCCTTAAGATGCTCAAAAGTATCCTTCTGAAGAGCCTTAGTAAATATGTCTGCAATTTATTCCTTTGTTGTCACATACTCCAATATGACCTCATTCTCCAACACTTTTTCTCTCAAAAAATGATACTTGATAGATATGTGCTTCATTCTTGAATGTATAATTGAGTTCTTTGAAATGTTTATTGCACTTGTATTGTCACAGAAAATAGAAATAGGCTCATCACATACCACACCAATGTATTTCAGAGTTTTCTTCATCCACAAAACTTGTGTGCAACAAGATGCTGCAACAATATATTCTACCTCTGCAATAGATAAGGAAACTGAGTCTTTCTTTTTACTCAACCATGAAACTAATCTTCCACCAAGAAAGAAAGCACCACCACTGGTACTCTTCTAGTTATCTACACATCCAGTCCAATCAACATCTATATAGGCACTCAAGGTGAAATCATTACTCTTATGGTACCATAGCCCATAATCTAATGTACCTTTAAGGTATCTAAATATCCTCTCTACAAATACAACATGTGCCTCTTTAGGATCTACTTGGAATCTAGCAACTAAACATACTACTTGCATAATATTTGGTATGGTAGTAGTAAGGTACAATAGTCCACCAATCATGGATCTATATTTTCTCTTATTAGTCTTAGCAGATTCACCATCTTTGCTTAGTTTACATCTAGTTATCATGGGAGTACAAACCGGTTTAGAATCCTCCATCCCAAACTTCTTCAAAAACTTTTTTACATACTTAGATTGTGAAATGAATATCCCTTTATCAATTTGATTCACTTGTAGACCAAGGAAGATATTCAATTCACCAATCATAGACATCTCAAATTCTTTCTACATCTCTTCAACAAACTTTTTACACATGGCATCATTTCCACCAAAAATGATATCATCAACATAAAAAACTACAATTAACATCTTATTACCTTGCATTTTGAAGTAGAGGTTACTCTCAGCAAAACCTTTATTGAATCCTTGCTTTGTTAGATATCTGTCCAATCTTGCATACCAAGCTTTGTGAGCTTGCTTCAATCCATACAATGCTTTCTTCAACTTACAAACCATGTCCGGTTTGTTAGACAACTAAAACCCTTCAGGCTGCTCCATGTACACTTCTTCCTCCAACTCACCATTTAGAAAAGTTGACTTAACATCCATCTGATATACCTTGAAGTCCTTTTGGGTAGAAAATGCCAAAAACATTATGATAGCTTCCATTCTGGCCACAAGAGAAAATGTTTCTTCAAAATCTATACCTTCTACTTGTGAATATCCTTTGCATACTAGTCTTTCCTTATTCCTTACTACTCTATTTTCATTCAACTTATTCTGGAACACCCATTTTGAGCTAATCACATTTTTTTTCACAGGCCTAGGGACTATTTCCCATGTCTGATTCTTTTCTATCTATTGCAATTCCTCTTTCATAGCTCTCATCCAACCTTCATCTTCACATGCTTCTTTATGGATTTAGGTTCTATTTTAGAAAGTAAATGCAAATTTACCTCACCTGAAACTCTGCTTCTTGTCTTCACACCTTCACTCTTGTCTCCAATTATATGATCTTCTAGATGATTCTTCTGTACATATTTGGGAGTGCTAGCAGCAGGTTCTTGTTCATCATCATCATCTTGTTCTTCTACTTGTTCTTATTCTTCTTTCTCTTCTTCTTCCTTCTTGTTCTACTCAGGTACATGTCCATAGATAGAATCATCATGTTCAACTTCACTTATCTCAATAGGTCTGCGTATGTCTTCATCAACTTTCATATTAGCACTTTCAATAATCTTTCTCAACCTCTTGTTAAAACATCTGTATGCCTTGCTAGGAGTAGAGTATCCAAGAAATATTCCTTCATCACATCTAGCATCAAACTTTCTAAGATTTTCATCATCTCTTTTAATATAGCATCTACTTCCAAATACCTTAAAATATTTCATAGTAGGAGTCTTACCAGTCCATAACTCAAAAGGTGTCTTTGTGCTATTGTGTCTAATTTGAACTCTATTAAGAACATAAACAATAGTATGTATCACTTCTCTCCAATATACATCTGATACATTGGAGTCTTTCATCATGGTTCTAGCAGCTTCCTGTATAGTCCTATTTTTCCTTTCAACTACTCCATTCTACTGAAGGGTTCTCAGAGTAGAAAGCTATCTTTTTATGCCATGCTTCTCACATAATTCATTAAATTCACTAGAAGTGAGTTCACCACCTCTATCAGATGTTAAACACTTTATTTTCAGATTTACTTCACTTTCCACTCTTGCTTTGAATACCTTAAACCTATCCAAGGCCTGATTCTTTTCTCTGAGAAACGAAACCCATGTCATTTGAGTATAATCATCAATAAGCAACATAAAGTACCTATCTCCATTCAGGCTTCCAGTCCTGGTCAGACCACAGAGATTAGTGTGAATCAACTCCAACATTCTGGTAGTAGAATTTTCTTTTCCCTTAAAGCTACATCTTGTCTGCTTCCCCAATTGACAACTTTTGTAAATAGCATTAGCAGGTCTTGTGATTCTAGGTAGTCCTCAACCAATCTCCTTAGCATTGATCTTGACTAGGTTATCAAAGTTCACATGTCCCATTCTCTGGTGCCATAACCAACTTTCATTGATTTGAGATACAAGACAATGACTGCCAATTCCCTTCAATTGATAGATGTTTCCATGAGTTCTTCTTCTAGCAACAATCATATCTCCATTTCTAGATCCTTTTTTGATTTCATAGGTATTGTTATGAAACACAAGTTTAAAGCCATTGCTGCACATTTGACCGAAACCCAGAAGATTATGCCTCAAACCCTTCACATAATATACATCATTAGTATTGTGCACTCCATCAAAACTAATTGAACCTTTACCATAGATCTTAGCTCCTAAATCATCACCGAACATGACTAAACCAACATCATATTTTTCAAGTTTAATGAACTTACTCTTATGTCATGTGATTTGAACATCCACTATCAATTACCCAGTAGTCTTCATCCCGTCTTTCATCAAAAGTAGTAAACAAAGTACCTTCCATCCTATTCTTCTTAACCTCCAGAGCATTCTTACTTACATATTTTCTAGAGTTAGTGGATATAGATTTACTTTCCAAGGCTAAGAATAAACATTCACTATCATCAACCTCATTTTCAGATTCATCATTAGAAATACCTACCTCTTCCTTAACATAGTACATCTTCTTATACTTCTTATCCTACCTATCCTTATCCTTATAGTCCTTGTTATTTTTATGTGTAGCCCTTGAACATCTCAAAGCACAATGACCAATGTCACCACAACTGAAACATTTAAAGGGTAACATACCTTTATATTTTTTGGTACCTTTCTTCAATTTCCTAGTGAAGTTTGCTTCCAATTCTTCATCATCACTTTCTGGTTCTTCAATTTTCAAAGCCTTAAATTCCATTTCTGTCTTCTCTTCTATCTTGGAACATAATGACCAATATTACCACAACTAAAACATTTAAAGGGTAACATACTTTTATATTTTCTGGTACCTTTCTTCAAATTCTTGGTGAAGTTTGCTTCCAATTCTTCATCATCGCTATCTAGTTCTTCAATCTTTAAAGCCTTAAATGCTATTTCTATCTTCTCTTCTATCTTGTCATGTTTCTAAAAATTCCTTATCTCGAATGATTGCAAGGTGTCAAACAAATCTTCCAGAGTGTACTTCTTAGGATCATACATTTCTTCAATAACAAAGATCTTGTCGCTGTGACATTCTAGTATAGTGATCATGATCTTCTCGATTATATCTTCATCTACTAGTTTTTCTCCTTGATTTTTGACTTCATTTGCTGCTAGTTCAACTCTCTGAAAGAAACTTGTAAATTCTTCACCATCCTCCATCTTCAAGTTCACAAATCTACACTTTTTTGCCAACCTCTTTGTCAATTTCACCTTTTCATTTCCTTCATAAATGTCTTCCAACTTCTTCCAGACATCATATGTAGTATCCAAATAATTAAATTGAACTTGCTCATTTTTAGATAATCAACCACAAATCACATACTTCACCTTCTCATGTTATTCTTAAGCAAGGATCTCATCTACATAATTAACACCACTAGATGGTGTATACTTATTATCAATAGCCTTCTAGGTATTGAAACCAAGAGAGATAATATATCCTCTCATTTGTCCCTTCCAAGCATTGTAGACAATTCCATCAAACATAGGGATCACCAACTTGTGTGCCATCAGATCTTCCTTAAGTGGTTAAGCTCTACACAAGGAACCAAAATATCTAATACCAATTGTTAAATAGGTGCAAGACAACTAAGAGGGGGGGTGAATCACTTGTCACACAAGTTTAAACTTAAAACTTTATTTCTTATCAATTCTTCAACCACACTATTCTGTTATTTAGTATGAGCATGAAACAAAAATAACATAAAGTAAATCAACACAATGAACACCAAATTTTTACGTGGACAACCTAATAAGGGAAAAACCATGGTGAGGGCTAACTCACAATATAAAGATTATAAACTGAATACAAAGGCTCACTGCCCAAAAGAGGACTCACTGTCCAAATACAAAGCCTCACTACCTACAGAAAGGACTCACTGTCCAATAGGGAGACTCACTGCCTACAGATACAAAAGAAAACAAAAAGATCCACCACAACAGTTAAAACACATTCGCATGATTATAAAACCCTTATCTCAGTATCTTCAACACAACTCACACACACACTTTTTCTCTTATGAATTGTGGCACTTTGCATCACACTATCATACAACTCTTCACAATTCAACTTGCTTTTATAGCCTTCTCAACCTTAGAAGCATTTACCAAGGTCGGCCACAAAATAACCTCTTTCATAAATTCAAATTAGGTCAACAACTCAAAATTCCCGTGTTGGAAAGGAATAAGAGTGGACCAATAAAATTATTTTCTTGAAACTTCTACATGCTTTCTCAATTAAATTTTATTCTTTGAATGAAGTGTAAACACCAAGTCGGCCAAACCTAATGAAAACAAAAAAGAACATTGATGCACACACTTCCCAACAAGAAGATGACATGTAGACACCTCAACATGCTTCCATATGCACGAGACTTCATCTTAGAATTCTTCAAATATGTCCATAGCAAAATAATATACTTCATACACTAAATACCTTTTACCAGATCATCTGAACTATGCAAACCTATACTGGAATAAAGAAACATGACTTCCAGATTACCAAAATTCAACCTTCTTCACCAGAGCATAGAAAATACCTTCACAAGATATATCTGAGATCTGCAAGATCTAAAACAAAGCATTAGAGAACTGTGGAGCAAAACTAGTTCTCCAAGGCCATAGAAGACCAACTTTGCTAGAGAAGTTCACATACTGGTGAACTTAACTCTCACACACCATCACACCAGAGGATAAAACTCAGTAGATATCACCACTAAATCCTCTTTAACAATCCTTCAAATCTGCACAAGCATAGGATCAACACAGGAGAAACACAGAGTACATACTAGAGCACATTCTAGACACTTTCAACATTCTAACTTCTCTTCTTTATTTAATTTTCTCAAAAGAACTTGGAAAATCACCAACACAACACATCTAAAACAATAAAAAGATAGCTCCATGTACTCACAACATCTCAGAAACATCTCAACTATACATGTACAATCCACAACATACTAAACAATGTTGACATCAATTAAAACATCAATGACAACACCACCAAACTTGCTCATACCTGCAACAAAAAATTATATATTTTTCATAAAAAATACATATGAAAACTATCTAGGATATCAGACAAGAAAACCATGCATATGTTTGAGTAATTTATACTATGCTTATGTATTAAATTAAACAATATAAAATTTAAAATTTAAGTAATAGATAGGACTATGCAATTAAAATTTACCTATATTGGTTTACACTAACCCTTGGTGGTTTTTATTCAACCTTCATTACACATTTAGAAAATTAGTTAATAATTTATGTCAACAAAAGCTCTATAAAAGTTGGTGCATTGAGTTCTATATGGCGAAAGGAAAAGATCACGAATATCAATTTAATTTCTAGTTTTTTCCATGCAAAGTGTCTTGTGACCTCATATCATTGATGAATGAAAAACTACCATATGAGAAGTGTTATATGTCCATCTAGCATATCGCTAAAGATAAATGATTCTTAGATACCAATACTGAATAAATAATTGATGTTCTATGTGGTTGTGTGTACATTCTAATCATATATTAATCTTGTCATCAAGATCTATGTTGCATGTTGAGGAAGAGGTTGAACTCTCAACCAATAAAGAGAACCATCAAATTCTGCACAATTAATGAATTCTAGCCACTCAGCAAGTAGAGATTATTATAATCATTTGTCATTTATTCCATTAATAATTTAATAATTTAAAATTCTCTTGTTTGAAATAATTTTTTTCTTATGTTTTATTATGATCATTTAATTAAGAGTGGAGAATATTTTAATTCCTAGATAACAAAATTTACTAGATGTACATGGATAAACAAATATATATCAAAAAGTGCATGCATTATATAATAATTTTAATCAAACAATCACCTAATCATATTTCTAAAATATTTTTAAAAAAATCAAGTAAATAAGTTAAATAATAGAAAAACACAATTATATAGTTTTGTAGCATCTCTTCCTTTGATGAATTTTATTCTAATGGGTACCACATCTATCTATATTTTAAATTAGACATCATGTATAAGAGTATTGTCACCTAGGTTTATCTCTATAATATCCACTTTTAGCATGCCTCCTATGCTACTTTAAGTGTATCTTTAAGATGATATAACAACACTTTTATTGAGACACTTGGGTAAATCATTTTTTCCATTTAGGTGGGATCTAAGTTCACATTGATATTTTTCATGTTATCCCAATTTCAAATTAGTTTAGCATTCTCTTGGGTCATCCATGTATTGATGCTATGCAAATTTTACTCCCAATTATCCACCAAAGTATACAATTTATTCATTAGAATCAAATGGTCACTACCCATCATCATTATTACAAAACTCTTTCAAAAATTGGATAGTTTTCTATTGATTCCTTAATCCCTAGGCCTTCTAGCACATCCTACACTAAGTAGGATACACAATTTAAAATATATGAGTGTTATGTGGAATAGAAGATTCATCACTTTTCCTTATATCCTTCCCTAGTTATTCCCACTTCTCTTGAGCCTTCTCCCTTGATTTATAGCTCATATCATTCTAGTAACCATGCAATCTCTCATTTATAGCCTAGAGTTTTTAATAATCCTCCTATTATTAAACCTCCTTTCTCTATACCATGCCTAGTTTATCCTCCCCATAATCAACCCCAAACCCAATCTAAACCCCAATCCAAAACCCATCATCAACCTAACATTCAACTACAACGTAAACCTCAACCTTAGTACCAACATAACTTGAACCTCAATATCAATTTAAGAATAATATTTTTATGAAAAAAATCTATGCCCCCTTATTCCTCTTTGTGTTATAGCTATTCATGATTTCTGTCTAGCTCCTCCTTGTCTAGACACTCTTTCTATCCTTTATCCTAATTTGGCCTCTCTCCTAGAGCCTCATGATTTTTTTCTTAATATTATGTAGACTCTTAACATTTATTTCCCTTCCTTTCTCTGACCTAAACATAAACACCAATTTGTTCCCCAATATTCAAATCACTTAAACAAAAAATAATTCTTCCTTTCATTTTCTTACCTCAGCTAGCCACATCTTCTGTTATCGATGACATAGTTGGGCCATAGTAATCTCCTTTATGTTGGAAGTATGAGTAGCTTGTGTGTTGTAATTGATGTCAACAAATTAATGTTGTTGCATTGGTGTCAATAGGTCTATGGAGAGATTGTTGGAAGTTTGTAATGATGCTTTGATTTGTTGCATTATGTTGTCATTATTAGTATCACTGATGTTAAAATCTAGTGTTGACTTGATGATCATATGTTGGTGATTGGTGATGTTCAACCCCTTGTGTGGGTGATGTTCAACTCCTTGTGTGGTTGAGGTTCTGAGGAAGTGTTAAAGATGATGAGAATGCATTTGTGATGCTTGGTTTCCAAGTGCTTTTGAGAAAATTTGGAGAAAAAGAAAATAGTATGGTTGAGAGGTGTTCAGTATTATAGAGTAGTGATTTGGTTTTGCTCTGCATTTCTTCTGTGTTGAATATTTGCTTATGTGGTTCAAATATGTTGATTAGAGGTATTTAGAGGTGTTATATCTAGAGTTTCTTGTTCTGAATCATTTTGCAAAGAAAGTTGTGTTCACTAATGTGAATAGTGTATTGTAGTGGTGTCTGAGAGAAATGGTTTTGATCCACATTTCTTCGTAGTTTGGTTTTTGGTATTATGGATCTAGAAGTATGCTTATATTGTTAGTATCTATTTTCAGTCCAAGTTGTTCAAAGTTTTTTGTTCCACAAGGTTTGATTCATGTGTTACAATATTAGGAAAGTTAATTGGGTGTACAAGATGAGTATGTTCTTCAGGTGAAAGTTTTTGCGAAGGAATTTGTTAGATTTTACATTGTCTATAGAATACTCTAGATTGTGTTCAAGTGATGTATGTTGTCTGTGAGTCATATTTGTATCTAAGGAAGTGTGTACTTGAATGTTCAATGGTGTTTACATAGGTTCGACTGACCTTGCATGTTTACACTAATTACAGATATGCTTCGATGTTTGTGAAAGTGTGGTATGGAACGCATGTGTGTATTGGGGTCTGAGTTAAGGTGTGTTGTGGTTTGATTTCATTCCTTTCCATTGTGGGAATGCTTAGTGCCGACCTAATTTTAATTTGCATGGTTGAGGTGGATAGCCGACCATGGAGATTATTTTCAAGGTTGAGGATGGTATAAGTGTTGAGTTGACAGAGAATTATGGTATGATGTATGTGATGTGAAGTGTAGAGTTGTGAAGTCTAAAAGTATGAAATGCAGTGCGAGCTTTAATGTGTTAGACTATTGGAAGTAGTGAGCAAAAGGTGTCTACATTCTTTAGAGAGGCTGCGAATGTATTGGTGATGCTATGGTGGATATTTTTATTGATTTGAGATGGATTTCTCATTATAACATTCTTATTTCTTCTTTTTTTTGTAATTTGGTAGTGAACCCTTTGGTAGCGAGCCCATTGTATTCGATATTGCAATTAATTTACATTGTGAGTTAATCCTTACCATGGTTTTCCCAGTCTTGCGTTTTCCATGTAAATATGGTGTTCTCATATGTTTGGATGTGTTTACATTACTATTTCTCATGTGTGCATTCTACTAATGTATAATAAGGGTTTAAGGACTAATGCAAATATTAATGTTAAAGAGGGTTTTAATGTTTTAATGTACAACTGATTCACCCCCCCTCTTAGTTGTCTTGTGCATTAACAACTGGTATTAGATTAAGGTTCATTGGAATAAAGCTTAATCACTTGAGGTAGATCTTGGATGGTGCACAAGAAGGAGGCTCCTATATTTGATGGATTTGATTATGCATTCTAGAAGACCAGAATGGAAGGTTTCCTTGTTTCACTAAGGTTTGGAGTTTGGAAGTCTGTTGAATCTAAATGTACTATGCTTACAAATTTTCTAAGCACTAATGATGAGATCAAGGCCTATGAAAACAATGGTAAAGAAAGGTATGCTATTTTGAGACGTCTTTCTAATACTGAACTTGTGAAAGTTATGAATCTTAAAAGTGCTAATGAGATCTAGAAAAAATTGGAAAGTATTTATGAAGGGGATGATAAGGTAAAGCAAGTTAAGATGCAAAACCTAAAGATCAGGTTTGAAACCCTATGGGTGTTAGAGGATGAAGATATTACTAGCTACATGGAGAAAGTGGACAAAGTTTTCAATTCCATCAGAGGCCTTGGTGGAAATATTGAAGATGAAGAGGTGTAAAGAAGGTATTGAGAACTCTGCCTAAATAATATAGTCATAAGGTTTTTTCTATTAAGGAATTTTAGAATCTAAATAATTATTCTAGAGATCAATTGCTTGGTACTTTAACTCCTTTTGAATTGAGAAAGTTTGGTTCAAATGATTCAAAGAAAGAGACTACTTTCAAAGTTGGAAAAGTAGACAAGAATGAGGAATTTGATTTAGATGAATTTGTTGAGTTGGAAGTAAAATTTGTGAGGAAATTGAAAAAGGGCATTGGAAAATATAGAGGTAAGTTACCTTTCAAATTATTTAATTATGGAAAGATTGGTCACTATGCTTCAAGATGTCCTATCAAATCTTCAAAATACAAATATAAGGAGAAAAAAGGTAAATCAATTAAGAAAAGCTATTATGTTAAAGAAGATGCTAGTATATCTGATGATGAATCTGATTACCCTAATGATGAATATGATGAATGCTTGTTCATTGTTCTAAATGGTGGAGCTAATTTTTCTAACTCTAAGATGTATGAAGGAAAGTATTTCGAGAACATGTCACAATATTGAAGAAGCAATGGTGACTACACTTCATGCTAGGGAAGAAAAGAATAACCCGATCATTGACAGTAGATGCTCAAATCACATGACATGTGATAAGAGTAAGTTTGTTAAGCTTGTAAATTTTGAAGGTGGTTTAGCTAGGTTTGGTGATGATACATCTGCTAAAATATGTGGAAAAGGTTGAATCAATTTTGATGGAAAGCATAATACAAATGATGTTCTTTATGTTAAGGGTTTGCAACATAACCTTTTGAGTGTAGGTAAAATGTGTAGCAAATGATATAATATTGTATTTTAGGACAATGGTTGTGAGATTAAAAAAGGCTCCAGAACTATGGTTGTTGTAGGAATAAGGAAAAATAAAAATGTTTATTAGCTTAAAGGTGCTAATGGTATGTGTTTTATGACTCAAATTAATGAAAGTTGGCTATGACATAGAATAATGTGTCATATCAGCTTTGATAGCCTAGTGAGGACAAGTTCAATTCAAGCTGTGAGAGATCTACCAAAGATCACAAAGCCTATAAATGCTATTTGTAAGGAATATTAGATTGGGAAGCAAGCCAGAAAGAGTTTCAAAGTCAAAGAACAATCTTCTACCAGTCCTTTGGAGTTGGTGCATACAAACCTTTATGGACCTACAAGAATAAGAAGTTTTCAAGGTGACAGGTATTTCATGCTATTAATTGATGATTATTCTAGAATGACTTGAGTTACTTTTCTCAAAGAAAAATTAGAAGCTCTAGATAAGCTTAAGGCATTCAAAACTATGGTTGAGAATGAAATGGATATGAAGATCAAATGTTTGATATCTGACAGAGGTAGAGAGTTCACCTCCAATGAGTTTAACAATTTCTATGAAGTTGAAGGAATAAAGAGGCATTTGTCAGTCCCTAGGGATCCTTAGTAGAATGGAGTGGTTGAAAGGAAGAATAGGACTATTCAAGAAGCATAAACAACTATGATAAAAGAAGAAAAACTATTGAAATTCTACTAGAGAGAAGTAATTCATAGTACAGTCTACATACTTAATAGAGTACAAGAAAAAGAAAATAGTTCAAAGAATCCCTATGAGTTATGGTATGGAATAATCCCTACTATGAAATATTTTAATGTTTGGAAGAAAATGCTATATTAGAAGAGATGAAGAAAGCTTAGGAAAGTTTGATGCAAGATTTGATGAAGGAATCTTCCTTGGATATTCTATAAAAAGAAAATCTTACCAATGCTACAACAAGAGGTTGAGAAGGATTGTTGAAAGTGCAAGTGTAAAGGTGGATGGAGACCTACATAAAAGTTTAGTGATGATAGATGGATATGAATTAGATGAGTCTTCTTGTAGAGAAGAAGAAAAGGATAAAAGTAAGGAAAATGAAGTACAAATTAAAGAGGAAAAAGCTCCAGAAAGGATCCCTAAGACTCCTAAGTATGTGCGGAAGAATCATTTTGAAGGTCAAATAATTGGTGTCAAAAGAAAAGGTGTATTGAAAAGAAGAAAGGCTTCTATGACAGAAGAACAAGTAAACTTATGTTTACTTTCCAAAGTTGAACCTAAAATAGTGATTGAAGCATGCAAAAATGAGTATTGGATTAAGGCTATGGAAGAACTAATGCAAATTGAGAAGAATCATACTTGAAAACTTGTGCCAAGACTAGAAAAAAAGAATGTGATTGGAACTAAGTGGGTGTTCCAGAATAAACTAAATGAAAATGGAGAAGTGTTGGAAGAATGAAGAAGGATACCTCCAAATTATTTTCATTGATGCCAACATTATTTGGTGACTGATTAACTGGCCATTGGGTAAATTGTGTTTTTGCTACATCGATCCGATAAGTTGGTCTAGAATCACTTTGAGTAGAATATTAGATCATATATTTTTGATATGTTATGCAAGGGTCTTAGATGTAGCTTTGTTCAGGAATTCATCAATCTAGGTCAAATGAGTTGAAAGTTATAAATGAAAGAAGTTTGGCTTACAGTTTTGGTATGATCTTCTTTTGGCTGACTTGAACATGTGGTGCATGCTTCATGAAGGTTTAAAGAGTTCCTTTTTAGGTCCATGCCAACCTAAATCATTTCTTGCATATTTTTTTAGAGCACCAAAGAATTTTTTGTTTTGAATCCGACAAGATATTTTAAGTTAAGTATGCTTACATCCAATTAGGTTGACATAATTGATGTATGAAGATGTAATTGGGTGATCCCACAATACTAGTTTACAATTCCACTGAGGAAGGAAAATTGGAAAAATGCTCCCCTGATTTTTTTTTTTGGTTTTTAAGGGTTTGCATGAACTGTGATGTTCGTATGGACCTAAAATGGGTTCACTCAAACCCCCCTTTGAGCGAACCCTCTTTAATGATGGGGCCCACCTTTGGTACATTTTTAAAATGAAGACAAAGGAAAATTCAAAAAAAAGTGGGGTTCATATGGACCCCCCTTCAAATGAATCCCCCTTTGCTCAAAAGGGTCAGGGGGTTTTCTCAAAAGCGGGGTCCATACAAACCCCCCTTTTCCCTCTTCTACCAAATCTCTACAAAATTTTTCCTTTCGAAGCTCAAGTTGAGGATGAAAATGGAAGAGAATTCATAGAACCAACTGGATGATGGTATTCCTCAGAATGATCTATGCATCGAATATAATTTTAATATGTTTTGGTTTTATTATATATATATTTTAGTTTGATTAAACATAGGTTTTTCACCAAAAATCAAGCTCTCTATTTTGCACTTGTGGAAAAATAGTAGATTATAAAAAAAATTGAAAAATATCAGTGCACTAGGTACTGATGTCCCTAATCCAACAAAAAAAGAATTGAATTTCGATACATACAAAAAAGTTATGTTTTAGCTAGTAAATCATGTCTAAATTGTAATTGGTTTGACTGTGAAACTTAATCAAGAAAAAAAATTCAATGAAATGCTATGAAACCAATTTCATGCACTAGATATCATAGTTAGGAATCTAAATTCAAAAAATTAGAATTTTATCCTTTATAGAAAAAAAGCTATGTGTTAGCTAGTAACATGACTCTTTAAAAATGGTGTTTATTGTTAAAAACTAGTTTTCAGAGGAGATGGAAAAAGAAGTGCAATCTGATTCCAAAATTTTGGGAAAAAATACATTTAGAATCTATAGACAAAATGTCACAAATCACTAGTTTGCATCATCTTCAAATTCCTCACGATTTAGCCACTATAGGTGTTTGAAAGTGAAGATTTAGTTAAGAAAATTTAGTTTAATGTCCAATTTGGTCAAATATTGTAAACCATCCTTGTATTGAACATAGATATACACATAGATGTGCATACATAGATACATAGTGATAGAGATGATAAAAAGTGATGATACAAAATGTGCAACAAAGTGACACAGTGTGAAGTATTTGGTAGTTGTTGATAGTTGATGTATACCTGCAATTTGGTGAAATATTTTATATCTTCTAGAGTTTAATTGGAATTGTACTTAGTGAAGCTGAATTCCATTCAGTTCATATTCCTAGTAATGAGCCATATATTTTTGTATTCTAGTGGTAAGCCATATCTTTTGTACCCTGGTTGTGATCCTTTCAAGGATAGTGTGTCCTAGCAGTGTGCCTTGTAATATTTTATGATCAGTTATAATATATTGTGAGTTGATCCTCACAATGGTTTTTCCCATTTTGGGTTTTCCACATAAAAATCCTAGTGTCTATGTGTTGTGTGATGTTATGTTCACTTCCATGTTTTTACTTACTATTGCAACTAGATATGTTTTAATAACTGGATGGTTAGAAATCAAATGGTTTAGTAGAATACTGATTCACCCCCCATCTCAGTACTCTGTGTGTTCAAGAAAATTTTTAGGAATAAGGAAAGGCTTGTGTGTAAAGGTTACTCACAAGTGGAAGGAATATATTTTGAGGAGATTTTTTCTCTAGTGGCAAGGATGGAAGCTATTAGGGTGTTTTTGGCTTTTGCAGCACACAAAGATTTCAAAGTGTATCAAATGGATGTGAAGTCTACATTTTTGAATGTTGAATTGGAAGAAGTTTACATTGAACAACTAGAATGATTTCAGCTATTAGATAATCCTAAAATAGTCTGCAGATTAAAGAAGGTATTATATGGACTCAAGCAAGAACCTAGAGCTTGGTATGCAAGATTGGACAGGTACTTGTTGCAACAAGGATTCAATAAAGGTATTAAAGATTGTAATCTTTACTTTAAGGTGGAGAAAGATCATTCTTGATTTTGGTTTTGTATGTTGATGACATAATCTTTGGAGGTAATGAAGCAATGTGCAAGAGATTTGCAAAAGAGATGTAGAAAGAGTTTGAGATGTCTATGTTTGGGAGATGAATTTCTTCCTTGGACTAAAAATCAATCAGATAGGAAAAGGTCTATTCATTTCACAATCAAAGTATGTCAAAGAAATGCTAAATAAGTTTGGAATAGAAGAACCCAAAGCGGTATGTACCCCTATCATTATTGGTTGTAAGCTGAGTAAGAATGATGAATCTCCTAAGGTTGATTAGAGAAAGTACAAATCAACAATTAGAGGATTACTATATCTAACCATTACTAGACTAGATATCATGCATGGAGTTTTTCTTGTGGATAGATTTCAAGAAGATCCCAAAGAGTCATATGTGACAATAGTGAAGAGAATATTGAGATACTTAAAAGGCACTCTGGAACATGTCTTGTGGTATCCAAATGAAACTAATTTCTCTCTAAGTGATTATACAAATGCAGATTGTTCATGTTGTGTGGATGATAGAAAAAGTACAAGTGGTCATGCATTCTTTCTTAGAAACAAGTTGGTGTTTTGGCTAAGCAAGAAGTAGGATTCAGTGTCATTATCTACTATAGAGGTAGAATACATTGTTGTAGCATCATGCTACACACAAGTGTTGTGGATGAAGCAAATCGTGAAGGATATCAGAGTGGTATATGATGAACCTATTTCTATCTTTTGTGATAACACAAGTGCTATCAACATTTTAAAGAATTCAGTAATGCATTTAAGGAAAAACCATATCTCAATCCAGTATCACTTTTTGAGGGAGAAGGTTATAGAGAATGAGATGAAGTTGGAGTATGTGCCCTAAAAAGGATCAAGTTGTAGATATTTTCATAAAGGCTCTTCCTACTTAGGATACTTTTGTGTATATCTTAGAGAAATTAGGGGTTATTCCCCTCCTTTCAACTAGACACATAATAATATGCATCAGTCTAGTAGATCTTAAGATTCATTCCTTGATCTGGACTGATGTTGGTGGCTACTTGTCAAGGGGAGTAGGTTGTGGCATTGTTGGTTGTTGCAGTTATCGAGAGTAAGTGTTGTCATTTTATGGTATACAAGTGTCTTTACTTTGTCTGTGTCAAAGGATATATGTAGTAGCTGCTGGTTGGTGCAATATGGTGTGTACTCCTAAGTTAATGCTTGTGTAAGGGGGAGTAGTGTGCATTGTGGTGCAGTATGTGTTTTGGTAATTAGAGTTGTTTTTGTTGTTGATGGTTTTTCACATCACATGTTGCCATACATGAACAATAGGGAGATTGTTGGAAGTATGAGTAGCTTATGTGTTTTCATTGATGTCAAGAGATCTATGTTGTTGCATTGGTGTCAATAGGTCTATGAAGAGATTGTTGGAAGTTTGTGATAACACTTTGATTTGTTGCATTATGTTGTCATTAGTAGTATCACTGATGTCAACCTCTAGTGTTTCCTTGATGAGCATGTATTGGTGATTGGTGATGTTCAACCCCTTGTGTGGTTGAGGTGCTAAGGAAGTATTGAAGATGATGAGAATGTGTTTGTTATACTTGGTTTCCAAGTGCTTTTGGGAAAATTTGGAGAAAAGAGAAAATAATATGGTTGAGAGATGTTCAATATTGTAGAGTAGTGATTTGGTTTTCTTCTATGTTGAAGATTTGCTTATGTAGTTCAAATATGTTGATCAAAGGTATTTAGAGGTGTTACATCTAGAGTTTTTGGTTCTAGATCATTGTGTAGAGAAAGTTGTGTTCACCAGTGTGTGAATAGTGTATTGCAGTGGTATCTGGGAGAAATGGTTTTGCTCCATATTTATGCATAGTTTGGTTTCTAGTCTTGCAGATCTAGAAGTATGTTTATACATCTAGTATCTATTTTTAGTTTGAGTTGTTCAAAGTTTGGTGCTCTACAAGGTTTGATTCATGGGTTACAGTATGAGGAAAGTTAATTACATTTATAGGATGAGTATGTTCTTTAGGTGAAAGTTTTTCATAAGGAATTTGTTGGATTTTAGGGTGTTTATGGAATATTCCAAATTGTTTTCAAGTGATGTATTTTATTTGTGAGTCATCTTTGGATCTAAGGAATCATGTACTTGAATGTTCAATGGTGTTTACACAGGTTTGAATGACATTGGATGTTTATACTAATTATGGATATGCTTTAGTGTTTGTGGAAGCATGGTATGGTATGCATGTGTGTATTTAGGTTTGAGTTAAGGTGTGTTGTGGTCCACTTTCATTCCTTTCCACCATGGGAATGCTTAGTGTCAACCTAATTTGAATTTGCACGGTTGAGGTGAATAACTAATCTTGGAGATTGTTTTCAAGGTTGAGTATGGTATAAATAAGTGTTGAGTTGATGGAGAATTATGATATGATGTATGTGATGTGAAGTGCAAAGTTGTGAAGTGTGAAAGTGAAAAATGCAGTGTAAGCTTTAATGTGTTAGATTACTATAAGTAGTGAGAACAAGGTGTCTACATTCTTCAAAGAGCCTTTGAATGTACTGGTGATGTTGTGATGGATTTTTCTATTGCTTTGAGATGGATTTATCATTGTACATTCTTCTTGCTTCTTTTTTGTAATTTGGCAGTGAACCGTTCTTTCTTCTAGGTAGTGAGCCCTCCAACAATGATCCTATTGTATTTGGTGTTGCAATTACTTCATATTGTGAGCTAATCCTCACCGTGGTTTTTTCCTTCATGGGTTTTCAATGTAAATCTGGTGTTCTCATGTGTTTGGATGTGTTTGCATTACTATTTCTCATGTTTACATTTTGTTAATGCATGATAAGGGTTTAAGTGGTTGTTAAGGGTTTAAGGATTAATGTTGATCTAAATGTTAAAGTTGGTTTTAATGTTTTAATATACAACTAATTCACCCCCTCTCAATTTTCTTGTGCATTCAACACTTTAGATCCTTCTTGAACTATCACATGTACTAGGATTACTGAGGAATCCATCACTAGTATTTCTACACTTTCTCTTTTCATTCTTCTTATTGTGCTTCATGTTGCTAATAAAATATATGCCCACGGTCTAGATTATGTGTTATAAAAATCAATCCTAGGGTGATGTAATACTAAGGAAATCATAATAGTGAGGTAGGTAACATATGCATACCCTAAATATTTCAAAAATTTTATACATTCATAGGTATTATAAGATAGGTCTGCTAATATATTCATATTATATATCCTTTACACAATGTATCTCTTTACTACAAGAATACATATACACATCACATATTCTTGGGTAGTTTATAATCTTTCTCCCTATTCCTATCTTTTTTCAATATCTATTCGTTCTTGTCCTTATATCTTGTAGTGATCTTAGATGCTTGTATATCCTTCTACTAGTGTAGGCACATGTTTTTCTACCCATCCTTATGCATTATATTTCTTATTATTGCACCTCATCAAAATCTACCATAATGGTCTTTAGATAATTATTAGTCTATTCATTTCTTGGTTTCTAACCTGGTAGGAATGTTTGAAAATTTTTGTGGTTCCTCGAGTTATATTTCAAATATCTTGAGTTCTGCTAGTTTTTTGTAGGCTAGGGTTTCATATTCCATACATAAGGGTTCACCTATAGGGCTAAAACCCTCTCTAAACCTTAACAATGCTAAATCTTACCCTTTTATTTTAATTGCTTTAGCCAGTTCCTAGTTCATCAAGTTATCACTTGAGTCCTTGACATCATTTTGTTAACCATCCCCAAAATCCTAGTGTTACTGGTTGTGTCCCTTTTAAAATATTTTCCTAAGTCTTAAGTCCTAAGGGCTGATTATAATCAATGCATTATGTTTAAACTTTAATCTTGGGTTTAAAATATTTTAAGTCTAAGTCTAAGATAACCTAGAGAATGATCACATTTTAAGTTACAAACTTGGTGCACATGCATAAAATATCTTAAAGAAGGCTCAACTTGGCCCCAACATGATAGATGTTCAACATTCATTAGTTCCCTACCATCTCGCATGAATAAAATATGCATAGAAAAATGAATGCGGGATAGTGGGATAATGTCACATGTCTAGTCTTCATGATGGGCCCTACACATTTTATAATGGATGATGGTGGTAGGCCCTTAATCTAGGAGCTCATATTGATCCACATGGAAAAATCAAGACTTTTACTTGCTATCCCATGGGGGATCCTCCAAAGGATCTTGTCTTGATGCAAGAGAGTGGGGAGTTGCCAAGTGGTAACATCTGGAGTGTCTAAAGGACTATAGTGGTGACCAAAATATTTTAGTAAATATCTAAGGAAACATAGGTGAATTAAAAGGTGCACAATTGAACACACATGGCTTTTTTTGGTAAAATGGTGGTAAAGATGTTATGATCCTGGCCATTGAATTTATAAAGCATTAAACACATGTTGAATTTCTTTTAAGTGTGGACGCAGGCTTGGAGGATTAAAGAGTGCACAGGTTTGGACAGGTGAAGGCATTTAAGAGCTGTCCATGCTATCCCACAAGCCTTGATATGCTTCCCAATAGATGTATGCAAGATTGTGGGGAAGTGACACATCAACATTTTCAAAGCTTCCTAAGGGTGGTGAGGCCCATGGTGATGTTGGAGGAGCTTCTCCACATGGAATATTTTCACTTGATCGATGTTGTAGTCTAGCTAAGTCATGTTTTTAAAACTTAGTTGACTCCATCTAAGCCATCCAATGATCTAGATCACTGAGAGATTGATGACTAGAATTCAAAGTTACAAAATTGAATGGATTGAGTCATTCTAGTTCACACGAGCAAGCAGTAATGGTGGAAATGATGCTTTATAATCAAATTAAAGAGGTTTTTTGCAAAATAAAAATGGATTAAAGCATAATTCATAATTACCAAAGCATTCTAAAGCATCTGTAGATTGGTTGCAACAATTTTTTGAGTTTCTTGTGCTTAAGGTTAGGATTTCCAGCATTCGAAAACCTATAAGTAAAATTTTCCTTCTCTGTGTTAAATTTCAAGTGAATGAATCTATGTGTAGTTGCCACCTAAGTGTGTTGAATTGCTTGCTATGATTTCTATTAAGGTTTTGTTGGATTACTTTGAAATTTCCTTAGTTTTTGTGCATCTATTCTAGAAAAACCTAGATGCCTTGCAAGAAACCCTAGGATGGATTACAAAAATCCCTAGTTGCATAACCTGTTACAAAAATGTCACCACAAAAGGCCCAAACTTCTAGCTCTACCTCAAAAAGAGGCCTCCATGAAGACTTGCTTGCCTAATTTCTTGGCTCTATCAATGATAAGAATGTGGGTAAACTTATATTTCAAGGTCAGGGAATAGATAAGGGAATTGTCAAAAAGCATCATGCTGTTAGAGATGTGGAGATAAAGAAGATTTTGATATAAGAAATTTTCAAATACAGGTTTAGGAAACAAAATGCTAGTTTTTTGAGCTACAATGGTTGGGTCTTGGATATGGGGAAACTAGCAGTTCCTAATGTATAACCAGATGTTGAATTTTTGAAGGAAATAGCTACAAATTATGATCATAATGTTAGGGTTGTGAGATCACTCGCCAGTGTTGTGATGACTAATTTGACTCGAGAGGGGATAATTGATGTTTTTAAGCTAAAACCTAATACCACTAAACCAATAAATCTGGAGGCATTAAAGGAGTATGAGAACAATGGGAACACATATAGGGGGACAATATTGCCCATGTTTATGGTGAAGGGAAATGGGGGAAGTAAAACAAAATTTACATCTACTAAAAAGGAGCCTTTCCCAACTAATATGTTCAATTTCTACTTTATTAGGACCTATCACACTTTTTTCTAAATCATAGGGTTTTACCCTTATCAAAGGATTCCTATAGATTTCATGTATATGGCTACCAATATTCAGAATTCTATGGTAAATAAAGTGTATGATTTTTCTATATAGTTGTCTGACTCCATCCATAAGGTATTGGTAGCCATCAAGGCTAGTGAAATTGGGGTAAGATGGTGGTATTCTTTGCTGTGTCACATGTTTTTGGCTAGAGGAATTAATGATTTTGGCCAGGATATACCATTGGATTTGAGGGGTGAAGGGGGTGAATTCCTTCTTGTCCAGATGTGGACTCATCACCTCGACATGCACTATCAGACTTCAAGTTTTCTTACTTTTATAAATTTATTTGCTGCTAAGTTGAAGGGGTTTCTGGTGAGGGATCTAGGAAGGATTCTTAAGGAGTTACATGAATTTTTTAGGCCTTAGGAAAGGAGACCTAATTTTGGTATAGACCACAACTGGGGAGATTTCATCCCTTATGAAAGTACCACAATTATTAGTGTATGGTACAAATGTGACCCTGCATGTATTGCCAAGAATTGTGCCACTCATAATTAGTTTTTTGGAGGTCATTTAGTAGTTGGGAAAAGTCAAGGACACACATTTGGCAGGCTAGAAGAAGGGAACTCTTTTCCATAACTATAATGTGTTCTCAGATTTTTTATGATTAGTGATGGGTGGAAGAATATCCTTTCTAATATTACACCTTTGAAGATGAAGAATTGTAGTGCCAGAAACCATGATCCAGAAGGTTTCATGGTAGCACCGAAGGTAATAATCAAAGGGGGAAAATTTTGGCATAACTTTAACTTCCCTAAAGATATCATCAAGAATGAATTTGATCTTCAAAAGGAAGAAGATAGGAAGGTAAAGTGGTTGGATTTTTCAAAATTAGAGGAAGAAAAGTGAGAAAAGGATCCCAAGTTTTAGGATACTTTTATGGATATTGAGGATGAGATGTTGAGAATTGAAACCATTTTGCAAAAAAATTGACAAGATTGTGGGAAAGATCAAGGAAAAAATAAAGGAGCATGATAAGGGGAAAGATCCCATGGTTGAAGATAGGCCAAACTACCAACCACCAAAGGTAAAATATGTAATTTCAAGAAAAAAAAGGATTGTGAGGAAATCAGAAATAAAGGATACTCCCACTCAATTAGAGGAATCTAGAACTCCATCCCCTATTTCACATATGCCATCATCTCCACCTTCAGTCTCATGTCCACAACAAGTCATTGACCCTTATTCACTCCTAAGAGAGCCCTCTCCAAAGAGGAGAAAAATAAAGCAAGTATATGGACTTGCTGACTATTCAATAGATTCAAATGATGAGGTTATTATAACCTCTAATGATATCATGCACCATATTCCATCATCTACAAGAGAAGTATATCTACCAACTCCACAAGGCAGGATCACTAAAGAAGTCTTGACTAGAATAGATAATGCAAATGATGCGAGGGAGAGGGCCTATAAAGAGTTTATGGATGATGATGCATTTGTTAAGATAGATGTATTTAGAGAGTATGTTTGGGGAACTAAGAAGGGTGAATTTAAAAATACAGTGAAGGAAGAAATGGAAAAGTCCTCAAAATTTCCAAGAGAAGTTGTTGCTTCAAAGGTGTTAGCAAAAATGAGAGAAAAAAAAGCTAACTCCTGAAGAAGAAGACTGGTAAGAGAAAGTGGTTTTCTTCTCTTATCAGAATGAGACTTAGCATCGATCATTACTTTCAATACTGTAAGGAGGAAAGAATCAAAAATATTTACAATAGATGAAGAAGCCACAACTGCATTGCATGGATCAACATTTAATTGACAGTGGGATACATTGGCAATTTGGGCTTTGGCCCCTAACACAAAGAAGCCTCAAGTAGGAGAGCCTGTTGTGACTTGAGAGGTGGGTTCATAATAAAAAGGGTTTCAGATACCTCAATAGTTGAGGTAGCTACTTTGAATGCCAATGTTGCTTAGTTCACCAAGGCAACTGTGGAGTCTTTGTAAGAGAAATGTGATGTAGAGACTTAAAAATAAAATGATTTATTGATTTTCTACAATAAAGAAAAGCAGAGGTTAGTAGAATTGGAATTGGAGAATGAAAGAAGAATCAACAATGCAACCAAGTGCTCCAACCGATTCTTCTCCACCACCTCCTTCCACTCAATCACCTCCTCCACCATCTTTGGAGATGGTTGTATATGATGAGAATAGGCCACTTGCAGAGCTTGTTGCAAATACATCAACTACACCTCCTCTTAGGGAAATAGTGAGCAGAAGAGAGCTAATTCAACAATTGAGGGTGTATGAGGAATTATTTGCATTATATGATGAAAATAACATTCTTATTATCTCAAATGTGCATGAACATTTTTTTTGGAAAGGAAATAAAGAGAGTGAGCAGTGTTCACTCCAATTATTCTTTATTGTTTGGTGTAGACAAATTTTTTGAGAGGGAGAGGTTAGTTGCAGTCCCATTGATGAAAATATGGGTACCTAGGCTTAATGCATTGGAAATTATGGTTGTGGGGTCTACTGATGAGTTAAATAAGCCACTACAAATAGTACCCACTTATAAAATTGTAAAGGAATTGCTGACTACCAGGGCTTAGTAGATCCATTGGAAAACAAGGTTAAAGAGTTGCTCCAACAATTTTATGAGAATGATCTTGGCTTAGTTCTAGATATTTTAGATGGCACTAGAGCTATAAAATCATATGAACAATGGAGAATACAAATGGACAATATCATTTCCACACAAGTTGTCTTAATTTGTGATAGTGGGGATGTGGATATTGATATGTTGACAAATAGTATGGAAAAATTGTCACTCACTAATAAGTTCTTGGAGGACTTTGACAAAGAAGCTAACTAGGTAGTCAAGAGGTATGGGCCATACAAAACCAAGTTGGATGAGTTCATGGAATTCAATTGGCCTTCAGAGGAGGATTATGATGCCTTGGATAAGAAATGTAATGATATTACTAACCTGTAGGCCTTTTATATGGTGATGTGGCTATATATTTTTCTATTATACATACTCAACAATCTCAAAGGGTCCCAACAATGCCAACAACAAAAGATTTTGTCTTTTACACATGAGGTTTTTCCTTCACCTGCCAACTTATTTTTCCTGGGTCTATATTGAGAAGAATGATGAAAAGAAGTGGCAAAGAACCAACAATATACATCAAAGAAACATTTCGAGGGACAATTGATTACTTAGAGAAAATATAACCATTTTTTTCCTTGGCATATTCCATCCATGAGATAGTATTGTACTTGTATTTTTGAAATGTAAATGAATGTCAAATGAAAATGTGACATGTGTAATGACCCAAAGCTTGTTGCTCCCTTATTTTATAGAAGGGAATTCAAGGTCATTTGCATGGGATGATAGATCAATTTTGGAGATTTTTGTAATACAAATGCAGAGAAATTAAATTTGAGTCATGTTATAGGTTGTTGATTCTAGCTTTTGTTAATTTTAAAAATATCGTATAAAATTACTATCATTTCTGAATACAATGGCATAATTTTGAAGCTAGTGTTCTCCTTTTGTATATTTCACATTGGTTATGAATGAAATGAATCAAAGATCTTTGAATTCATCTCCATTGTCTTTCCTCTAGATGTTTATCTTTCATTGATGCTCTTATTCAAAGAATAAGTTAAATTCTTTAATGGAGATAAAGATTAGTGTGAATATATACAAGAATTTGATAAGTATTATTGGTTAGGATTTTTGAGTTTAATGGTGCAATGCACCATTAGATAGCTCTCTTATGATAGAGGGAACAATGTTATGCATTTTAAATTTTATTTTTTATAACTCCATACCCTAGATTAAGGAACTGATCATTAAAGTTGTGTTTATGTTACATCTCTAGGGTCTTTCACACACAAAAATTATAAATATTTAAGTTTAATTGCGTTTATCATTAAAAGGTTGCATGAAGTAGCATGTTCTATTGCTATAAAATGTTAAATGGTCAAATATACTCCTAGATCTTTGCATTTCTATAATTGTCAAGCAATTATGTATGGATCATATTTGTTGTTTGCAATGTTCAGGATAAATTGGCACAAGAGATCTTGAGAACACTATATGGGATCATCCTCCTGGGTTTTACAAAGCCCAAGGTGTAGAGGGAAAGTTGTAACTTTCATTTGTTCATTGGCGAATCCCTCTAAATAATTAGACATTGGTAATGAAAAAAACTATAGATTATCTATGAGATCTGGTTGGGAATTAAAAACAACCAGTAGATTGGTGACTCTACTAGGGAAAAACTTGTTTAAAATATCTAGTTTGAGATATTATATAGTTAGAGTCATAAAATTCATTGTTCTTGTTATGTTAGGAATAAATTCATAAAGATTTCTCATTATAAATCATGTCTGCATTATGTGGTTTTAAGTTTTTGGTTTCATTTGCATTTTATATAAGGTTATGTTTATTTCTGTCTATATTTACAAATCTCTCAAAGAACTATCAAATGTTTTCCATTTACCCCTTAATTGGGTGGTGACTTTGAGTCTCTTGTTCCAGTGCATTATAAATTTAATGAAGGAAAGAGAGAGAATTGTAAGAGGTATCTAGAGACATGAGAGGAACCAAAAATCATCTTAAGAAGTATATTCAACAGAATTTGGAAGGATAATTTCCACATAATAGCAAGCAATCATGGAAGAAAAAGAATGTATAAACAAGTAAGTTTGTTAATCCTCCTATTTTAGGACTTGTAAATTTGAATGAAGATGTCAACAATAATGTGTATGAATATGAAATGACTCTCGATAATGAGGAAAACCCTATTACAAAAGAGACTACTAATGGTAAATAGGCTAGTTCAAATCCTATGGTTTCAAAACCAGCTGAACAATGGAAGTTTTGGGATATGAATTTTTATGCTACCTTTGTATCTTGGAGGTAAAATCCTAGAGCTACTTCAACTTACAATACTCAAGGATTTGACCCATTTATAAGTTCTTATAGTAGAATCCTTGATCCTTTCTCACAAAGGGAGGTGTTAAATCTTACAAATTATACACCTGAAAATTCAGATTTAGAGGTTACTTTGGAAAATGAGGAGGACCTAATGAAAGATATGATGGCTCTTGAACAAGAAGCTTGAAGGATTGAATAGATAACAAATAAACAAAAAAAAGGAGGATAAATTGAAGGTTGCTATGTTTGAAAGAGATCCATTGAGGAGAAGGGTAGAGATAATGAAATTGATGGTTGATGAAGATCCCACTCCCGCTACCACTTCATCTTATCAACCTGTCCTTACCCCTATACATGAGAAATCTACTTTGAATGTTTATGTAGGAACTACTTCCTTAAGTACATGGACTAGTTCCATTGTCACAAGTTTAGGTGTAGCCCATTCTACCACTAGTAAACCATCATAGCCTATGGATACAAGAAAAAGACATGTAGGTCAACCTAAGGGACCAAGAATAAGAAAAAATGTGTCATATAGTAGTATTCATGCATCCATAACTCTTGATCCCTTAAATCTTAAACTATAGTTAGAAAACGAGCAATTGTAAAGAGAACTAGAAAGAATACAAATCCTTTCTACTAATGTAGAAGTGCAAAGGAAAATTACTTTCATAAAGTTATCCATTAGAGATCCTTCACCTTCTAGTTCTCAAATCCCACCTCATTCTACACCACAACCCACTCCAACTCTTGGAATGAATGTGTCTACTGCCACAAGCCAGTCCATTCCCCATTCCTAACCACAAGATTTCAGTGGAATGGGACAATCCTCTCAGCATTAAGGATACACCGATACTTAGTCTGATGGGAGTACTTCCAATAAACAAAGAGATCAAAATATGGGAGGAAAGAATACGTAGTATAGAAATCAAAACACTAGGGGGAAAAGTAGTGGTGGACCTCAACCAAGTCAGGGAGACCAATTTTTGAGAAGGCCTATGCAATTAGACTGATATAGGCAATTGTGCTTTAATGGGATATCTGATTATCGAACTCCTTTTCCCAATGATATAAGAAATGTGTTAGTAAGATTCTCTAGACATAATGCCATATTAGGGGAAGATCACTTGTGGTCATTCAATAACATAATGGATGACTTTGAAGTTGATAATGAGGATGTGATGACAATTTTTTTTATTTAATCACTTAATAAGGATGCTAAGGATTGGTATAAAGCTTTACCACTGGAGAGCATCAGGTCTTGGGAAGAATTTAAGAGAGTATTCAGGGATCACTATGGTGATAAAACTAATTATAGATTCATGCTAAATGATTTTAATACCATTACTAAAGGACACAATGAAACAGTCTTTGATTTCAACACAAGGTTTCAAAAGGCTATGTATAGAATCCCTACTTATTTAAGGCCAAACAAACATGTATGTTTGGTCACATATAGCAATTCCTTTGACTCAAAAATGAGGTATATTATTAGGGATAAGAATCCTCAAAATTTGAGGGATTCTTATAAAGTTGTTTTGCACATTGGAAGAAATAGAAGAGCTACTAGAAAATTGGGGAAAAGAGAGGATGTGAAGATTTTGAAAATCCCAAAGGACAACAAGAGAAGGGATCTATAGAAAAGGGATCTACTGATGATAAACTAGACAAAAAGATGAGCACCTTGAAAGATCTGAATTATATCCAAATATAAAAAGGGATTAGGAAATGAGAAACCTAACTTTCAGAAGAATGAAATTCCTTTTAGGTTACATGATTAGCCTTACAATACTAATTGGAACAATAGAAAACCAATTTTCAACAATCAAAAAAATGTTCATAGCAAGGATCCTCTTGATTCTTTAAAGAAATTTGTTGCTAATGTGGTTGATGAGAGTCCATGGTGTGTTGCATGATAGTTTCCCCATTCTCCACATCAGTGTGTGGTTACACAATCCTTGGAGGAAGAGAAAAAAACATATAGTAGCTTTGATTGATCTCAAGAGGATGATGGAGAAACAAATATGTCAAATTTTATTGGTGAAGAATGCTCTTCAGATGAGGAATCAAACAAGATTTATGTGGAAAATCGAAGATGTAAGGAAGATTCCTATCATCAACATGTTTTCTTAGATGAAGATGAACAAGGAGATTACAATGTGTATAACTTAGAAATAGACCAGTCTAATATAAATTCGAAAAGACCATTTGATGAAGAAGTTGAAAGATTAACAACTGCAGTAGTTGCTCAAGCTAGAAGTACTTACGACTTAAGAAATAGTGTGGTAAATGGTGATAAAGGAAAGGCTGGTAGCATCTTCATTAAGGAGAAAAATAAGGAAAACAGTCCAAATTAGAGGATAAGACAGGTGAATCAAAGGCCAAAGAAAACAAAGGTGTCAAGATTTGGGGTAAGAAACCTGAGGGAGTAAACGTTGATGAAAATATCATTTATTTAGTAGTAAAAGCTAAAAATTAGAAGCAGACAACTGAGCAAGAAAATAAAGGTGATGGGAAAAGGAATAAAGAGAAATCAGAATAAAAGAAGGATAAACAAACCGAGAAAAGTATGACAGTACATAATATAATTGGATATAACTTTGTTGATATGTTTCAATTGTTGTCACAAGTGAAGGCCACTTTTCCATTGCTTGAAATGATGAGAATTGAGGAACATAGGCAAAAGGTAGTTGCCCTTATCAATGGTGCAACTGCAACCTGTGAAGAAAAGAAGGTGTCTACTCCACCTCAAGTGGGTAGAAGTGATTCAAAAGACGAAGAGATTGAAGGGGTAATCATGATATCCATCAAGTCTTCATGGGTGCCACTACCATTACCTATCAAAATCAAATGGACACATTTTATATAACTCTAATTATTGATGGTAAGCTTGTAAAGAATTTTATGATTGATTCTAGAGTTTCATCAAATATCATTCTTGTTGATATAATAAAGGAAATGGGAATGAAAATTAACAAAGCATATGGAAAATGCTATGTAATTGATTCTAGGGAAGTCCCTATCATTGGGATCATTAAAGATGTTGCTTTCAAATTGGCTGCTTATCCTGATAAAGAGTTCACCATGAGTATCATAGTGGTGGAAATTCAACCTAATTATGGAATGTTGTTATCTAGAAAGTAGAGTACATCTATGGGAGGAAGTATGCAATGGGATATGTCTTCTGCCACCATTCCCATAAATGGAAAGGACATAAAGCTTTCTAGAGAGCTGAGGGATCCCCATATGATTGAGTTAATTTCTCATGAGGAAAGAATCCATTTTGTGGACATTGGTCTAGACATTTTTAGAATTGAGGAGTTACATGAGGTAAAGGAATAAATCCTTGCACCCATAAAAAAGGAGGTAAAAGGACAAGAAAATAACAATAAGTTGTGGACCATGTACTTTGATGGTGCTTATTCCAAAGAAGGGTTTGGTGTAGGAGGTATATTTATCTCACCAAGTGGTAAAAACTTCAACTTTTCATTTTCTTTATTGTTTGTCTGCACAATCAATTTAGTTGAATATGAAGCATTGCTAATGGGGTTGAGATTGGTCAAATAACATGAAATTAAAAAATTGAGAGTCATTGGTGACTCAAAATTGGTTGTGTCCAAGGTTAGATATAAATTTGTATCAAAAAATAAAAGGTTGAAATAGTATAGGAATTTTTTCTGGGACTCCATAAAATAGTTTGATGCTTTTGACATTGATTGGATAGAAAGGAGTAAGAATGTTGTGGTAGATCTGCTAGCCAACATAACACTCAGGCTTAATGATATAATCTTTTTTGGTATCTCAAAGGTTGAGGTACAAAAAATGCCATCTATTCTTGACAAAATTTAAAATTGGTGGGTTTTTAATGATGATAATGACATATTGAAATTATTGCAATGTGTCGATCACAATGAGAGCCAAGAAATTAATTTTGAGGAATTTTTTGAAGATATTCATGGAAATGAGATAGTGTTTGGAAATGATGTTATACAATTGAAGACCAATAAAATTCCTAAAGGTCTAGTTTCTTTGGAAAGGGTTTTTGATGGCCCGAATAAAACTAATATTAAGTAGAACTCCACACATCATGATGACATAAAAGAGGTTAATCTTGGGACATAAAATGCTCCAAAGAAGGTTTATTTGGGCAAGAAAATGGAGCCCTAGATTAAAGCAATGCTAATTGCTTTATTGAGGAAATATAGGCATGTCTTTTCCTAGCCCTATGATGACTTGAAGGCCTATAGAGAGGAACTCTTTTAGCATGAGATACTACTGAAAGATGATGCTAAACCTTTTAGATAGAAACAAAGGCTTATGAATCCAACTCTAGCACCAAAGATGTAGGAAGAGCTTATAAAATTGAGAGATGGGGGAATCATTAAACCCATTAGGCATTCAATCTAGGTATCAAATCTTGTGCTAGTGAGGAAAAAGAATGGTGGCATAAGATTGTGCGTTGATTTCAGAAATATGAATGTGTCATTATTGAAAGACAACTATCCACTACCAAATATGGAATCCATGTTATAGAAGGTAATTGGCTGTGAGTTATTGTCCATGATGGATGGTTTTTCCTAGTATAACTAGGTAAAAGTTAAGGAGTCAGAGTAGTACAAATCTAAATTCACCTCCTTGGGGAACTTATGTCTATGTTAGGATGCCTTTTAGATTAACCAATGTTGGTGCTACATCCCAAAGAGATATGGATGTAACCTTCTTTGATTTCATAGATATCTTAATGGTAGTTTATTAGGATGACTTGACTTCACTCTCAAAGAAAGAGGAAAACCATTGTATGCATCTAGAGAAGATATTCATTAGAGGGTTGGAGTATGGGATTTCTCTTAATCCCAAAATGTATGCTTTCAGAGTAACAAAAGGAAAGTTATTGGGGCACATAGTTTTAAAAGGAGTGAGGATAGACCTAGAGAGAGTGGCTACCATTGATAATATACCACAACTAAAGAGTGTAAAGGATATTTAATCATTTTTTGAACAGCTAAACTTTTTGAGGAGATTTGTAACAAATTTTGTAGAAACTACGAGGTCCATTTCAAAAATGTTGAAAAAGGGAGAGACTATATCATGGGGTGAAGAACCTAGCAAGGATATTAAGAATATAAAGAAAGCTATAAAGGAGGCACCTGTTTTGAAGTCTCTAGACTTTTCCAAGCCTTTTCAACTCTTCTCTTTTGCCTCATTCCATAATATTATTGTTGGGATTTTACAGAAGAACAATGAAGGGCATGAATTGCCAATAGTATTCTTTAGTAAGTCCTTCCAGGCTGTTGAGTTGAAGTATGACATAAATGAAAAGTAGGTATATGCTTTGGTAAAGATGGTGAAAAACTTCAGGACCTATCTGGTTGGTGCAACAATTGTTGCATATGTACCCATTGTTGTTGTAAAAGATGTTTTTACATAATAAGAGGTTATAGGAAGGAGGTGTATATGGATAAATAGGATACAATAATTTAATATTGATATCCAAATTGTACATAATTTGTAAGAGGAAAAGGATTAGGTAAGTTGATGGAAGAATCAAATTTAGAGGCTAATCAAATAAACAATGTTGATTTTGTAGATGCATATCCCATTTGTGATATGAAAACTATTGGATGGATATAAAAATTGTACATTACTTGTAGAATTTGTCATTCCTTGAAGGGATGACTGATAATAAAAAGAGACAATTGAAGCTCCAAACTTTTAAGTATGTCATCATTGACAATGAATTATGGTGGAAGAATAGGGATGTATTTTTGCTCAGATGTGTTGATGAAAAATAGGCCGATGCATAATGGTGTTTGTGGTGGTCATTATATGGTGAAAACCACTGCTCATAAAGTTTTGAGAGTAGGATTTTGGTGGCCAACACTTTTCAAAGATACACAAAATATGGTAAGAGCATGTGATGCATGCCAAAGGTTTGCTGGTAAGTTAAAGTTTTTAGGAAACTTACCCCTCAGGATAGTTACATTGCAAGCACCATTCCAACAACGGGGGAATGATTTTATTGGTGATATTACAGAAAATTATAGTGGAAAGCATTCATGGATATTGATGGCTACAAATTACTTTACTAAGTGGATTGAGTACATTCCTACCAAGAAGGCCACTATTAAGGTAGTTACAATTTTTTTAATGAATAATATTTTGACCAGGTTTGGTGTGCTAGAAAAAATAACATTTGATAATGCTATGTGCTTTAGGTCAGAGGAATTTGTAGACTTCTACAACAAATATGGGATTTCAATCTCATATTCAGCCCCTTATCACCCATAGGGAAATGGACAAGCTGAGTACAGTAATAAGAGCTTGATAATAATTATTAAAAGGGTGATAGAAAAGAATAAAAAGGATCGGGACTCTAAACTGATACAAGACTTATGGGCTAATAGGGTCACCATAAAAAAGCAACACAATAGTACCTTATGACTTGGTTTATGAGCTTGAGGCTAGAATGCCTATGAATAATTTACTACAAGTATACAAATTCATATAGGAGTATGAGGATGATACTACAGATGAAATGTAGCAAAGAATCAATGCTTTGGTTGAAATTGATGAAAAAAGGAGAGAAGCACAATATAAAAATTTGAAGATAGAACTACAAGTTAAAAATTTTTATGACAAGAAATCCTCTTCTAGGAAGTTTGAAGTTGGAGATATGGTGTTGATGTGGAATGCTAGAGGTCAAGTGAAAGGTAAACATGGAAATTTTGATGCTCTTTGGTTGGGATCATACATGATCAACAATACCTATGGGGAAGATTCTTACATTTTACAAAATTTGATTAGAGAACTCTAGCAATTGTCAGTACATGGACAATTCTAGAAGCCATAATTTTCATAAGGTATGCTTTTTTCCATGTACAATGCATTTTATGTATAGATCTTTAAATAGGTTTGATTTGGTCCTTTTTCCTTGTTTGGGTAATTTTCCCTAGTTTTTGTCTCTGTGTTTTGTCTGTTCTACTCTACCATGAGATTCTTAGGATCTTGCTTTATTTTGGTTCCTTGAGTTAAATTTCAAAAATCTTGAGTTTTGCTAGTTATTTGCAGGCTAGGGTTTCATATTCCATACATTAGGGTTCACCTATAGGGCTAAAACCCTCTTTAAACCTTAATAGTGCTAAATCTTAGCCTTTTTCTTTTAATCACTTGTTGACTTGCAATAGCCAGTTCCTAGTTCATCAAGTTATCACTTGAGTCCTTGACATCATTTTGTTAATCGGCCCCAACATCCTAGTGTTACCGGTGGTGTCCCTTTTAAAATATTTTCCCAAGTCTTAGGTCTTGCGGGCTAATTAAATCAATGCATTATGTTTACACTTTAATATTGGGTTTAAAATATTTTTAAGTCTAAGTCTAAGATAACCTAGAAAATGGCCCCATTTTAAGTTACAAACTTGGTTCACATCCATAAAATATCTTAAAGAAGGCTCGACTTGGCCCCATGCATGACAAATGCTCAACATTCATTGGTTCCCTACCATCTCACATGAATAAAATATTCATGGAAAAATGAGTGTGAGACAATGGGATAATGTTGTGTGTCTAGTCTTCACGATGTGCCCTAGAAGTTTTATAATGGATGGTGGTGGTGGGACCTTAATCCAAGAGCTCATATTGAGCCACATGGATAGATCAAGATTGTTCCTCGCTATCTCATGGGGGCTCCTCCAAAGGATCTTGGATCGATGCGAGAGAGTAGGGCATTGCCAAGTGGCAACATCTAGAGCGCCTAAATGACTATAGTGGTGACCAAAATATTTTAATAAATATCAAAGATGACATAGGTGAATTAAAAGGTGTACAATTGAACACACGTGGCCTTTTCTGGTAAAGTGGTGGTAAAGATGTTATGATCTTGGCCATTGAATTTATAAAGCATTACACATGTTGAATTTCTTCTAAGCATGGATGTAGGCTTGGAGGGTTAAAGGGTGAAAAATATTGGACACGTGGAGGCATTTGAGAGTTATCCATGCCATCCTACAACCCTTGTTCTTCTTCCTAGTAGATACATGTAGGATTGTGGGGAAGTGACACACTAACATTTTCAAAGCTTCTCGAGGGTGGTGGGGCCCATGGTGATGTTGGAGGAGCTTCTCCACATGTTAGATTTTTACTTGCTTGATGTTGTAGTCTAGCTTATTCATGTTTTTTAAACTTAGTTAACTCCATTTGAGCCATCCAACAATCCAGATCACTAAGAGATTGACAACTAGAATTCAAAGTTGCAAAATTGAATGGATTAAGTCATTCTAGTTCATGTGAACGAGCATTAATGGTAGACATGATGCTTTCCAATTGAATTAAAGATATTTTTTACCATAAAAGAACAAATTAAAGCATAATTTAGAATTACCAAAGAATTATAAAGAATTTTGAGATTGATTGTAGTGATTTTTCAAGTTTCTTGTCCTCAAGGTTAGGGTTTCCAACATTTGAACATCTGCAAGTAAAATCTTCCTTCTCTGTGTCAAATTTCTAGTGAATTTGTGTGTAGTTACCATCTGAATGTTTTGAATTTCTTGGTAGGATTTATTTTAAGGTTGGACATTCATAATTGTTGTCAAGTTACTTTGAAATTGCCTTAATTTTTGTGTGTCTATTCCATAAAAACCTAGCCACCTTGCAAGAAACCCTCAGATGCATTACAAAAATCCCTAGTTGCATAACCTATTACTAGAATGACACCACCAAAGGTCCAAAATACCTCTATAACCAAAAGAGGCCTCCAAGAGAACTTTCTTGCCCAATTCTTGAGTCTACCAATGATAAGAATGTGGGTAAACTTATATTTCAAGTCCAGGGAATAGATAATGGAATTGTTGGCAACCATCATGCTGTCAAAGATACAAATATAAAATAGATTTCAGGATGAGAACTTTTCAAATACTAATTTGGGAAATAAAATGCTAGTGTTCTGATATGTAATGGTTGGGTCTTGGATATGGGGAAACTAGAAATTCCTAATGTATACCCAAATGTTGACCTTTTGAAGGCCATTGCTACAAATTATGATCCTAATGTTAGGGTTATGAGATCACTAGCTGGTGTTGTAATGATTAATCTAACTCAGGAGGGGATAATTGATGTTTTTAAGCTAAAACATGATGCCACTAAACCTATCAACTTGGAGGCATTGAAGAAGGAGTGTGAGAACACACATATAGGGTGAAAATATTTCCCATGCTTATGGTGAAGGAAAAGGGGGGAAGTAAAATGAAACTCACATCTGCTGATAAGGAACCTTTCCCAATTGATATGTTTGATTTCTACTTTTTTAGGACCTATCACACTTTGTGCCAAATCATAAGGTTTGAACCTCCTCGAAGGATGATTGTAGCTTTCATATATATGGCTTCCAATATTAAAAATTATATGGTAAATCAAGAGTATGATTTTTCTACATACTTGTCTGACTCCATCCATAAGGCATTGGTAGCCATCACGATTGGTGAAACTGGGGTAAGATGTTGGTGGTATTCTTTGTTGTGTCACATGATTTTAGCTAGAGGAATTAATGACTTTGGCTGGGACATACCATTGGATTTGAGGGGTGAAGGGGGTGAACACCTTCCTGTCTAGATGTGGACTCATCACTTGGACATGCACTATTAAACTTCAAGTTTTGTTACTTTTAAAAATTTATTTGCTGTTAAGTTGAAGGGGTTTTTGGTGAGGGATCTACCAAGGATTCCTAAGGAGTTACATGAATTTTTGAGGCCCAAGGAAAGGAGACTTGATTTGGGCATAGACCACAATTGGGGAGATGCCATCCCTTATGAAAGTACTATAAAACTTAGAGTGTATTTTACAAATGTGACCCCACATGTATTGCCAAGAATTGTGACACTCATAATTGGTTTTTTGGAGGTCATGTGGTAGTTGGGAAAAATTGAGGGCACACATCTAGGAAGGTCGGAAGAAGGGAAATCTTTTCCCTAACTATACTATGTTCTCATATTTTGTCATGATTAGGGATGGGTGGAAGAATATCCTTCCTAAGATTACACCTTTGAAGATGAAGAATTGTAGCACCAAAAACCATGATCCAAAAGGTTTCATGGTATCATTGATGGTAATAATTAGAGGGGGAAATTTTAGCATAACTTTAACTTTCCTAAAGATATCACCAGGAATGAAGTTGATCTTCAAAAGGTAGAATATAGGAAGGTAAAATGGTTGGATTTTGTAAAATTAGAGAAATCAAAGTGAGAAAAGGATCCCAAGTTTTAGGGTACTTTTATGGATATTGAGGATGAAATGAGAATTAAAACTATTTTACAAAACTTTGACAAGATTGTGGGAAATATCAAGGAGAAAATAGAGGAGCATGATAAGGGGAAATCCCCCATGGTTGAAGATAGGCCAACCTACCAAACACCAAAGGTAAAATATATCTTTTCAAGACAAAAAGGGATTGTGAGGAAATAACAAATAAATGATACTCCCACTCAATTAGAGGGATGTAGACCTCAAGCCCCTATGCCACATATTCCAACATCTCCACCTCTGGTCTCACCTCCACATCAATTCATTGGCTTTGATTCACCCCCAAGAGAGACATCTCAAAAGAGGAGAAAAATTGAGCAAGTATCTAGAATTGTTGACTATCCAATAGATTTAGATGATGAGGTTGTTGTAACCTTTGATGATATCATGCAACATATGCCATCACTTGTAAGAGAAATAGATCTACCAGCTTCACAAGGTATGGTCACTAAAGCAGTCCTGAATGGAATAGATAATACAAATGATCTGAGGGAGAGGGCCTATAAAGAGTTTATGGATGATGATACATTTGTTAAGACAAATTTATTCAAGGAGTATGTGTGGGGAACTTGGAAGGGTGAATTTGAAAATACAATGAAAAAAGAAATGGAAAAGTCCCCTAAATTTCCAAGAGAAGTTGCTTCAAAGGTGTTATTAGAAATGAGAGAAAAAAAATGATCCAACCCCTAAAGGAGTAAGAAGGTTGGTAAGAGAAAGTGGTTTTCTTCTCTTATCGAAATGGGACTTAGCATCAACCATTTTTTTCAATAATGTAAGGAAGAAAGAGTCACAAATATTTGCAATAGATGAAGATGCCACAATTGCATTACATTGATCAAAATTTAATCCATAGTGGGATACATTGGCAATTTGGGCTTTGGCCCCCAACACAAAGAAGCCTCAAGTAGTAGATCCTATTGTTGACTTGAGAGGTGTGATCATAATAAAAAGGGTTTTAAATACCTTGGTAGTTGAGGCAACTACTTTGAATGTCAATGTTGCTTAGTTCACCAAGGAAGCTTTGGAGTATTTTCAAGAGAAATGTGATGCAAAGACTCAAAAATACAATGATTTATTGATTGCCTATAATAAAGACAAGTAGAGGTTGGAAAAATTGGAATTGGAGAATGAAATATTAAATAATTAGCAACAAACACAACCAAGTGCTCTAACTATTTCTTCTCCACCACCTCCTCCAACTCAATCACCTCCTCCACCATCTTTGGAGATGGTTATATATGATGAGAATAGGCCACTTGTAGAGCTTGTTGCAAGTACATCAACTGCACCTCCTCCTAGGGCAAGAGTGAGTAGAAGAGAGCTAATTCAACAACTGAGGGTGTGTGAGGAATTATTTGCATTATATGATGAAAAAAATATTATTATTATCTCAAATGTGCTTGAACATTGTTTGGGAAAGGAAATAAAGAGAGTGAACATTGTTCATTCCAATTATTCTTTATTATTTGGTGCAGTCAGAATGTTTGAGAGGGATAGGTCAATTACAATCACGTTGATGAAAATATGGGTACCCAGGCTTGGAGAATTGAAAATCATGGTTGTAGGGTCTACTCATGAATTAAATAAGCCACTATAAATAGTACCCACTTAAAAAATTGTAAAGGGAATTGATTACTGCCAGGGCTTAGTAGATCCATTGGAAAAGAAGGTTAAAGAGTTGCTCCAACAATTTTATGAGAATGATCTTGGGCTATTTCCAGACATTTTGGATGACATTGGAGCTATAAAATCATATGAACAATGAAGAATACAAATGGAAAATATGATTTCCACACATGCCATCTTAATTTGTGATGGTGGGGATGTGGATATTGATATGTTGAAAAATAGTATGGACAAATTATCACTCACTAACAAGTTCTTAGAGGGCTTTGATAGAGAAGCTAACCAGGTAGTCAAGAGGTATGGCCCATATAGAACCAAATTAGATGAGTTCATGGAATTCAATTGATCTTCGAAGGAGGATTATGATGCTTGGGATAAGAAATATAATGATATTCATAACTTGTAGGCATTTTCTATTGTGATGTGGCTATAATTTTTGTCTATTATGCACACTCAACAATCTCAAAGGGTCTCGAAAGTGCCAACAAAAGAAGATTTTGTCTTTTACATGCACATGATGTTTTTCCTTCACTCACCAACTCAGATTTTCGGGGTCCATATTGAGAAGAATTATGAAAAAGGAGTGAAAAAGAACCAACAATCCACATCAAAGGCACTTTTGGAGGGACAATTGATTACTTAGAGAAAATATAACAATTTTTTTGCTTGGAATATTTCATCCACAAGAAAATATTGTACTTGTATTTTTGAAATGAAAATGTGACATGTGTAATGACTCAAAGCTTTTTGCTCCCTTATTTTATAAAAGGGAATTCAAGTTCAGTTGCATGGGATGATAGATCAATTTTGGAGAGTTTTGTAATACAGATGCAGAGAAATTAAATTTGAGTCATGTTATAGGTTGTTGAGTCTAGCTTTTGTTAATTTAAAAAATATTTAATGATAGTACCATCATTTTTTAATACAATGGTATACTTCTGAAGCTAGTGTTCTCCTTTTGTATATTTCACATTGTTTATGAATGAAATGAATCAAATATCTTTGAATTCATCTCCATTGTCTTTCCTTTGGATGTTTATCTTCTACTTATGCTCTTATTCAAAGAATATGTTAAATGATTTAATGGAGATAAATATTTGTGTGAATATATACAAGGATTTCATAATTATTATTGGTTAGGATTTCTGAGTTTAATGGTGTAATGCACCATTAGATAAATTTGATATGATAGAGGAAACACTATTATGCATTTTCAATTTCATTTGTTATGACTCCATACCCTAGAGATTAAGGAATTGATCATTAAAGTTGCATTTATGTTACACCTCCAGGGTATTTCACACACAAACATTATAAATATTTAAATTCATTTTTTTTTCATTAAAAGGTTTCATGAAGTAACATGTTCTATTTCTATAAAATGTTAAATGCTCAAAGATATTTCCAAATATTTGCATTTCGATAATTTTCAAACAATTATGTATGGAACATATCTAATTTTTGTAGTGATTAGGAAAAATTGACACAAGAGATCTTGAGAACACTATATAGGATCACTCTCCCAGGTTTTGCAAAGCCCAAAGTGTAGAGGGAAAGTTGTTGTAACTTCCACCTATTCATTGGCCAATCCCTCTAGATAATTGAACATTGGTAATGACAAAAACCATAGATTATCTGTGAGATATGTTTGGGAATTAAAAACAACCAACATAACCTACCAAGATTCTCCCTAGGCTTAAATTTTTTTATTTTCCTCATGAAAATTAATTTTGATAAAATTGAAGAGACCTTACTATCAAAATATTTCTCAAAATATAAGATCATGACAACAAACATCTATATGATATCTTGATCTATCCATATTTTTTATCCCAATTTAACTCATTGTATGATCCTTCCATGGTACTGATGGTAGCTATTTTTTCTAGCATGGATATGAACTATTTGATTTCAGGAAGAATCTTGGATAAAAGTGACAAATATATATTTACTTAAACATCCAATTTCTTTATTCGTGTTATTAATTGCATCCTTTGTTCACTTAATTGGCTATCTTATAATTTTATGTTGTGACCCATCTAAACCTATTATAAATTTGTAACTCCCTAATATTTATAGGATTTGAATCTTCATTTACTATATCTAGGTCTCCTATTGAAGTTTGATCTATGACCAATTGATACAATGCTAGATAAGTGTCTTCTATCTTCTTTATCTATTGGTTGAAATCCTTACTACCATTTCTCTATTTTTGTAGTGAGTTATTTAGTTTCTCATTTTTATATTAAAAAAATATTTATCCCTTAAGATTTATTTTTTCCTTCTCCCAACTAATTATTTGATTTAGCAACCCTTATATGACCATTTATAGTTGAGTTACAATTGTTGATGAGTCTACTTGTAGCTATAATTTTTTTTTTTTTTTGGTATCATTCTGGAGCATTTCTCTATGTTTTATTCTAGTGTAATATTATTATGCATTCGATCCTATTTAACACTACTAGTAATGCTTCTCCTACCTTAATTTTTTGAATTGGTTATATTTGGGTGAAATCATTTTGGGGTCCTATAGGAGTGTGCATGAGTATACTTGGACTCACTAATATGATTGATTGTTTTGGTCTAGCCAAATATTCTATTATCTTACCCATTTTCTCTTTCACTAGCTATTTTGGTGGTGGGATTAATTGTCTAGATGCTTCCCCTATTTATTTTTCTATTTCCTCATCTTTCCCTATATTTTTTTTTAGTTATTTCTCTTCTACTTTTTATTTTTCCTTGTCTCCTTGATTTATTTTTGGAGATTGATCTCATTATCTATTTTTACTTTGCTAATACCTTGTAATTTTATTCTTTTGATGTTTCTATCTAAACTTCTATAGAAATTAATTTTGTTTTTATTGATTACTAAGATAAATAATGTTCATTCTCTAGCTATTGTATACACAATAAAGATGGTGGTGGTATAGTAGTTCTTAACTCTTCCCTATGAAATTATTTACTCTCTACAACCTTATTATAATCTTGTTGGTCTATTATAATTTAATATAGGGGATTCCTAGTATAGCTGATGTTGTATCTTTGTATTATTAATATTTTGATTTAGGGTATCTGCCCTATGTTTTGTTCCCCTCTTGATATTGTAAGCTTCATACTTAAATTTTTGTTGTCAAAGAATGATTTAAATATTTATCTACTTCTTATAGTACTCTTTTGTTATTGATAGCTCTATTTTTTATATATTTTCATGAAAACTTTCTTTTATAGAATTGATCTTAGTTCCTCTAGTGACCTCTCCATAATTTTCTTTAAAATATATAGTGATTTGATTAGTTTGTTTCTATTCACAATAGGTTCTTGAATTTTTTCTTGTAATTTTTTTTGTCTCGTTCATCTTTACAGTTGATCTTCCTTTAAATTTTCCTCTTCTTCTATTTATAAGCTATCATTATATTACATTCTTTTTTTGTGCTTTTTAATTTTTAATTTTTAGTTTCTTTTATTACCCACATGTTTCATCCTTTTGATCAGAGATGCTTTTGTAATAGGGACTATATAGTTTCTTCTACCAAAAATTTAACATGTGTGAGACTTTCCTCTATGTGAATTATTTATTTCTCAATCTATTTCCTCTTTCCCCTTTCTATAATTTCTCTCCTATTATTTTTCCCATTTTTAAAGTGGAGTACTTCCACTAGTAGATCCTAGTCACTCCAATATCTACTTTTGGGGTTCAATGGCTTATTGATTTTGTAACTTTCTTAGCTATTAAGGGTATATGACCTTTCTTGGTTTCTATTTCATTTGTTAAAATTTCTCCTTTTTATTATCTCTAAATTCTCCTTAAAATATTTATTTAATGCATTCTCACTAAGTCAAAATATTTCTACAATGACATATTTAGGGTGGGATAAAAGTAGGTGAGAAATGTGTTCTAATAGTTTATTTGACACCTAATATGATGGTGGAAGTATTGAAAAAATGTGTAGTTCCACTACTTTCGAATGAATGTAGTCCTTGTCAACCTTGAAAAACACATCATTATATAATTTACTTAAAATATTACAACTCAATATTTCTCATTCTTACATCCTATTTTGAAATTTGTAAAAATAATAACTCATGCCCATACTGACAAGTAGTCATGTTTGAGAAACACTCCATATTTTACCTTAATTTATCTACTATTTATTACTATATCTTTACATTAATCTAGTGATTCTTAGTAACTCTCTTAGAAAATATAAGGATAAAAATTATAATGAGTCATATGTAAATTTGTGGTGGCTTTTCTTTATTTTCTCTTGATTGTTCGTTAAATACTCTATTAGGGATTTATAAAGATCATACTCCACACCATTGGTAACCAATTCATATGCCATGTGAATAAAAGTTTCGAGGGAATATTCCTCCTATCTAGTATATTTTTTTTTATGCAATGTATTTTGTGGCATATCTTATTCCATGGTCCCCAACTTTGCTTACAAAGATAAATTGCTTGTCAAATGTGGTACTTGTCAATATGGTAATGAATTTGTTATCAACTTTCTTATGTTTTTCTCCTTTTTTCTCATTATCTTGTTAACTAATGAATGGTTTCTTTGGTGATAAGAAAGAGTTTTTCTAAGTATGGAAAATTTCCATGTATGAACTAATTGAATATACTTACCATCATTGTAAAAATTTGGAAGGATTCCCCAAATACCTAATTTTAAGCATCTAATGTTAATGTATTATGATAGAAATCCACCATATATTTTATTACTTAGGATTTCTTTTCATATGAAAATTTATCATGATCTACCTATATCAATTTTACATGAATATAATTTTAGATATCTTCTACATAAATGTACTTGTTAGGAATGTTCAAGAAAGCTCCTTTCAAGTCATTCTACCTTTCTTTCCATGGGTATGACGTATACACTAACATTTTAATATCTATGTACACTTTCCATAGCTCAAATATTTCCTTCTTTTTCTTTTTACTCTTTTGTTGATAATTTCTAAGTTTCTTACACTTCATAGATTTTTTTGTGTGTTTATGAATCACTTTGTACATTTTTTCTAGATTTTTTAGTTATCCATGATGATGTCATTACTTGCATCATTAGTTGTTGACCAATTGATCAATTATTTTTTTATTTTATGTGAACTTATTTCCTATCTTAAGTATTTTTATTATATTTTATAGTACATATTATACACTTTATATATTTATTTGTATTAGTCCAGTTTATAATAATGTTTTATTTATGATCTTTAACATATCCATTAATATTCTTTTTGTTAAATTATTCAATTGAACCATGTCAACTGCTTGTATTTGGTTTATACAACATGGATCTAACTATCATATCTTCAATTTTTCCATTTTATTAAACTTTATATTATATAGTAGTATTGTATCTCCTAGCTGAAATTATTTAGTTTGTATGTTGTAGTTGTGCTAAGAATTTTTTAATTTTTTCTTGTGTTTGATTATAATAGATGACTAACCAATTCTCACTCAATTTATCTAATTCCACTAGCCAATCTTTATGGGATATTATTCATTCAACCTTATAGTGATTTGGGTTCTTTAGTTAGGAATTATATGTTGTACTAATAATTTTGCATCTAATCTATATACATTGAAATAGAAAATATTTTGTTAATCACTTATATATTGTGTAGTACACCCAAAGTATCATTGGTATATTTATATCCCAATATGATGCATCCTCATTGTAAACCTTGGTTAATGTTTTTCTCAATATATTGTTGAAGGAGTCACTAGTCTTATTTTCTTAGGTGTGATAGGTATACTCTTGTTATGATTTATAATAAATGTTTCCAAGAGTTATTTAATAATTTGATTAATGAAATGTTTCCCTTGATTGCTTATAATTTTTAGTGGGCGTCCAAATCTTGTGATAATATGTTCATAAAAAAACTTATTTTTTACTATAGTCCTTTGCCAATTTTGCTTCTATCTATCTAGTTAACTATTCAATACTCATTACAATTACACTAGTCAATTTTTAAGGTAGTCTTCTTCATTTAACCTTATAGTGATTGTGGTTGTTTATTTAGGCATTATATGTTGTACTAATAGTGTTGCATCTCATTTATAGACATTGAAATGGGAAATATTTTGTTAATCACTTATATGTTGTGTAGTAAGCCCAAAGTATCATAGGTATAGTTATATCCCAATATGAGGTATCCTCATTGTAAACCTTGGTTATTTCTTTTCCCAATATCTTGTTGGACTAGCTTGTCTTGTTTGATTAGGCGTGATAAGTGTACTCTTGTTATGATTTATAATAAATATTTCCAAGAATTCTTTAATAATATGATTAATAAAATGTTTACCTTGAGTTCTCATAATGTTTACTAGGCATCCAAATCTTGTGATAACATGTTCATAAAATAACTTAGTTGTTTTTTAGTATAGTCTTTTGTAATTTTTTCTTCTATCTATCTAGTTAAATATTCAATACTCATTATAATGAAGCATGGCTTAGTTCTCTAGATAGCGAAAGTAATGGGTCATAAAAAGTTGATTGCCCAATTTTTTAAATGGTGCTCTAGCTAGTAAGGATTTTAGTAGAATTTCATCTATTATTATTGGAATACAAATTATTTGATAAATATCACAATTATGGTAATATTTGTTGGAATCTTTGAATAGGGATGGCCACAAAAATCTAAAAAATAAATTTTTTCTTGTAGTTTTATTTCCTGGTTTTTGTCTTCTACAAATTATTTGATGTGCTTCTTCTAACATTTGTGTTCTTTCACAATCCAATGCTACTCTACACAAAAAATCATATTTCCTTAAAATTTATAGATTCTCATTTATGATAGTTGTAGAGAAGGGGGATCCGCTACTCACGAGTCTCTTTCTTTCCAAGAGAATCGCAGGGAACAAACTGACCTAAACTACCTCAAACTTAGCTTAATCAAACTAGGAGGATGAATGAAAAAATCACAAAGAATAAAATATTAGGAATGACTTTCAAACAAACTGCTTTAGAATCCAAAAGAGCAGAATTAGGAGATCTCATTTAGAGAAGGGGTAGCTCTTAGGAAAAGGAAAATAGTGCATGATCAAGATGCCAACGCGGTGTGTTGGTGTCCTATACAAACAAAGAGCTAAAATCTTCCACAAAAATATAATAATCCTACTAACGTATCAAAATATGAGGCCCGTTTAACTAAACAGATTAACAAAAAGTAGTAAATGCTAGAAAACACTAAGGAGAGTGAAATATTGACTTACAAAAGGTCCTACATTCAAGATCTTCCTCTAAGCTTCATTTGGACAACCTGCACACAAGACAAATGAGGAAAAATGTTGGGGCTATTTAGGGCTTGCCATAGTCAAACCCCCCATTTTGGTGTTCCCACCTCCATGAATAGCTATATAGATAGAAAAAATGGACAAAGTAAATAAATATGAAATGATAAAAGAAATCCCTGCTCAAGGAGGAGAACCTATATCACAAGATAGAAAATGAAAAAATTATTTATTCATAAATAAATATGAATCAAGAGAGAATTACCAACAGTCTACAACCCCTTCTTGACTACACAAACGTACTAATGTTGAATGGTTGCAAGAGAGATGGCTATTGGAGGGACCTCAATCCAATAGGGCTTCATCGTGAAAGAAAAATCAAGAAGAGAAAGAGAAGAGATTAGAGTGAGATTGAAATATTCAAGTGTTAGAAAGAGAGAGAACCCCCAAAATGAGATAGAAGAGAGAGTTTTGTTGTTGCATGAGGTGGGAGGAGCTATTACACTCGAAATCATGATTATAGGGACACGTGTCATGAGTCAAGATTTTAAGATTCCCATTTCAAACTTTGAGAAACCACATGGATGCTAGCATGCCACATGGAATTTTGCACATCGCACAAGCATCCATCTCTGTATTTAATGAGAAATGAGGTGGAAAAATGTTGTTTCTTTGTCATCGATCCTCATGGCATCAAAATCATGAAATTTTGATCCATAAGGTTCTTGTCATAAATGCAATTAGGCATAATAAATGCAGGGCCAAATGCGTAAATGTGAAATTTCCCCTAGGGTGCAATTTTATGACATTACACTTTTCCCCTACTTTAGTGGGCTAGATTTTGGAAAAAATCAACCACACTAAAGCAGAAAAGAGAGAAAACACAAAAAATTGAAAATTAGATAGATTTATGTGACAAAAAAGGATATTGTAGAGGTCATAGAGGTTGAGCAAGAAGGTATCGATGATGCCCCTAGCAATCAAACTCAACAAAAAATACCTTTGTCATGAAAGCTTGTACAAGGTTTCGTTCTACAAAACTTCAAATTTTAGGTTAGCTCAAAAATAAGAAGAAACTACCAAGGCAAGAAGAATGTTCAAGAAATAAATTGGTGGTTTAGAAGAAAAATATGATAAAGAGGTGAGTATATGCCCCCTCTTGGTTTTTCCCCTAGCAAAGTGGGGAAAAATCAAGAAAAACTGTGAGACCATAATCGCTAGGAAATTTTTTCCTTGGGGGGATTATATATACTTGAGTGGGCCCCTATAAGGGTCATTTTCACTATTCATTTTAGGAGTTTTGTTGAATTTTGTGAGAGAAAATTCAGAAAAATGCCATGCAAATGAGACTACGAGGAGTTGAGGTTGGACCAACTGTGACATGTAGTTTCCAAGGGCAGGGAGGTTGATCAGGTAAGTTCGAAAACCTCACTTTTTGAGTTTTTTGTCAGTTTTTTAGCTAGTTTAGGATAAAAGCATGGTGTAGGTGTCCCAGTGACACAAATTAATCTCGTTGGAATGCTAGGAATATTTTCATGCATTGGAGTCTACCAGGTGCACTGATGTCTAGCCAACCATCAATGGTGGACCTCAAAAAAGATCATGTTGCATAGACAGCTGCACGATGCGCTTGCAACTACGAGGATAAACTTAGAAATTTTTTATGCAAAAGATAGAATTTTTATGCCAAGTGTGCTAATATAAATATTTTTCATTTTTACAAGACTACCCCAAGATCAAAGAGTATCCTAGTGGGTGGGTGCTTCGGCTAGTTTGGGATTAGGGACAACACCTAACCTAGGTAGATGAGGAGCATCTGTGACATGTCAAATTATGGTATGTTTACACCATGCCAGAGATGTTCCACCACCACATGCTCATGGTATCGATGGAGTAGTGGGACAACACCACATCTACATTCCAGTTACCAACAGGTGAGATAAGCATCACTCTTGAGGATGTCTACCATATCAGTGATCTTCCCATCTGCGAATGGTGGGTGACCATTGATGATAGGCGCTCTTCCTGTGAGCATGTAGATGGGGTCAAGTACTGTGTGATTTGAGATGATGGTGATAATGGGACCAACCATATATACATCTGATGGTTCGAGAAGGGCAACATAACAGTCTCTCTGCTATGACGTGTGATGGTTGTCACAATGGCCATGCACATCATTATGGATTCATGAAGCTCTCATCACATAGAGGCCTCGTTCATACCATAATTGTGATGGAGGACCATAGGATAGTCTTTGCATGGGGCCATAGTATGCTAGCACACCTATACCATGAGCTAGGCAGGTTCATCCATTATGAGTTTGTGAGCCTCACAACATGCACATTACTAAAGATGTGGGAATTTTCTCACATCACATGCATGCAACCAGTGGGTTATCCCTAGGTGAGGGATTACATAGTGCCTATGGCCTATTGTAACAAGCTTGTGAGACAGTGGAGGAATGAAGATATCAATTTTGGTGACTTCAGTTTGATGTTTTGTAGGTCGACTAGATTAGATGGTGACCATATAGATGGTTTAGATGGCTAGATGACTCTAGACATCTATGGAATCTACAATGTGACCATTTTCTCCTAGGTCACACAAATTATATTATCATGCCCTCCTACTGGTAGAGGGTTATGCGGCAATACAAGATTGTATAGATTATCTTGCCTATGGTTCCATCCTAAATACAGGTCATGAGGAGTGCCATGTGGCTAGGTTACCATTGAAAACCATCCATCACTGAAATCATCCCTTCTGATGATGATGAGGATGATTAGGACCAACCTCTAATACATATTTTCTACAATGTAGGTGTGAGCCACAAATTTTGCATGTGGTGGATGCTACACTGTCTTGCACTAGTTTTCCTAATAGATTCCCCTAGGGGGATCTAGATGTATAGGTTGATGTACTAGCAAGGAAATGAGGAGGAGGCAGAGGTAGAGGTAGGAAACATGAGCAATAGGAGTAGTAGGAGCAGTAGGGTGAGGAGGCTAACATAGTAGAGGTGAGACTAAGACAATGATGGAGAATTTCCTCCCCTTTGGCTACTGTCCTAATTGTTTATGTTTATATTATCTCATTTTGGTTCTTTAGCTTATCTCATGTATATGCTCATATTTTAGTTTTATGGATATGTATCATGCGATATTGATGCATCCATTCTCTCTATGGTTGTAGTGGACACACAAGGATGGAATGTGCTCATCATGTAGTGCATATTGGAGATGAGCCCTACTGTGTTGATCCAAAGGACTATCCTAGATGTGTATTGATTAGTTTTAGTGGGGTGACATGTCCACCTTTTTGAGCTAGTTGCACGTTTGAGGACAACATATGAGGAGGGGTAGGCATAGATCATGCAGAGAACTACTAATGCTACTGTCATCATGGGACAAAGGGACCAGCTATTGGTGGAGCTATAGATTGTTCTCTTTGAGAGAGATGAGGTGGTTACAAGAGCTAAAAGTGTCGAGGAGGTGTGTGACACTCTATAGAGTCAACTCAATGACCTTAGAGGGTAGGTAATAGCTGTGATGTTGGTTGGTGACTCACAACTATAGGAGTCCTTGAGGAGAGTGGAGCTGCAGATAGCCTCACTACAAGGAGAGATCAAAGGATTGCAGGTAATAGTATTTGGCTCATGGTCACATAGATCCTTCTCTATCTCCACCATCCAACCTCAACAACCACTTCCAGGACTAGAGGGCTCAGGGAGCCATGTGCCCAAGGTCTAGACCTCCATTTTTTGTAGATAATTTTTGTACCAATGATATATTGTATAACATTTTGATGTATAGACATTTGATACACATGTACAATCACCACTTATTTTTTGATGATAGTGGAACAATACATGTACATGACATACATTTGATATATATATATACATGAGATATTAATTTTGATATTATGGTGTTTCTTGTTTTATGTGTATGCTTCCTTTACTTTCATGTATGATTATGGGATGGATATTATACTTATGGATGTATGTTTAGATTAGAGGCTATCATGATCTAATAAACACACATGGATGTATGTTAATTAAATACAATGATGATCTAATTTCCTAACCGAAAGATGTAATGTAATGCACACTAAAACACATGTATGTATACCTCTCTCACACACATGGTCATATCATAAAAAAAATCTGTTAATGTGTTCATGAATGGATGTCAACATGCATTACACTATGATCTATGAGGGATAAGCATTAAACACGACACATAGACACGAGGCATAATATTGATGAAGGTGCATTGCATTGACAAGTTGTTTTAGAGGCATCCAATCTATAGATGACAATCCATAGGCACTAGAACCATACACAAATATGACAATGTAAGGGCCTAACCAATTAGGAATGAACTTTCCCCTTTGATTAGGTGGCATATTTATATTTGTCTAATTCTCATAAAGATCCAGGTCACCTACCTTGAAATTTCTAGGAAGAACACCTTGATTATATTGACTAGACAATGATCATTGATAAGCCTTAATGTGATCAAGGGCCTATAATCATAACTCATTGAGCAACTCAAGTTGATGCAAATGATTGGATCGGTAAGTTTCATCATCAATTAACCCTTTAAGGGAAACCCACAAAGATAAAATATCCAAATCTAAAGGCATGATAGCATCAACACCATACAAGAGGTTATAATGCGTTGTTCTCGTCACCATACGAACACTCTTGCGATAGGCCTAAAAAACATATGTTAAGTAGATGTGCCAATATTTACCATGTTTATTTACCATTTATCAAAGGATAAGCTCAAGAGTTTTATTAGATGCTCCAGCTTGGCCATTGGATTGAGGATAGTATGGTGTAGAGAATCTATGTTGAATATGAAATTTTTCTAGGAATTGCTTCACTTCTATGTTCTTGAATGGTGTACCATTGTCAAAAAAAAGGTAGAAGGAAACCTAAAGCAAGCAATGATATTCTTTAGAAGAAATCTAAAAATATCTTCAATGTTCATGGATCAAAGTGGGATAGCTTCAACCCACTTTGTGAAGTAATTGGTAGCAGTAATGATAAATACATGCCATTAAGAAGAAGGAGGTGATATCTTTCCAATGATATCCAACCCCCATTTCATGAATGACCAAGGGGAGGCCTGATTTTGAAGCTCTTTAGTAGGAGTATGAATGAGACAACTATATTGTTGACATTGCAGACACTTATTAACAAAGTCAAAGGAATCTTGTGCCATTGTCTACCAAAAGTATCCCTTGTGGATTAGTTTTTGCACCAGGGATTTACCACCAACATTTCCACCCCCATAACTAGAATGGGATTCCTTAAGGGAAAGGGGTATTTATGCTTTAGTGAGACAAGTCAAAGAAGGAGACCATTGTAGGATTTTTGATAAAAAAAATCTGAAAGTACAACATAGCAGACTGAAATATTTTGTAAATGAGTGCAATCATTATTTGTCACATCGTCGAGAAAGTTTCTAGTCTTCAGATAGTTGTAAATGTTAGAGTACCATTCCTCTAAGTCCACATGAGCACACATAGGAGTATCAGATTTAGGTTGATCATAAATAGTAGGAGAGTGAAAAATATGAATCACAAAGTGGTATTCCTTTATGTCAGTATCTATGGGCACTAGGGAGGCAGTGCTTGCCATGGCATCTACATGTTAATTTTCTCTCCTAGGGACACTATCTATTGTGAAAGAGGAGAATCGATCAAGTAAGGACAAAGCCAAATCCTGATACTGAGACAACTTACTTTGCTTAGCTTGACACGTTCTCATGATCTAATTCACAATAAGTTTAGAGTCACCATGTATGTGAAGATGCCTTATGTTTAATGTGATCATGACATGGAAGCCAACAATAAGGGCTTTGTACTCAGTGATGTTATTAGTACATTGAAATTCTAATTGAAAGGAGAGAGGGACTGGCCTACCCTTAGGAAAGATCAAAGCTACACCTACCCCAGATCCAGTCTAACATCTTGATCCATTGAAATACATCTCCAATACAATATCATGACTAATCATGGAAATATATTCATTAGGAAACAAGTCCAGACTAGGGAAGGAGTGAGATGAAGGAGTGTCTATCAATTGATCATCAATCACTTGACCTTTTATCAATTTCTAGATCATGAACTTTATGTCAAACTCACAAAGAAACATTACCCATTTCGCCAACCTTCCAACAATGCTAGCACTAGTAAATAAATGCTTTAGAAGATTGGTTTTCATAGTAATGTGTTTTTTAGCATGAAGAAGATAATTCCTTAGCTTCTGTGTCACAAAGATGAGAGCAAGACATTATTTCTCCATGGTAGAATAATGAGTTTCATAATCGACAAGGAAATGACTAATGTAGTAGACCGCTCTTTCTCTACCACCATCATTGTATTGAGCAATCAAGGTTGCCAAGGCATATGATGATGCAACAAGGTAAAGCAAAAAGGGTCTATCCTACATAGTTGACATTAAGGTAGGAGGGTTGGCTAGATGAATTTTGATTGATTCAAAAGCTTTTTTGAACTCATCATCCCAAATGAAATGAACATCTTTCTTTAGTAAACAAGTGAATGGAAGGGTACGATATGCCAACTAAGATATAAATATGTGAATTTCTTGAATCTTCCCTTGCAAACTTTGAAGTTGAGAGATGTTCCTAGGTGGAGGCATGCTAACAATCACATCAATTTTATTTGCATTGACTTCAATTCTACAACGAGAAAATATAAAGCCTAAAAGTTTGTCTATTTCCACGAAGAAGACACACTTAAGAGGATTTAGCCTCATCTTATAGATTCAAAGCATTTCAAATATGATCTAGAGATTTCCTATGTGATCTTGATGGGTTAAAAATTTCCCCAAGATATCATCAATGCAGTCTTCTAAGATTTTGTGAAGAAATCATGAAAGATCAGGGTCATCACTCATTGGTAAATTGTGCCTACATTCTTTAACCCAAATGGCATGACCAAAAAATAGAAAATACCCCAAGGGGTAGTGAAGGTTGTCTTATATTTATCTTCTAGGTTAATACGAATCTAGTTTTAGCTCGAGAAGCCATCCAAGAAGTAAAACAAGGCATGACCTGTGATTGAGTGGATAATCATATCAATATTAGGCAATGAAAAATCATCCTTAAGAGAAGCCTTATTAAGATCATGAAAGTCAATGCACACATAAATATGACCATAAGGTTTGCTAATGGAAATGGTATTTGAGATACAAGGTGAATAGTCAATGGGACAAATAAAGCCTGCTTTTAATAGCTTCTCTATCTCAGTTTTAACCAACAATGCAACCTTGGGATTCATCTTTTGGATCTTTTGTTTAACAGGCTTGGCATTAGGGCATAGGATAATATTGTGAACCACTATAGACTCATTAATATCATGCATGTCCTCATATGACCAAGCAAAGATATCAAGGTGAGAATGTAAGAGGTCAGAGTGCTCCCTAGCTTCTTATGAAGAAAGGAATTTTCCAATCTTAATCACCTTTTCAAAGGATTTAGGATCCATGAAAACTTTAGTAGTATCTCCCTTAAGGAGAGGACTACGATCTTCAATATGAGGTATTAGAACACTATCGTCAACATTAAATAAAGGAGCCTCCTCATCCATACTCAAAATAGATTCTCCAAAGTATGTTTTCTTATTGAAGTGATACAAGAGTCATTGCTTAAGATGAAAAGAAGGTAAGTGGGAATAGGTACCTAAGAATTCTTCTAGCACTTCCTTCAAGGAGAAAACATCTAGAGGAAATTTTTTAGGTTCTATTTATCCACTACTAGTTTAGGATGAACTGGGTTGAGAGGTTCAACTAAAGTCATGTTAACACTCAACCATGGTTTTTTCCTAGATTATTCAATAGAGCATCCTACTCCCAAGCTATGCTTGTATGTATTAAATTGGATAGGGACCTAAATTCCTTGTTCAATATGCCCAAGACCTTTACACCCATAACCATTCTTAGAAATGAGCTTGTACCTAGGGCCATATTGGGTCTGCAAAGCCTTGGAAGGAGGTGGTTCCACATATAGAGCATCATTCCACCAATGAGTGTCAAAAGTGTCTATGAGACCACAACCATCCTTCTCATTGGGATTAAAAACATTGAAATCTTTAGCAAAAACCTGATTATCCTTCTAAGTAAGGGAAAAACTAGGTTCATGGAAAAGATCACAACTTTCCTTCTCAGCAAGAGGTTGTTGAACACCCAAAATACTAAGGGGGGGGTGAATCAGTATTTTATCAAACCATTTAATTGCTAAAAATTTAAGAATTAAAATATATCTAGTTGCAACAGTAAACAAGAACATGAAAGGAAGCATAAAACCACATAGCAAATGAATACCAATATTTTTACATGGAAAACCCAAAAGGGAAAAATCACGGTGAGGATTAGCTCACAATATGTTATACTCGGTTATAAGATATTATAGGGCACACTTCCAAGACTCATTGTCCTTGAAAGGATCATAGCTTGAAGTAATTACAAAAGAGTATGGGTCACTACCAAAAGATGAATTGATGAAATACACCTTCAGAGTGTTGAGTTTAATTCAAATTAGGCTCTGGAATACAAAATCCTCTACTAGTTTGTAGGTACACAACAACTACAACTTCACACAATATTACATAGTTGGACATCATTGCTTATTAATTTTTTGCATGTCACACACTAAAAACATACATCCATACATCTCTAACCTCAATACAAAATGATGTGACATATATATACATGCACTATTACAACTTCATACATCAATTAGGTTAGCCTAATTAGATGTACACATACTTAATTTAAAATGTAGCTTGTTAACTCAACCCGAAACACATTTTCATCAAAAAAAAACATGCAAAGCATAGATTAGTTCAGCCTAGACCTAATAAGGAATTCTTTGAATCACCAATGAATTGCACACCATGTATCTATCTTGAGTAGAAGAAAACTCATACCATTTGCATAATTACTAAGCAAAATACTATAAGTTGAACTCTGTCATTCATATCTTCCATCCCTTTGAACAAAAAAATGTTGAAAACTTGTCTAGAGATGAGACTAATAGTCCTGATCATCATATTAAAATCTCATGGAGTGATCTTCTACTGAGAGAATTTCTAGATCAAATTACCGGATCAAGGTAACAAAAACATAGTTTTTTCATATTAACAAAATTGTTACCAACCAATGTTGGCATCAATGACAACACACTGGATGGCTTCTTCTTCATTCTTCCAAAAAGTATCCCCCTTTATCATTGATGGAAACATGTGCCAAAAATGAGACTTAAAAAAAATCTACTCCCCTTCTAACTGTACAAACTAAGCAAAGCTTCTCCATGACAAGAACCCAAATTTTCACATATACTCTCCACACTTATTCTCCCCATTTGACATCAAGCACAAATGATGTCTTGATGATGAACTCAAAAGCAAAAAAAAGAAATGTGGAAAACATTTAATTGGAATTGGAGGCACCTTGTAATTCCTTGAGAATAGCTTCCCAAGCTGGTTTTCCTTCATCCTAGATCCCTTTCACTCTGACAAGTGTTTTGTGTAGTGATTCTAGTTCAACCAAATATTCTTCTCCTTCTTCTAGAGTGGATGGGTTAATTTTTATCTTGTCAAGTTTTTTTTGCATCCACTAGAGCATATGATATAGGTATATGTTTGGACATAACCAAATCTCCAAGTTGACCAAACCACCTCATTGCATCCTTTTTTTGCTTCTGTAAAGTGAAGAACTTGTTCTATAAGTCTACAATAGAAGTCCAAGTAGTATAGATTTTGTCATTTGAAATTTTTTAGGCTCTGGAGGTATGCTCAAGTTGAGACTCTATTGAGTCCATTAAATCTTTAATGCGTCGAGTGGCTTCAGGCCACCACATGTAGTATGCAAATGATATATGGGATTCCTCTTCACATTCCTTTACCTCTTTTAGACTTTGCATCACTTTTCTATGTGCAATTGCACAACTATCCTATAATTCAAATAGCCTTTTCTCAAAAAATCTTGACTCTGCCTCTTTCTTAGTTTGCAGGTTAAGACTGGAGGAGTATTCTTTGATTGAATCAACTAGAAGCTTCAGGTTCTCAATAGGGGCTAAGGAGTTATCAATAGTAGCACTGGGAACTAACTCCTACAAAGCCTTTATAGCATCATTTATTAATTTAGTCCCTTTATGATAAGTTTCAATCATTTCTTTTGTACTAGAGTTAAGAAAAGTATCATAGCTTTTTACTCTTTCAACCAGTGAGATCTTTCTCAAATCCATGTACCCTAGTTGTGAAGGAAGTTGAATCAGTTGGGGTGGTAGCACAAGTTGGATCTATGATTTCCTTATCAACAAGCCCATAAGAATATTTTTAGATGATTCTCTAGGAGGCTTTGATGGATCAATAGATTTTGATAGCTCTTCTTCACTTCTTCCAAGGTCTCTATATCTTCCTTGAACTTTCTTCCTTCTTTTCCTCTTCTTCTTCTTTTCTGGACGATTTTTCTGAAGTTCTATCTTTATTTTCTTCTTCCTTCTTATCTTCATAATCTCTACCATCAGCTTTATTTTCACCTTTGTTTCCTTCATTGTCATTCTTGTCTTCTTCTTCTCTATTTCCAGTATCCTCATTATGTTATTTTGGATTAGTACCAATGTCACTTTTTTGCTGATCTTCAACATGTTTACTGGTTATTTATTTTGCATCATTCAAAGGAACAAATATCTCCTAAGTAACATGTGTTTCACCGACATTTTCAATAACAAGATGGTCCTTTGTTTCTATAATATTGATAGGCTCCTGTGCTTGAGTTGTATGAGATGAAGAACTAGTTTTCATCCCATAATTCTTTGCCATTTTTCTAACTATTTCAAGGGTTTATTGACAAATTTTTAATACTTTCCTTCTCTTTATTCATTAAGGTGGTGACTCTCTATTTGACCCTAAACAAATGGGAACATTCTTTTAGCAGGGAAGCAACATCTTCCTCAGATAAGGAGGATCCAGATGTGTTTAAGGCATCATATTTGAATTTGTCTTCAATGATTATAGCTTCATTCCTTCTATGAACTAATGCTTCCCACACATTGTCAGTCACCTTCTTCCTTATAGATTCCATGGAATCATTAAAGATAACCATATATTGAACAATAGCATCTATAATTGTTTCCTTATCCTTTTTTAAAAACTTCATCAAATAACCTAGCAGTAGCTAGCAAATCCTTAGAGTCTACCATATTATTCACCAAAACTTCCAACTTTAGAGGTGGATGGTCACTTATCGAAGGAGAGCTAGGCATGTCCTCCATAGGTCCTGATGTGCCTTCATCTTTCTTCTTCTCATGTACATGAATTTTGAAAGCTTCCATATCTTTTGTCTCTTTATCATTAGATAAGATATCAATATTCTCTCAAGTTTGTGTTTCTCCATTACTTATGGAGGTGTTGCTTCTTCTATTCCTTTTCAATTGTTTCTCTTCTTGCAAACCAAGATCAATTTATTATTGTATAGAATCACTTATGTTCCTTTTCTTGTTAGCCTTTTTATTTACTCTCCTTCTAGGGGTGGTAGGTGGTACAATAGTGGGTACATCCTTTTTCTTAGAGGCCCTAGTGTTGGGTTTGGAGGATGTAGTTATGTTAACTACTATAGGGGAACTATGCACTCCCTGCTTTCCTTTCACTATAGTAGATACATCAAGAGTTTCTAGTAATGTAGAGGAAGTGGTGGAAGATTCTCTTCCTGATCTCCTAGGCCCAGAGGGGACATCAACTAATCTAGCCCATTTCTCATCTTCAAGTTCCCTTAGCTTATCAAAATCATCCTTAGACATTGAATGGCTTTGAAAGAATTCATCAAGCATTTTATTTACTCTTTTGGCCCTTTGAGGTGTCGAAGTCTCCAAATGCACTTTAGTAGAATTCTCTTCATAAGTACCATATCAAGGCTGAGTAGGATCCTTAAGACTATTCAACAATATTTCAATAAGTCCTTTAGCTACTTGTTCCTCAATTTCATATCCAAGAGGAGCTATCCATAGAGTCCTTGATTCTATTGCCTCAATAATACATTCATCAATAGACACTAGAAAGGTTATATCCTTTGCATATTTATTCACTAAGCTTCTTGGAACTCTATCTCTCTCATACATATTTTTTGGAAAACTATCAAGAATGTAGCGAGAGCATTAATCTGTGCCTTGTATTCTCCAAGACTATGAAAATATTCAAAAATTTGATGTGCTATTGGTCTGTTGCATTTCCATATAATATTTTTCTTTCTAGGTAACTTCCTCATGAAGTAAAATAACAAACAAACCACCAATGAGCCAAACTTGAACGAATATTTCTTTGTTTTAGTCTAGTTTAGGTTATCCATAAGTTGCTGCCAGAGAAACTCGCAAAAACCATAATCCCTTCCATTAACCACCATTTCATGTGCATCATGAATTGCTATAGTAAACATTGAATTGCCTTGGTTAGTAAAATATATTTTTTGACCAATCATAACATCAACGTACCTCATAGTTGGGCATGTAATGGGATTTTTTGTTAGTGCTCTTCCATCATATGTGGCACTAGTTAGCTTCATGACCACATCATTCTTCACAACTTTCAGCACTGGTATAGGTCCAGTGTCACGAAGACCTATTACAACTTTAATCACTTCATTGATAATTACTCCACCAACGCTTGTCTATACAAATTTGTCATGCACTCTACTAAGTGCCATCCTCACAAATTTTGTGAACATCTCACCACAAAATTCTGAGAATGAATTCCATACATCTAATTTCTTCCATACTAGGTTTTCAAATTCTAGCTTCATGGAGTAATCATCTCCAAAAAAATCTTTTTCCCATTGATTCATGAGTTCTTGATTGTCAAGTTCTTCCAATTTTGTGTGAATGTAGGTCCTGGTATCCTATGTAGGCAAGAAGCTATTTAGGATTTTTGAAAATGTACCCATGGGGTCCATTTAGTAAAATTTCCATTAAAATATTTTGAGCTTAGGTTAGGGTCTCTCAAAGGTCTCAACAATAGTTGGTGTGGCCATCTTTCCTTAATTATTTTGAATATGCTTATGATAATTTCTACTAATTCAAACCAACAAAGTATCAATAACTATAAATACCTCTTTCAAGCTTTGACGAAACTGGGGTTTGATGCCAAGTACATTGAATTACCTTCAACTTGCTCTACTTTCTTCTAAGTGTGTAAAAGTGATTTAATTCAACTTGGGCTTTCACTTTATGTTTTACCAATTTTCCCTAATTTGTATTAAATGCATTCTACTTTTAAAAATTTGATAGACACTTTTTGAAATACACTATAAACCATAAAAAGCTCTGCAAACTTCCAAATTTTCACTTTTTCTGCCATAACCTTTTTCAACTTCTTCAGAATTCCATTCTACATCACATATCTTTATGTCACTACTCTAGACCTCTTATGTGGGGGTTTGTTAGATGTCTCTATAATTGCTCCCCCTAAAACCATTACTAGATTTAGTTTTTAGAAGAAGTATCTACACCTGATGCAGGTTCAGATGCATTTGATTCATCCTTATTCTCAGGTTCTTCCCTTTTCTTCCAAGTCTTCTCCATTTCCTTTCTAACTTCAGTAGGATCCACTTTATTCATAGGTTTATTCTTTTGTTCCAGATTAGGTTTCTTCCCAATTTTACTTCTGTAGAATTTTTTGATATGCCCTAGTTTGTTGCAAGTGTAGCACACAACATTTTTTTGACCAAACTGATTTGAACTTATCCTTGATCTACACTAGTTAGCTTTATGTCCAAAATCATAACATGTATAGCAATAGCCTTGAAAAGATTGAGTCATTCTACTAGTATTGAATCTATTCATCATTATCTAACTTCTACACTCAATAGCTCTATGTCCAAATTTTTTGCAAAAAAAACATTGTCTAGAGAAGAATCCAACATTCTGATTCATTCTAATTCTACATTTTGTTGCCCTATGTCCAAATTTATTACATAAAAAAATACCATTAAAAGATGGGCACCTTTGAGCATTAGGTTATCAAATAGGAATCCTTTGTTGGATACTTCTGATATGTGGTTGTCATTAATGTCAACACTATTAGCATTAATGTCTTTAAGGTTGTATATGTCAAGGATATTGAGAAAATTATAAAAAAATAAGTTGCAGGTTGTCGGTGATGCAGTGAAGTTTAGTATGGTGGCTATCTCATTATATTGATGATAAGATGTTATGGATTAAAGGGTTTGTTGAAAAGTATATCTAGTTTATCCACATGAAGTTTCAGAGGTTCGCATGAAGATTTGATTGAGTTATGAGTATTTGTGTTATGATAGTTGTTCTGTTGCTTTAGTTGGTGTTCCTAAAAGAAGATGATGTGATTCTAGTAATTTGAATTATTGTGGATGCTTCTGTGGTGATTCATGATGCTTGTGGATGTTTCTAGATCATGCTCTATCTATGTTGTTGGTCCACATTGATCATTGTGCTTGTGATTGGTGATTTTCTTTTGTAAGTTCATGTTTTTCATGATCATGGCTGATAGGGTGATTGTAGTGTGTTATGGATCTTTGAGGCATAATTGTTTAAGGTGTTTCATGTTCTAGACATGTTGTTTTGGGTCCTTACTATGTTTTGGCTGACATTGTTTGGTGTGCATTGATAATTATTTATTGATTTGGGCTTTGTACATATTTTACATTTTGTTAAAGATAACATGTAGTTGATGTTATCCTTAGTTGTGGATATATATGATCGATTGTTTATACCATTTGATGGCATGGTGTGTGTGCAGCGTGTGAACAATTTTCTAATATTTCAAAGGAAAAATTAGAGTGTGAAGAAGACTGAGCAGATGAAAGTGTTTATGTGCTTAACTAGAACTATAATCAGGCATTAGAAGATGCTATTTTCTCAATTCAAAATCTTCTGGATGTAATCTAAATGTGACTATAAGACAGTGAGTCTTCATTTGGGCAGTAAGCCTTTTGTATTTGAGTAGTGAGCTCTAGGCAGCATGCCTGAATGCATGTGCATTCCCCATTTATAATACTTTTATAATTTTAACAGAGTATAATCTTGTGGATTAACCTCCACGATGGTTTTTCCCCTAATAGGGTTTCCATGTAAAAAATCTTGGTGTTATGTGTGTTTTTGGTGTGGTGATGGTTTATGCTTTCATTTTTATTTATCAAATCTAAGAATAAGTTTAATAAGTATAATTCCTATGACAATTGATTCACCCCCCCTCCTCTTAGTTGTCTGCCCTTGTGTTGCCAACATCCTTCCAATATTTCTTCTTTGATTCTTGATTTGTCTGTTATTGCCTTGAGTCTTCCTTTTATTTTCAACTTTGCTGGGAATCTGATTTTCCTTTGAACTTTGTCCTTCTTCAAGTCCTAAACTACCTTTCTCTTTAGAAGGTTTATGGAATACATTCAATTCATCAAGCATTGTAGTACTTGTTTTGAATTTGTCCTCATGAGCTCTTTCTTTCTCCAAATCAGACCTTAGAGTTATCACTTCTTGTTCAAGCTTTGTACATTCATCAATTTTGTTCTGAATTTCAGCATTCTAACATTCTTCAATTATTTTCTTTTCTTTCATTTGCACTTTTAGTCCAGTGATGTCTTCATTAACTTTCTTCAAATGATCATTGACTTCTCTATGCATTTCTTTGAACTTCTTGATTTTCTCTCTTAACTTTTTGATGCATTCATTTGCTTCTTTGTTTTCCCTCAGAGTTTCTTTCTCATTTTCACTTTTTTCCAAGTCTTCAAGAGTAACATGGAATTATTTAGTTGTAGAGATCTCTTCTAGAGGAACATGATACCTTTTATTAGTCACACGTTCAAACTTCAAGATATTCTTTAAGATATTAAACTTCTCCAAAGGAAACAATCTATGATACCAATTGTTGAACACCCAAAATACTGAGAGGGGGGTGAATCAGTATTTTACCAAACCATTTAATTGCTAACCATTCAATAATTAAAACATATCTAGTTGCAACAGTAAATAAGAACATGAAAGGAATCATAACACCACATAACAAATGAACACCAAGATTTTTATGTGGAAAACCCAAAATGGGAAAAAACATGGTTAGGATTAGCTCGCAATATGTTATAACCAGTTATAAGATATTACAGGGCACAATGCAGGGACTCACTATCCTTAAAAGGATCACAACCCAAAGTAATTACAAAAGAGTATGGCTTACTATCAAAAGATGAACTAATGAAATACACCTTCTAAGTGCTGAGTTTAGTTCTAATTAGGCTCTGGAATACAAAATCCTATACTGATTTGTAGGTACACAACAACTAAAACTTCACACAATATTACATAGCTAGACATCACTGCTTATTACTTTTCCACATATCACACACTACAAACATAAATCCATACATCTCTAACCTCAATACAAAATGATGTTTCATATATACACATACACTGTTACAACATCATACATCAATTAGATCAGCCTAATTAGATCTACACATACTTAATTTAAAATGTAGCTTTTTGGACCAACCCAGAACACCTTTTAATCAAAACAAAACATGCAAAGCATAGATTAGGTGAGCCTAGACCTAATAAGAAATTCTTTAAATCACGTATGGATCACATACCACATATTTATGTCAGCTAGAAGAAAAATCATACCATTTGCACAATTACTAAACAAAATATTGTAAACCAAACTTTGGCATTCATATCTTCCATCCCTTTCAACAAAAAAATACTAAAAACTTGTCCAAAGATGCAACTAATAGTCCTGATCATCATATTAAAATCTCATGGAATGATCTTCTACTAAGAGAATTTTTGAACCAAATTACCAGATCAAGGTAACAAAAACATAGTTTTTCTAGATTAACAAAATTGTTACCAACCATTGTTGGCATCAACAACAAGACACTGGAGGGCTTCTTCTTCATTCTTCCAAATGAGGTTGATCAAATTTCTTAGTAGAGGCATTCAAAGTTATTTGAAGATCAAGGTGGATGGGATTCACTTTTTATTCTCCAATGAATAACTCAGAGAAATCTAAGGATCCCCAATCATCTCCAAGAAATGCATTCAATTCAAAAGAAGTAGACAAGGAAGACTTAGGAGTTCTACTTCAAGTTGTTCGTCTTTAGGGACACTCACTTCAAGGAAAGTCTCCATGGATGAAACCACTGAAGAGCATGTCAACACATCAAAGATTAGTGATGGAATACAATAATTGAGAGTGGAAACAACTAAGGCTTGACCAAAAACCACTAACTCACAAAGGTGGACCGCTTCAGGGTTAGCCTTAATCATAACCATTTGATTATTAGCTACAAACTTTAAATAGTGATGTAGAGTAGAAGTCATAGCTCCCATAACATGAATCAAAGGTCTTCCCAAAAGATGGTTGTAAGGTAAGGGGCTAAGCATCACATGCACCAAAGTGGGTAAGGTAATGGTCCCTAGTTGCAAATGCAAGAACTAGTGTCAATGAGGGTATATGCTTAATACAAATAATATTAATACTAACTATGATCATTAGAGGGTCTGCTTACTTTTGTACATCCATGGGGTAGGATTTCTTATAGATAGAATGTAATATTTAGTGAATCTACATGAATATGAGCCATCAATGCATCAACATCCATCAGCCTAGCAGAGGAAGGTAACATGATCTTTTGAAAAGCTTCATGAAGCATACCTTGGTAAACTAGAGTGGTATGAAGAAAATCCCAAAGTGAGATCTTAGCTAAAGTAACACAAAGTTGCTTGACAAGATCATAATCTCTAGGTGCTTTAGTCGCAGGTTTAGGAGTTGAAGGAAGGATTGGTTGAGAAGGTGGTAAATAAGTAGAAACTTGAGTAGGTTGAGGTTTAGGAATAGAAGATTGTTGATTCAAGTTTTGTTGATTCCTTCTAGTGTTATATGTGTGCCCTACGACATTGTAAGAAGTAGAGTTTGTAGCTTGTATAAAACTTGTGTATAGATCCATTGAATCATTATAATATGTGACCCCACATATAGAATGAATATTCATAGGAGAGGGGCTAGCTAGGGTCAAGTAAATAATGGGTCTCTTAGGCCTTGGGGAAGCCACAAAGACTACAACAACATTCATTGACTTCTCAGCTGGCAAAGAAGTAGATGTTTGTGAAGAAGTTTGTTTAGAAGAACTATAGATAGAGGAAGATGCTTATAAGAAATCATCTAGAGCATCATCAAACATATCAAAATCCTCTTTAGAGAAAGAATTATCATAAACATTAAAACATTGCAGAAAATGATCAGACATGGTTCACATCAGGCTCACCAAAATGTAGAGAAGGGGGATCCACTGCTCACGAGTCTCTTGCTTTCCAATAGAATCCTAGGGAATGGACTGTCCAAAAACACCTCAAACTTAGCTTAATCAAACTAGGAGGCTAAATAAAGAAATTACAAAGAACAAAATATCAAGAATAACTTTCAGACAAACTGCTTTGGAAGCTTAAAGAGTAGAATAAGGAGATCAGTCACATAAGGGGTAGCTTTCAGGCAAAGGATGATAGTGTGTGATCAGGATTCCAACATGGTGCATTGTAGTCCTAGAAGGGTATTGGCATCCTATACAGACAAAGAGCTAAACTCTTTGACATAAATACAACAATCCTACATTCAAGATCTTCCTCCAAGATTCACTTGGACAACCTACACACAAGATGAATGAGAAAAAATGTTGGGGCTATTTTGAGGCTTGTCATAGTCAAGCCCTTGTTTTGGTGTTCCCACCACCATGAACAATGAAATAGATAGAAAATGTGAAAAAATTAAACAAATACAAAGTGATAAAATAAATCCCCACTCAAGGAGGAGAACCTATATCACAGGATAGAAAATGAACAAATTATCTATTTGCAAATAGACAAGAATCAAGAGAGCGTTACCAACAGTCCACAACCCCCTCTTGACTGCATGGAGGTACCATTGAATGCTTGCAAGAGAGCTTTGGATGTTGGAGGGACCTCAGTCTGGTAGGGCTTCATTGTGGAAGCAAAATCAAGAAGAGAAAGAGCAAAGAATAGAGTGAGATTGAAAGATTCAAGTGTTAGTATGAGAGAGAACCCCCAAAATGAGAGCAAAGAGAGAGTTTTGTTACTGCATGAGGTAGGAGGAGCCATTACACTTGGAATTCTAACTATAGGGACATGTGTCACAATTCAAGATTTCAAGATTCTTGTTTCAAACTTTGAGAAACTGTGTGGATGCTAGCATGCTGTGTGGACGTCCACACACTATGCAGGCATCCAACTCAACATTTTCCAAAAAATGAGGTGGTAGAATGTTGTCACTTCATTGTTGATCCTTGTGGCATCAAAATAGTGAAATTTCAATGAATAAGGTTCTTGTCATAAATGCAATTAGGCATAATAAATGCAGGGCCAAATGTGTGAATGTGAAATTTCCCCTAGGGTGCAATTATATGACATTACAATAGTATACTAGAAATATTCTGTAGTTCACCTCCATTTTTCTTCTTGGTTATATTTTTTTTTAAATATATTGATAGACAATAACTAAGCAATATTGTGTACTTACCACACTTATATACTTATATTGAATAGACATATACCAAGGAAGTTATATTTGATTTTTCCTCCTTTTTTATAATTTCCAAATATATAAAGATAACTTGGTCCTTTATTTTCTATTTTAGGTTTAACAATGATCTTGTAATTGAAGTCTTTAAAGAACATTAAGTGTCTACCTATTTGGCCATGTATTTCCATTGTATTCATGAGATATTATGATTCATGGTCTATATAAAAAATAATTAGTGTTTATAAGAGGCAATACCTAACATTATGCAAGGTGAGCACCGTGGATACAAATTATCTTTCTATTTTTGTATAATTATTTTCAACTATTTCAATTTTCCTACTTGTAAAATCACTAGATGATCTTTCCTACTTCTAGTTTGTGCTAATAAAACAACTATAGTTGGTATACATGTATTGACACAAAAACAGAATGGTTGCGTCCAATTAATAAACATTATAATTGGGGCTTCTACTATTCTATTCATAAATATATCAAATAACTTTTGGCATTGACCCATCAATTAAATTTTCTTGTTATACTTTTCTTTAAAATTAATAAATGAGATAGGAGATATTTGCATAGTTTATGATGAATTTATGGTGGAAATTTGTGTTACCAAAGAGTGTATTTTTTATGTTCTTAGGAGGGTGGTATATTTAAAATTATATCTATCTTAAGAAGATATAAAGACATTCCTTGTAGATAATATGTCCTAGTAAGGTGCTAAACATGGTTGTAAATATAATTTTTTAAAATTTATACTTGTAAGATTGTAAAATATTTAATACATTAGTATTAGTGCCTAAATATAATATTATGGCATCTGATTTACTAATTATTCATCAAGATATACCTCAATAAAATCATGGATGAAATCTTTGAATGCATGAACCATAATCTTGCTAAATAATGTTGGTGCATTTTTAGGCCAAATAGCATGACTATATACATGTATGGTCACCATTCTATTACAAGTATGACTTTTGGCTAGTGCTATCGTTACTTCATGGTAACTAAAAAATCCATATTTAAATGAGTATACTTTCCTATTAGCAATGCATTCCATTACTTGTACTGTATGGCATTTGAAAATGATCATGTACACAAGCTTATTAATTTATTTGAAATATACACATATCATTTATGCCTAATATTATTATTTTGAACTACCATAGGGATTCTCTAGTAAAATTTATTTACTAGTTTAATAATATCACCAACTAACATTTTGTCTATCTCAAATTAAATTTTACTTCCAAGTTTGGTTTGAACTAGTGAGATGTTTGCCCATGCAGTTGAGAATTATATTTCAAGTGTATTTTCATTACTCTAGATTCCTATTTTATTTATTTAAATTATTTAAAATTCCTTAGGAATAAATATTCATATAATATTTTAATATTTCTATGAATTTGTATACTTCTCTCCAATAGCCTACAATCTTAGTTTAATATTGCTATGTTTATGTCTTTAATATTTAATGAGTGGAAATATTAATTTCTATATCTAGTTTTATCTATTATTTCTCTTTCATCCTCCCCTATTTGCATGTATTAAAATTTAGGGTCTTTCTCCTCTCGTAAGGGATCCTTATCTCATTTCTATGTTGAATAGAAAATTCTTTTTGGTACCTATTTTGTGTGTGGCGTCTATCCATTAATTTCCTTCTAAATGTTCTCATCTAGACGTGTCTTGTACATGTGTTATTTTCTAAATTTCCATATTACTACTTCCTATGGTATCATTATCATCTCTTTATTCATTTATATTTTATTTTCTATCTATGGATTTATATCCTAAAACTAGATTTTTTTTACAAATTTTACTTTTTTTTTTAATCCAAATATCTTGTTTCTCCTCTTAATTATTGGTGGATATAACACACTCTTAATTATTGCAGGCTTGTGGCATCTAGGCAAGACAATAGGTGGGAGGTAGAGTTAGGTTTGGGGGCCAAGGTGGTTGTGGATTTAGTGGTACATGATTGTCAGTTGGCCCTTGGGGCTATCACCACTACAATGGATCTTCATATTACTCCATTGGGATCATATGACATAGTGTTGGGTATGGATTGGCTTGATGCACACCAAGCTAAGATTGATTGTTTTCATAAGATGATTGAGTGCATTGATGACCAGGGTATATTAGTGATATTTGGAGTGCATAGGACCATCTCTTTTCACATGATTTTTGTTATATAGTTGAAGTGGTGCATGAGAAGAGGATGCTAGATATTTTCTATCACTATCAATGATAAGTCAGAGGACTCGATAGGGGTGTCATTAGATGAGTATCCAATTATTAGAGAGTTTACATATGATTTTCCTTCACAGTTACCAGGGATGCCTCCCCATATAGAGGTGGATTTTCACATTGATTTAGTTCCAAGAGCTCAACCAGTTTCTAGGGAACCTTATAGGATGACATAGGATCTTAATGAGCTCAATATTTAGTTAGATAAACTATTAGAGAAGGTGCACATTTGACCTAGCATCTCACTGTCGGGTGCACCTATCATATTTGTTAAGAATATGAATGAGTCCCTTCGTCTATGCATTGAGTATAGATAGTTGAACAAGTTAACAATCTAGAATCACTACCCTTTGCCCAAGATTGATGATTTGTTTGATAAAATGAGGGGAGACAAGGTTTTCTCCAAGATTGACCTAAAATATGGATACCACCAATTGAGGATTGTAGAGTTAGAAATTCACAAGGAAAAATTCTAGACTCATTATGGGTATTATGAGTTTACAGTGGTGTCACTTGGGTGGAGGAATTCCCCCACAATGTTCATGAGCCTAATGAATAGGGTATTTTGTACCTTCCTAGATCAATTTGTTTTGGTATTCTTGGTTGACATTCTAATTTACTCACAAACAATGGAGGAGAATGGGGAGAATTTGAGATAGGTTCTATAGTGTTTGAGATGACATCAGCTTTATGCCAACTTGGCTAAGTGTTCCTTCCTCCAGATAGAGGTTCAGTACTTCAGTCACATTATCTTAGGTGATGGTGTCTTAGTAGATCCATTGAATATTAGTGCCATCATGGATTGGTTGGTACCCACTAGTATTACAAAGGTTAGGAGTTTTATGGGGTTATTAAGTTACTATCATTAGTTTGTGGAGGGTTTCCTTAAGATCACACATCCCATCACTTTAATTCAATGAAAAGGGATAAGGTATGAGTGGATTGAGTAGCGTGAGAGGGAATTTCAAACCCTCAAGGAGCATCTCACTAGTGCTCCAATATTAGCAATACCTTATCTAGCTTTATATTTTGTAGTTTGTATAGATGCTTCATTGAATGGTATAGGAGCGATACTTATGTAGGAGGGTTGAGTGATCACATATGAGTCACAAAAAATCAAGACCCATGAGCTAAATTACCCACACATGACTTATAGCTTGCAACAGTAGTTCATGCTCTCATAGGATGTAGACATTTTCTTCTTGGCCATCATTTTGAGTTATTGATGCAGGAGCATCCCTAGTTGTAAAACAATCTTGCATCAACCAAAAATAATTATTTTCGTACATTGCATTTAGTAGTAGTTTCACTAGTTCAATCCATATTTTACCACATTATCATTTCTCAGCTCGTGGTGTATGATATAGCATCTATACATGGAAACCTATCACATATCTATATTTTAGATTGTTTGCACTTGTCTATTAAAATTTGTGTTTGAAAATTTCACTATATGTTTCCAGATAGAACATTGGGACCGACTTGGCTCAATTTCTTAGTGCCAACCTATTTCTTGAGGTGTGTGGATCTAAATGGAATATCATTATGGGATCTTGGGTTCATTGGGACCTATCTTGGAGATCCACAAGTTACATCATCTCACATGGAGTTATCTACTCATGTTTTGAGGTTGACCTGCATGTTTGATCTTCTTAGTGGGTAATTAACCCTTGTGGCCAATGTAGACCTATTTGGGAACTTGAGAAACATATATAGGAGAATTGTAATCATTTAGTAGGAGGTAGTTAACCATAAAGTATTAGAATTCAATTCATTTCTTAGTCATAGGTTCTTATATTCACAACCCTTTGAGGGCATGTAAGAGGGCCTGTTGGACTGTTGTATGTTTGTAAGCCTCTAAGGTAAGGCTTGTGAGACTGGATGGTCATTTGTGTGGCCAATATTACATGTAAGCATTCCATGTTAATAAATATTCTTGTTTTGCATCATCTCTTTGTGTTGAATCATTGCTACATAGCTTGGGATGTTCCTTTTGGAACCATCCTATTGTGACTACACCAAGTGGTATCAAAGTGAGTTTTGAGTCTGCAAGGCATTCCTAGTGGTAAATAGATCATCAAATTGAGGAAAAGTGCACTTTTTTTCAATCGATCGCCAATTGTGAGGAAGTTGAAACTTGTGCAGCCAAATCATTGAATTGAGGTAGTTGCACCATTTCTAGGAGAGACATGCGGCCAATAAGAGTACCTGCTATGGTGAATTTTGCTGGAAGAATGGATAAAGTGTTGGAAATGATGTGCAAGATGCAAGTTCTATTAGATGTGGTTGAAGAAGACCAAAGGCGAGGCCTAAACCCTAGGAAGAATGATGAGAGTGATGACAAAGCAGATCATGCGAATCCAATTGTTGAAGCCCCAGGTGAAGAAGAAGAAGAATCAGATCAGGCAAAAATGTTGAAAGTGATTTAAAAGATTTGGAAAAGACCTAGAGTTGAAATTCAAAATTACATGAGAAATTTGAATCTTGAATAATTGATTGATTAGATCAATGAAATGGGGAATAATTTGATTATGAAGAAATTGAAGATCTAGAAAGAGTTAGGTTTGCAAAAAAAAAGTTGAAAGGTCATGCTGCATTATGGTGGAAAGAAGTCTAATTGGATAGAAACAATAGAGGAAAGGAACGAATCATCAAATGGGATAGAATGGTACCAAAATTAAAGAATCAATTCATTCTAGCCAACTATGAACTCAAATTTCTAAAAAAATTACAGAATTTGAGACAAAAGGAGTTGATTGTGAAGGAATACACTGAAGAATTCTACAAGATAATAATCAAAACCAGTCATAGTGAAGCAAATAAAGAAAAGGTTATGAGATACATAAATGGATTGAGAAAAAATATTTAGGAAGAATTGAGCCTAGTAAAAGTGACATCAGTTAAAGAAGCATACCAAATTGAATTGAAAGTGGAGGCAAAGTTGAGCAAAAAATTTGAACAATGGCAAAGAAGTACGAAAGGAAGATGTTAGAAGATTAGATCCCAATTTGGAGAAAGAAAACCATATATAGAGAAAAAAAAAGATGTAAAACCCTATTAGAGTGAGATGAAGGATAAAAATACATACTATCAACATATAGGGAGTCATAAATTATACCAAAATGATGGAATATTTTAGAGAAGACCATTCAGAGGAACCCATTTCAAGTGTGGAGGAGGACATAGAGATTTTGAGTGTCATCAGGAGAATACTAGAAAGAAGCCAAACCATACCAAAAGAATAGCATATGTGGAGGAAGAACCTATTGAATCCCCTAATGCAATTAGGAAGCCATAGAAAGGTGAATAATTGGTGATGATGTGAGCTTTGATGCATGAGGAGGTAATTGAGAAACCTCTGCAAAGGAAAAGTCTATTCAGAACTAGATGCATGTCTGAAGGAAAGGTATGTAAAGTTATCATTGATAGTGGTAGTATTGATAATCTAGTTTCAGAAGATATGGTAACCAAGTTGGATTTGAAGAGATTGAAACACCCAAACACTTATAGGATTGCCTGGATTCAAGATGAGCATAAGGTATTGGTAAATGATCAATGTTTGGTGAAATTTCATATTATATCATATAGGGATGAAGTGTTGTGTGATGTTATGTCAATGGATGCTTGTCATCTACTATTAGGGAGACCATGACAATATTATAGGAAAGTTGGTCATGATGGAATAAGGAATACCTACATCGTGACATCAAATGGAAGAAGAATCAAGTTGATACCTTTGGAAGAAAAATACAAGAGTAAGGTTTGTAGCACTGCCAGACTATGTTTGGTAGATGGAAGGAAGTTTCTTGATGGTTTGAGTCATGAAAACATGTGTTTTGCATTGTTCCAAAGAAAATCAATGATCTAGAGATAAAGAATCCCACTAAAGAGAGTGAAGAAGCTAAAAAAATATTGATTGAGTATAAAGACATCATCTTAGACAATGTACCAGATGGTTTACCAGAGGTCCAAAGCATCAACCATTAGATAGATCTAATACCAAGAGCTAGTTTTCCAAAAAAAATAGCACATAAAATGACACCAATAGAGAATGCAGAGTTGAACCAAAAAATATAGGAGCTATTGAAGAAAGGATTGATTAGAGAAAGTTTGTGCCCATGTGCGGTACCTATTGTGCTTGCACCAAAGAAAGATGGAGAATGGATAATTTGTAGAGATTCAAGAGCAATTAATAGGATTACTATCAAGTATCGATTCCCATTGCCAAGGATGGATGACATTATGGATTGTTTTAGTGGAGCAAGGTACTTCACAAAGATTGATCTCAAGAGTGGATACCATCATATCAAGATTAGGGAAGGAGATGAATGGAAGACTGCATTGAAAAAAAAATGAAGGATTATATGAGTGGTTAGTGATGCCTTTTGAATTGACCAATGCACCAAGCACCTTCATGAGATTGATGAATGAGGTATTGAAGAAATTCTTGGGTAAGCTTGTCATTGTTTACTTGGATGATATTATAATTTTCAGTAAAACTAGAGAAGAACATTTGTTGCACCTTAGGCAAGTATTACAAAAATTTGAGAGGAGAAGTTTTTGATAAATATCAAGTATAGTTTCATGAAAATAGAGTTGGTGTATCTTGGATTTGTTATTTCTATTGAAGGACTAAAAATGGATCTGGAGAAAGTGAAAGCAATCTTAGATTGGCCTACACTGGTAAATATTGGAAAGGTAAGATCATTTTATGGACTAGCAATTTTCTATTAGAAGTTCCAATAGTGTTTGTAACCCCATGACATAGACAATGAGAGGAGACAAGAAATATTTCAAGTGGATATTCGAGCACAAAAGAGTTTTGAATTGTTGAAACAAAAGGTGACATAATAGCCAGTGTTAGCACTACCTAATTTTGACAAAGTATTTCAAGTTGATTTTGATGCAAGTGGAAATGCATTGGGAGCAATATTGAGCGAAGAAGGAAGACCTATAGCCTATTTCAGTGAGAAATTGAATGATTTCAAAAGAAGATACTTGGTTTATGATTAGGAATTTTATGTCATAATTCAAGCCTTGAAGTAGTGGAGACATTAGTTACTACCTTAGGAGTTTGTGTTGTATATAGATCACTAAGCTTTGAAGTATTTGAATAGCCAAGAAAAGATGAATCATAGACATGTGAGATGGGTTGAGTTCTTACAGAGTTACACATTTGTGTTGGAGAATAGGAGTGGCAAGTCAAATAAAGTTGCTAATGCACTGAGTAGGAGAAGGAACTTGTTGAAAGATATGAGAGTGGAAGTATTGGTACTTGATGAATTAAAGCATATGTATGAAGAAGATGCAGTTTTTGGTGAAGCCTAGAAAGCATGTAAGGAACTCGTGATAACCGAATGAAGCCAATGGTTGGACTACTTCCTTTAGGAAGGTATGTTGTTCAAAGGAAACTAGTTGTGCATTCCAAGGAGTTCAATGAGGGAAATTTTGATTAAGGAAAAGATATTAGAGGTTTAGTAGGACATTTCAGAGTGGATAAGAAAATAGCTTTAGTGAGTAAACATTATTTTTGGCTGAAAATCTATAAGGATATAAGGAAGTATGTTTGAAACTACAAGATTTTTCATGTTGCAAAAGGGAGCAGTCAAAATATTGGATTGTATAAACCTTTAACAGTACTAGAAAGACCTTGGGCAGATTTGAGCATGGATTTCAATTTGAGATTGCCTAGAACATAGAGAGGACATGATTCAAAGTAGAATATGATGGGTTGTAATTGTCCCATAATTGTAAAACACTTTTACAATGTATGGTCAAATGATAGTATGCTCCTTTAGTTCAAGTTTTTATTTCAAACATGTAAAACCAATTAGCCTCAATTTAAGGGTATGTGTAGGATCATGATGGGTCAAAAAGTGGTGATATGATGGGTATGTGTAGGGTATGTGGCTGATGACTTTTTTTTACCCAAAATTGATGAAATGAAAAGGGTTTTTAAAGGAGATTCTCATCTTTCCACCAATATAAATTATTCTTTACTTTGAATTTAATAAATAATTATTATTAATTTCCTATTTGAAATATGACTAAAGTCTTGATTGATAGGTTGATTGAAAAACATCTATAGCTTTCAAATAGTATCACATTTTTTGAATCCGAAACATGTGTCACATTCTATACTTTGCATACTATAGGATTAAAAAAAATAATTTCATGATGTTTTGACCAAGTTAAGGTGGTTAGACATACGAGTTTTTATATTTTTTAAAAGTTGTAATAAAAAAATCATAATTAATTATTTACTTGGAAAAAAATTACAAAAAAATATGCATCACATTAGGACATGAGTCCTCTACTTATATCTAAAATCTTATAAAAAAATATTATCATTTTATTGTGGTTAGGGTGGTTAGACAAACACCTACTTCTTATTTTTCCCTAAAATTTAAGTACTACTACATTGAAGTTTCAAATTTTCACCAAATAGATTTTTTAAAAAACCCTAGTAGTTTAGAAACTATATTCGATTTGCTATAGATTGTATTCTTACATATTTTTGAAATAATATAGATAACTTATTCAAGTTTTTACGTCAAGTTGCCTAACTCTGATTTTTCTACATTTTTTTCCACTTAAGGGCCTATTTTTTTCCATGATGATCCTGTACATACCCAAAAACAAAAACTAGATGTCAGTAGAATGTTAGAGAGCATATGAAGTCAAAAATTTAAAGCACGTGTGAAAATTAGCTCTCTATTTTCTTTGTCTTTAAAAAATGTCGCTGAACACAAAGGTGTCATTGAAATTGACAAAAAATGTCATTATAATTCAAGTGTTGCTCTGGTGAAATTGAACTGCATCACTCTAGAGAAAAATAGTGATGCCAATTGCATCACTATATCAATAGTGTCACCATAACTAAATTCATGATAAATCCAAAAAGTAAAATGCATTACTAAATTTAATTATGTGTCGTACATAATTCCTTCAAAGGCATCACTATATGGTGACACATTACAATGGCATCATTGTAGCCTTCAAAAGCGTTGTTATATCTGCAAACTTAAGAACATTGGAATCTAAAGAAAGATTCATCAGATTCAATTAGTATAGCCCTCCTTCTAGTGCAAAAATGTGATCATAGTCATAGGATGAACTAAACATGCTAGATCCAAATGAATTTAAACTATATTTAATCCCCTAAGCCATGATCCAAATCAAATATTCAAAACTTCAAAGACTAAGAACCCATTAAACTAATCATGAAATACACACAAAAAATTAAAGGAAACCTATTCTAATACTTCAAATTGTATCCCATTGGGGGAGTGGTGTCGCACTGGTGTGGAATGGTCACCCTTTCCCAATCCCTTGGATAATATGAGTTGTTCCAATCAATTTTATTGATGAAATCTGACAAAACTATTGAAATATGAATGAAACATGGATGGAAAACTAGTTTGATATGATGAAGATGAGTGCTAAATGCTAGAATGCTTGATGGAGATGGATACAATCTATGCTAAATGGAAACACAGTTCAAAGATGCAAGCCATGGATGCAAACTTATGCTAAAATGGATGCAAACTAAGCTAAAATGGAAGCCATTAATGGATGCTTAAGCTAATATGGATGAAGATTAATCTAAAATGCTAACAAATGCTAAATATGGATGCAAGTGAGTATAAATTTCAACAAAATAACTTTTCTCTGGAAAGGTGGATCCATTTCTCTCCAAATGGTGAAGTATTTATAGGAGAGCAAATGAAGAATCAAGGGCTCAGATTGATTTGGTCAATCAATGGTTAATATTGAATGAAGGGTGAAACATGGATCAAGGATTCTCATCAATGGATGAGAATCAAAGATCAAATGGATCAAGGAAAGCATCAATGGATGAGAATGATTCAAAAAAACACACTTTGTAACAAATTTGAAAGTTTATTACAAAGTTTTTTTGAAAATGATCATTCCCCTTTTGGAGTCAAATGGGAGAATATCCTTTGGAATATTCTCTATGCAAGTGGATGGGTGAGGAAAATTAGCAATTTAGTGATTAAAATTAAATTTAATTGTGCAAGATGAGGAAAGTGAGGATGGTCATTAAATAATTAATTTATTTAATGAAAAGGGGATGCAATACGACATTTATTACATAATATAGGATTATTTAATTAAATGAGAGGACTTGAGGGGTTTAAATTAAATAAGCTGATTTATTTAACTAAACAAGATGATAGATGAAGAAGAAAGGGGGTGAATTAACCTAATTAAACCAATTAGATTAACAGATGAAAATGATGCATTTAATTAAATAACTAGGCTTATTTAATCAAATAGGTGAAAAGAGGGTGAAATTCAAGATGAAATGGTTAGTGATCAAATTCAAGTGTGTAATACCATTTAGGACAATCTTAAGTGTCTACATGAACCAACTAAGTAACTAGATAGGAAATGTACCTATTTACCAACACCCCCCTTAAGTGCAACTTAAGGAGAAGCTATTATTATGTAAAAGATGCAATAATGCAATGATAGGTCTCAACAACAAGGCTATTTTAGGTACCCATGTACAAATGAAAATGCAATCTCTCACAAATGGAGAAAAGGATTAAAACCAAATGGGAAAAAACCCCTCTCCAAAAGAGAGAAAATATACAATCAAGTGATGAAAGATGGAATACATGATAACCCCCAAGTACAACAACCATCACATAGATAAATTACAAATACACCCCATAAGATGGAACGAAAGAGATCACATAACCCCCTCATTATGAAGTAGCTCCATTACCACTGAAGAAAGTCTGAAGATAAAAGAGAATCCAATACCAAAAAATAACATATATCCCCTTGGGAAGAAAGAAATCTAATGGCCAATGTTGAAGAAACCTCATCTCCATGATGAAGCAAGAGGAAGAACCTCATGAATGATATCTCTAAAGATGAAAAAGTTTCTTCGAAGATGTCTCAACAAAATCAAGTGTGAACCCAATCAAGGAAGAAAAAAAAGGATGTGGAAACTCAAGAGAAACCTCCCAAGATGTATGATCAAAGAGGAGAGTGGACCCCTCAAACATGTCCTCCAAATATACAAAATAGGAATGGTGAACCAAATATGATATACCTATCATGAAACCATCCTGCAAAGGAAAACATAGAAAAAAAAATGTATTCTTCTCATTTGAAGTCCTAGAAACCAAGTCAACACTTAAATATAAAGAAGTAGGACATCATATAACCCCATCAAATTGATGATGAACAACAAGGTTTAGGAAATCACCAAAAAAACCATCTAAAAAAATACCCAAACTTGATCTAGGAGAGTGGTCCTCATCAGAAATAAAATACGAAAAGGTGTAGAGATAAGTATCACGGTTAGCCCTACTCACTACAAAAAGTTGTCTAGTATGAAAATCACAAATAAAAATTGAATCAGGAGTGAATTCAATGGATTTACTAGCACGTGCTATTTGACATACTAAAAGAAGATTATGCAAAATATCAAGAATGCAAAGAACATCATGAAAACTACCATTGGGAACACCAAATCCTTTACCAAATACATCCAAATAAACACCATTATCCATCAAGATCTTCATGATTGATGTATGCTTCAAGGATGAAAACCTATAAGTTTGTCCTGATATATGACATGAGGCTCTTGAATCAAGAATCTGATCTCTAGATTGTTCAACATGTGTTACAACAAGATAATGACATTTCATCTTATGATCCTTTATATTATTACTTCCATGAGCATTTCCTATGGTTCCTTTGTGTGTAGAAGATGAAGGTTATGAAGAATAAAAATAAGGTGAACAAGTGTAGATTTAGAAGGAAAAGAAATGTTACGTTCTTTTAGAAGTTATGTCATATCATCTAACTCTTTCTTATAGCAATTTTTTTCATTGTGTCCAAGCTTGTTACAATAACCACAGTTGGGTTTATCCTTCTTAGTTTTATACTCTCTAGGAGAGGTGGGTGTATGACTAGACTTTGTCTTAGGTTTTGAATTCTTCTTTCGTTTTCATTCAGGTGATGATGCAATCAAAGCATGATTCTTCGAGTGTGTATCATGTTGACTAAGTTTATCTTATTTCCTAGTCAACCTATCATAAAATGTCTCAAAAGAAGCCATGAAAAATGAATTAGCTAATTCATCCATTGTAGCATAAATGCAAGTCAAGAAGTATGCAAATGAACCTTTAAAATTAGAAAAAATCAAGAATATGTATTCCTTATATCAATTTTATCTTTACCACAACCAACCACTTGTGACCTTAATGATTTAAATTTTACCAAATAGTCTTTAATAGTGTTAAAATAATATGTGGAAAGTGATGCAAAATTTTCCTCCAATTGCATAGAAATCTCACTAGCTAAATGAAATAATTTCTTGTACTTATCCCAAACTTGTCTAGGAGTAGTACACCCCTCAATATGGAAGAAAAAACTATTAGAAACATGCATAACATTCAAATCCATAGCCTCATAACATTTTTCCCTATGAAAAAATATTTTATATTCTCTAGAAAAATTAGGTTTTTCATCATCCAATGTGGACCAAAAACCCTAGAGAAAATCAATTTCCCCATTCTTTCCTTCCATGTATGATAATTATGAGGAGTTAGGACCTCAAAATTTGATTCAACCATAAAAAAAAAGTGCCAAGAGTGTAAAATATATAAATATTTGATATAAATTGATGTGATATCACATGAATCTAAAAATAAAATTGCAAATGAGGTCCCACAAACAAACTTTTCCATGAGACAATATATCCAAGTAACCATTGAATATGCCAAATATGCAAAAGATGAATTATTTATCCCTAGTAATGAATCTAGAAAAGTTCATGAACCAAATGATAGATCTCCTAAATACGTTTCAATTTCCACTAAAATCACAAAAATTAGATAAAATGGTAAAAAATTATGAGCTCAAAGGTACAAAAGGGAATGGGAACTTCAGTTGGCAATAGAATGTACCTACAACCTACACCACTGCGAAGTATGCAGAACAAAATTTCTATTGATATCTCATTAGAAAAATTTTGATACCTAGAAAAAATGTTATTCTATAGAGAAAAAAGGCCCGATTTTGGCTCTTGGTACACTAAACAGGGTCAAAAGTGTAGCACCCTAGGGGTCGGCAGTTGGTCACCAATATGACTACATGAACAACAAAGGATTTTAAAAAAACCAACACCACATGGGCAGTGGTAGGGTAGAGCTCTAGTGGTGTGTCGAGTGATGGGTTCCCATGCCACCACTAAGCTTTAGTACCCAGCACTTAGCTCTTAGTCACAAGGGGTTAGCAGTCAAAACAAGACACTATTAAAAATTTAAACCATTGAAATAAAGTAATAATTAAAAATTTTCTGATGTATCATTCCTCTGTGTACCATCAATGTTTGTAGATGTATCACAAACACAGACAACCATACCTAGGTGATGCAAGCACGAAATATTCTATAAAATATGCTTTGTACACACTAACCATTCCTGTCAATAATATGTTGATGCCTACAAAGTATGAATTCATACGAATTGTACAAATCCATACTATACGAAAATGGTGATGGAGGTTGCAAAATACTCTAAGGTCTCAAGGAAAAATCTCCAATTTCCATGATTTGACAGGTATTCTTAGGGTTTTTTGGTTGTTTTGAATGTAATGGCAGGGTCGATTTTGGTCCAAAGTGATCTAAAAAATTAGCTACCCTCAGATCTGATAATCGCCTCCCAACTCGAAACTCTCATAAGTTTGGAAAGAAATGTCAGATTTGATGAAACAAAATCCAATCTTAACTTTCTCAGATGCCTTAGACTTAGTAGTGAGCCTAGATTACCTCCAACATGCTCCAAAAATTACTTGCAATGAAAATCCACAAAGAGGAACCCTCCACAACAAGTTTTTTTTAATTATGTAGATCACTATTAGGTGCAAGGGATATCATACTCAGCCTTACTAAAAATCACTAATATCTCTCACTAGAAATAACTCTACCCTCAAATTTGAGAAGGAATTTACAAGGCTTGCTCTAATACCATGTGGGAGCAAAAATTTAGCTCTAGCCTAGAATCATTTGAAAAAACAATTACAACCTTCTATAAGAGAGTATGCAAGAATATGAAATTTTTGTTGAACATCCAAAATACTAAGAGGGGGGGTGAATTAGTATTCCATAAAACCATAATAAAATCCATCTAAACATTATCATAATTCTGACTAAATTAGCAAGAGAGAAAATAAGAACAAGTCAATGCAACCATACACATGAACGCTAGGATTTTTATGTGGAAAACCAAAAAAGGGAAAAACCACGGTGAGGGTTCACTCACAATATATTATATCCAGATACAAAATATTATAGGGCTCACTACCATAGCGAAAGGATTAGTGCCTGAAACAAGGACTCACTGTCCAATAGGGCTAAAACTTGAAGGGCTCACTACCTGAATACAAAAGATGGCTAACCTCAAAGATACAAAGATTGTGGCTCGCTGCCAAAAGATTGAACTAGTAGAATACACCTTCAATGTGTAGGGTTCAGTTCCATTGAAGCTCAGAATATGAAGTACTACCTCACACAATAGTCGCTCAACAAAACTACATTGATCACAACTGATAAATCATTTAGTCTCAGACATTCACTTCACATTTCACATGCATTCCATATATCCACTTCCACTCCTCATGCTCATCTCATTCCTAAAAAAATATTATATATATACAAGTATATCTTTATTATCAATTAGGTCAGCCTAATTAGATGAACACAAAAATAATCAAAACCTTCTTTGTCAACACAATATATGATTTAAACAATTTATCCAAGTAGTGCATTATACCAAGTCAACTATCATCCATAAAACATAATTAGTCTTCATAATATATTGCATACACTGAGTCAGCCAAGAATAGAACACAATTCTACAAAATAACCAATAATCCTCAAAGAAAACACCCTCTGGATCTAAGAACACATTAATTTCCCATCATACTACTAGGGTGATCACACAATACTAGTTTACAAGTTTTGGCCAAACTAGACATTGAACTGATTTTTTCTAACTAAATTTTCACTTTCGGGCACCCATAGTGGCTAAATCGTGAGGAATTTGAAGATGATGAAAGCTAGTGATTTGTGGCATTTTTTCTATAGATTCTAAATATATTTTTTTCAAAAATTTTGGAATTAGATTGCACTTCTTTTTCCATCCCCTTCAAAAACTAGTTTTTTTCAGTAAACACCATTTTTAAGGAGTGACGCTCACCATATACAACACAAATTTTTTCCATGAAGGATTAAATTCTATTTTTTTCAAATTTATATTTGTAACTATGATGTCTAGTGCTTCCAATTGGTTTCATAGTTTTTTATTGAATATTTTTATCCTTAATCAAGTTTCAAAGTCAAACTAATTACAATTCACACATAGGTTGACCATATACAACATAATTTTTTTTTATACATCGAAACTCAATTTTTTTTGTTGGATCAAGGACTTCAATATCTAGTGCACTCGTATTTTTCATTTTTTTTTTATAATCTACTATTTTTCACATGTGCAGAACAAAGAGCTTCATTTTCGGTGAAAACCCTATGTTTAATCAAACTAAAAAAATAGATACATAATAAAATAAAACCAAAACACATTAAAATTATATTCATTAGATAGCTCATTTCGAGGACTACCATCATCTAGTTGGGTCTATGAAGTATCCTCCATTTTCATCCTCAACTTGAACCAGGGTGGTTTGAGTGAACTAGGGAGGTTTGAACGAACCAGGGGGGTTCGAGCGAGCCCCCTTTCCACAACCATTTTCTTTGCTTATTTTTTAGGAAATGTGGGACCCAACATTTAATGGGTTCACTCGAAGGGGGATTCTAGTGAACCCCCTTTGGGTTCGCTCGAACCAAAATTTTGTTCGAACCCCCAAAAACCAATTTTTTTTGCATGGGGTCATTTTTTGCAACTTTTTATTCCTCACTGGAATTGTAAACCACTTTTTTGGGTTTAGCCACCAGCATAGAGACTATATAAAAAACCATAGCATAAGAATGTTCTCCTTAGTAGAATCTCCCACACAGTATGCCACACATAGAACATGAATAGAATATAGAGTTAAACTCTATCAGATATAACTTTCTACTCACAATGAAAGACATATCAAGATCCAAGATATAACTATCTAACTAAGTTAAGAAAATATGGTTAAGAGATTGGAGTCATATTAGATCTTGCGGTGAATTATGGACTCAGATACCAACATATTGGTCCATCACAAAAGGGTATTACTGGTAGAGAACAATTTATGGTAATCCAAATAGACTTCGTATAAAGTTATCACCATGTTGAAATCAATGAAAAAATAGGAACAACCAACACAAACCATCCATACTTCATGCTCATGTTGCAAGGCTCCCAACAATCTCCCCCTTTGGAATTGATGGCAACATGCATGACAAATTTTTTTGAGTAATTGAATACTTTGAATACTCACCCTATAAAAAATTTTCTTCACAAAAATGTTTTTCCTCTAACTCTCTATCTCTCCATCTCTTCATCTCTCCTCATCTCTCTATCTCCCCCCCTTTGAAATCAATGACAAAGGAAGAGGTCCGATATATATGTATATATGCATCAAAGTGTAACCAAAAAGATATGAACACAAAATTGAATTAACCTAAAGAAGAACCTCTAATACTCTCCAAGATAGCCTTCTAGGATGCTTTACCTTCTTCCCATGAACCTTTTGCACTTAAAAGAGTCTTATAGAATATCTCAAGCTTAGTTAAGGACTCTACACCATTTTCTAAAAAATTGGGACTACGATTGATCTTTGATAATTCACCAATACAACCAAGAGCACTAGAAACAACAACATGCATGAGTTTAACCATGTCTCTGAGTACCAAAAACTTCTTTATAACATCTATCATTTGATCTCGTGGAGAAAAAAAATTGTCCTGAAGCTGCACAATGTACGACCACCTCTGATTATCTTTATCTTCTACTAACCTATATGTATCTTCCTGAGTGCTCATCTGGGACTCACTCATCCTTATCTCATTTCTTATATCTAGTGTACTGCTAGACCAATCTAGGAAAAAATAAAGTAGTTCTTGTGCCTCTTCTTCACAACCTTGTAAACTCTCCAATTCCTTCATCACTTGACTATGTGTATTTGCACATTTTTCCTTGATATATTCCAAATTTCCTTCATTAAACCTGATTCTAGAAGACACTTCAATTCTAGAGATGTAGACCTTCAAAGAATCAATCATGCCATAGAGATTCTCCACAACAAAAATAGATGAATCAAAATTATCACCGAGAATAACCTTCTATAATTCTTCCAAAACTCTCTAAATATTTATGCTTTCATGCTCATGTTCAAGCTCACTTCCTTGTGTAATATCTTGCTTAAAAACACTCTTACTTTTCTTCCCTGTTCTGGTCACACTACCAAAGCTACCTTCTACATTGAGATTCTTAGGGCTTTCCAAAAGAATTTTAGCATAATTATCAACTTCAGCCTCTGACACTTCATAATCCAATTTAGATATCCAAACTAACCATGATTCGATTGCTTCCATGTGACAAAAATATGTAGACACAAGAAAATCTATACTTTCAGAGTACCTTTCAAAAACACTTACTAGAATCCTAAACCTTTTGTTCATCCTCAACTAAAATGTTCCAAAGAATGCAACAAGGGTATTCTCTTGTGCATATGAAATACCAAGATTTATCATGAAGTTCCTAATTTGATAGGAAATAGGCTTTGAATTTGACCATTCTATCCTTCCTATTATCGGTAACTCTCTCAAAAAGTAAAAGAGAAAACAAACAACCAAATTGCCATACCAGAATACATTCTTCTTACGCTTCTTGATTTCGTTTAGATTCTTCAAAATATGTATATGAAGTAGTTCACACAATTCATAATCCATACCTCTTTTAACTATATCAACAACAGTATGCATAGCAATAGTAAAAATTGTAAGGTCATTGTTAGGGATACAAGCTTTGTGACCAATGACCATAGTAGCATACCTAATTACTGGATCAACAATCGATCTCAAGTCAATCTCTTTCCCTTCAAAATTTGCATTGGTAACCTCAATTATTTATTCCTCATCCATATCCTTAAGTTTGGGAACTAGTTAGGAGGAACACAAACCAATTACATCTCTAATCACTTCTCTAGTAATCAAATGTGCCTCATCAATCCACAAAGATTCATCATGAATTCTTCTCAAATCCAAAAAAGGTGACTTTCCTCCAGACATCCAACCTTTTCTCAACTAATATTCTATAGGCATCATGACTATCTTTCAATTCACTTTCTCAAAGAATGCTCAACTGAACTAAAGACATCTCTTCTATCTTACTGTAAGCAAATGCATAGATATCTACTATGGGAAATACTCTCAGAGGGATGCAAGAGAATGCACCAATAGACTCTTCTAACACATTCTTCAAATATCTCTTCAACCTAACTTGCACTTTATCTGCACTATTCACAGTCTTTGAATTATCCATAACAATAAAAGTGAAAGATTGTGCAAACAAGAATACCTTTGAAAATGCCAAGAAGAAATGTATATATATCCTGCACCCATAGCTCACTTCAAATCTACTTGATTTATTCTTCAAATCCTGAAACTTTGAATTTCCTTCTGAACTTCCTTTGCTCACTTCTCCAAAAAATACACAAGCCTTTAAAATTATATGAATTTATTCCTTTCATTTTGAATGATTTTGCAATAAATGCTTCAACTTGCAGGTAGATTTCCTCAAAAAATTTGTGCACCTCCATTCTTTCAAATTTTGTAGACTTCATCCTTCACACATGCAATAGAGAAAATACCTTAATCTTGTTACCACATTAAATATACTTCTATCATGATATGACACAAGTACTGATGAGGGGGTTTATTAGATTTTTTGATGATTGCTCCCCCTTAGCCATTGCTTTTACTTAGAAATTTACGGGATTATCTACAACAGAGGTCAACACAAATAAAAATGATGATTCTTTTCTCCAAATCCTTTTCATTTCCTTTCTTGCTTCTTTCGGATCAATAATTTGATCATTCTTCTTCGCCGAATAGATGTTTTTCCTTCTACTATTACTACCATTGTGTTTCAGATTTTTGTACTTACAACAAACAACATTCTTCTTTCCATTTTCCTTTTTATTCAACATACTAACTTTATGTCCAATCTTCTTGCTCTTAGAACATTTGCTAGAGAATGATAAAGAATCATTCATTTCACTTTTGCAGTCCTTTGCCTTATGACCAAATTTCTTGCAAGAATAACAAACACCATTGAAAGATAAATACCTTTTAGCATCATGTCGTTTGAGATTTTTTTCAAAATTGCTTCTTAGATCCTTGATTTGTCTATCTTTGTACTGAGTCTTCTTACCAGTGGATTACTTTTCTTTAGAACTTTGACCTTCCTCAAAACCTAACCACTCTTATCCATTTCCAGTGTTTGAGAGGTAATCAATTCATCAAGCATCGCCAAGCTTATCTTAAATTTTTCTTCAAAAATTCTTGCCTTTTCTAGATCAGATCTCAAGATTTCTACTTCTTTTTCTAGCTTTATGCATTCATCCATCTTCCTTTGAATTTCAATTTCCTGACATTCTTTAGTTATTTTCTTCCCTTCCAATTGTTGCAGTAGGCTAGAGATAATTTCTTCTCCCTCAACCAATAGTCACATTCTACAACACTTTTACTTTGTAGATTTTCAATGTACCCATTCAATTTCATCAACCTGTCCTTCAAATCTTCCATTTCTTTTGAATATTCGATAGAGACTACTTTTGAAGGAAAAAAATTCTTATACTCAAATTCCTAGACCTTCCTCAAGCTGTTAGGCTTCTTGCGAGGAACCAAGATTTGATACCAATTGTTGAACATCCAAAATACTGAGAGGGGGGGTGAATCAGTATTCCATAAAACCATGATAAAATCCATCTAAACATTATCACAATTATGACTGAATCAACAAGAGAGAACATAAGAACAAGTTAATGCAACCATACACATGAACATTATGTTTTTTATGTGGAAAACTCAAAAAGGGAAAAACCACAGTGAGGGTTAACTCACAATATATTATATTTGGATACAAAATATTATAGGGCTCACTGCCATAGAGAAAGGACTCACTGTCCAATAGGGCTACAACCTAGAGGGATCACTACCAGAATACAAAAGATGGCTAACTACCAAGATACAAAGATTGTGGCTCACTGCCAAAAGATTGAACTGATAGAATACACCTTCAATGTGCAAGGTTTAGTTCCACTGAAGCTAAAAATATGAAGTACTACCTCACACAATAGTCACTCAACAAAACTACACTGATCACAAATGATAAAGCATTTAGGCTCAAATCTTCACTTCACATTTCACATGCATTCCATATATCCAGTTCCATTCCTTATGCTCATCTCATTCCTCAAAACATCTTATATATATACAAGTATATCTTGATCATCAATTAGGTTGGCCTAATTAGATGAACACAAAATTAATCAAAAACTTCTTTGTTGGCACCCTATATGATTTAAACATTTTATCCATGTAGTGCATTATACCAAGTTGGCTATCATCCATAAAACATAATTAGTCTTCATAATATATTGCATACATTGAATCGGCCAATACTAGAAAAAAATTCTCCAAACCAACTTGAATAATCCTAAAAGAAAACACCTTCTAGATCTAAGAACACATTGATTTCCCATCATAATACCAACATAGAGACTGTCAACAAAATCGCAGCATAAGAATGTTCACCTTAGTAGAATGCAGAGTCTCCCACACAGTATGCCACAAATAGAAAAATAGTAGAATATAGAGTTAAACTCTATTAGAGATAACTTTCTGCTCACAATGAAAGACATCTCAAGATCCAAGATATATTTTTCTGACTAAGTCAAGAAAACATGCTTAAGAGATTGGAGTCATATCAGATCTTGAGGTGAATTCCAGACTCAAATACTAACACACTGATCCATCACAAAAGGGTATTTCCAGTAGAGAACAATTTTCGGAAAACCAAATAGACTTCCCGTAAAGTTATCACCATGTTGACATCAATGACAACATAGGAACAACCAACACAAACCATCCATACTTCATGCTCATGTTGTAAGGCTCCCAAAACTTTCTTAATATTAAGATCTATACAATATGATGATGAGGTATATTACAAAAGTGTACAATGATCTTTCATATATAGACAAGGTGTGATGTAGTACTAACATTAAATGACTATCATAATTAAATGACATGAGTCAACATTTAATGACCCTAGGACTCTAAGTTTTAATAAAAGCTAAAAAGCTAAAAAGCTAAAATCTTATCTAAGCATTAAATATGCCTAGGACCTAAGTGGACTTAATATGTAAATAGGACCCAACTAAGTAACTAGATAGGAAATGTACCTATTTACACCAAATTTTTTATATTTTATATTTAATATATATTTTTTGTTATTTGTCGAAGTGGATGCTATAATCGGGGCTAAAATATTAAGGTTAGGCAAATAAGTATGAAAATAAGACCCTAATCAACAATGAAGTACACATAAGCATAAAGACATAAAACATAAAGCAATATTACCAAATCTTCATGCCTTCATTGATTCACCTCCATTGCACTTCTTCATTTTGCTTGAATAATATGGTTGCCCTCATATTTTGAGTATGCAATATGGCCTATGACAATGACAAAGCAAAATATTGAAGATTCTAAATGTCTATGGATGCAAAAAAAGATAGCAAAAGGACTCTAGATAGCTAAAGGTTTCAAAATGGTCAAAATGACAATGACAAAGGCCTTTTCTAGAGAAGTCAATTTTGAATGAAGGGATAGGATGAAAGGACAATAATCAATGGCCAAGATTAAGAGATGAGGTATGGAATAGGGTTAGGGAAAATTTAGGGAAAATGATAAGGATGAAGGGTTGAGATTGAATTATGAGATAATTTAGTCAAGGGCCAAGATTAAACGAGATGTCAAGAGATAAGATTTGATGTGGACGATAAGATTGGCACAGATAAAGAGGTGATAGGAGAAATTAAATAATAAAAATTATTTAATCTAGGTGACTAATGAATAATTAAATATTAAAGATATTATTTAATTATAGAAGAATGTGACATAGGAGGAATGATTTTGAATTAAATAATGATTTAATTCAAAATTCAAGAGAGTGGACCAAATTAAATAAATAAAATTTATTTAATTTAGGAGAGAAAAGGCTAATGAATAATTAAATAATTATTTAATTATAGTAGAAGGAAACATAAAAATTAAATAAATAGGAATTTATTTAATTTTAGAAAGAAAGGGCCTTATTAGTGACGTAATTAAATAAATCAAATTTATTTAATTAATCAGGAATAAATAAAGATAGAAGTGAATTAATTAAATAACTAAAATTATTTAATTAATAGAAGACATATGACATTAGAAAATAATTAAATAATTAAATATTATTTAATTATGAAGAATGAAAGGGGAAATGACAAAGAAAATAAGAGTCGCAGGCCTAGGACAATTTTTAGTGTCTACATTTTGCCCCTCTTTGATACAATATAGTTTATCGCATTGTGTCAAAGAAATTCAATAAAAAATATGCCCCAATGTAAAGAGGATGAGGAAGGATGACAAGGAGGGTTGTGGTATGTCACCTTGAGAGGACATGTGGGTTCAAATAATATGAGTGTGCTCTTGAAATGGATAAGAGGAAAATAGATAAGTGACATAGAAGAAATGTTAGCATGGAAGATATGGATGTTATTATGACAGAATAATCTTCAATACTTTTCCAAATACATAATAGGTGTTGCATTAATCATCATCGGTGTTAAAATGATACAAATGGACAAAAAACACCATGGTATGACATAGACAAAGGTGTACAAGGTCATCCACTTGCAAAACAAATAGTCATAGTCAAGGAATGTCTTAGCTCATACTAAGGGAAAAGTTGCCCCAATCTTTTTGCTGAGATAATCCACAAGCAATAATCAAAGAAAAAGAGTCATGAGACATCATTGCTCCTCTAAATAGTTCATGGGACATCCTCGAGGAACTAGTAACTTGACTCATAGACAAATGCCAAAAGAAAGATAATACAAGACAAGCCACAATGTCAATAGGTAGTTAGACTGTTTTCCAAAATTTGATTGTTTGACGATTAATTGACTAGGTAATTGATGGGTTGATTGACGGGGGCTCATCGACAGATGGCCTTGCCTACATAACAATGCGTAGATACCTCTTAGTTTGACATGGAATTACTTTATTTTTATTAAAAAAGGAGTGAGTCATGATTTTATTCGACAAACCTAAAAGGACTAACCTAATGCCTCGAGGGCACATCAACAGATGGCCTTGCTTATGTTTAGTCACAGAGGCAATGTAGTTCGACTTGACTTAAAATGACCTACATGACTTTGAATTTAACTTTGTTTTTTTGGATTTTTGAAAGTTATTTGGATTTTCTTGGATTTTTTAGGATATTTGATTTTTTTGTCTTTTTGGGATATTTTATTTTTTTGTCTTTTTGGGAATATTTGATTTTTTTTGTCTTTTTTGGAATAAAGCGACCTTTATTAATATATGTACAATCCAATGATGTAGGTTAAGTATTTTCCCCCAATCAGGCATAAGACCAATTTATTAGGGGTGGAATAGGGTAAGTTAGGAAGAGATCAAAAGGACACTTGATGTCAATCGCTTCAAATTATGGAAAGGATAACCAAACATTATTATGGATGATATGGAAAATGTGGGTGAAGCAAAGGACATGGAAAAGTCAGGTTGGAATGATGGTAGACGACAGAGCGAGGTCAATTACACATGGCACCTATTTGCTAGGTTTTCACCATGGTACTTATCCAAAGCACCACCAAAGTGGTTTTCAATATTGGATGAATTATTTCTCTTTACTCTTTTTTTGTATTTTTCATAATTAAGACAAGGCTTTTGATAGCTATGTGTAGAACCGATATGTCGTGATGATGCATGAATCCTGTTTGGATGACCGTGTTGGACAAATGAACCTGATTTGGATGCAGAGTGTAAATGGAAAATATGATGGATGATAAAAGTGGTGGATGAAAGAGACTATGGTATGATCCCTAATGCACACACTACATGGGCCACTAGGCTTTAGATGAAAAGGTGTTTGGGAAATCAATGAGCTAGGGTACGTCGAGGGGTCATCATCAAAGGTGCATTGAAAAACATCGCCAATGGAGGTGATATGATAAGCGAATATGGATGGATTGAATGGAATGTATGGAATGAGTGAAAGTGATAGAAATGAAGACCTTGGATCAACAAGCTCTTTATTTGAATTTTTGTGCTGATAGATGCCCCCAGTGATTTTTGATGGAGGAGCATTCTTGGAGACCAATGCTTTTTGATTTTCACTTTTGATTTTTACTTCTGACTAATTCAATAGATTTTTATGATGCATGGAGGACTTGTATTGAAATTCTTGCTCATTCTTGAATTGTATTATTGATTGGTCCAATAGATTTTTATTTTGGCTAAAGGAATTTTCTTTATTTTCTCTTTTTAGCATGTCTTTTGATTCTTGATCTCCTTTTAAAGGCATTTTTGTTCTTGATTCTTGGAATTTGCCTGTCTTTTTTGTTAGATATGAATTGTTGATCCATGTATATGATGCAAATGGATGTGAGTGGAATGAATGATGTGAATGGAGTGACATGAATTCTTGGCGGATGAATGGGAGTGACGATATCAACAATGTTGTCTTTGGGACTAGCCTTTCCAGTACTGTTCATGTCAACAGAGGCTTGCACATCCTTATCGACTTGGAAAAATGGCTTAGTAGAGGTGATAGTAAGGGGGACATACCCTAACCCAGAGTAGGTGGTATGGAAGGATGATGTATGGATATCCTCAATAGGGTCAAGATCAAAGAGTGGATTATCATATATGTCTTGGCCAAACATGGGGTTATCACAGACATTAAAAAATTGCACAAAGGTAGATATGGCGAATATAGATGTGTCATCAAGATCCCAAGAGGTTTCAATACAAGCACAATCATATGTTTGCATTCCTTCTGAAACTCTCTTGAAATCATTAATGGAAGTCTGATCATCTTTGGTAGTGGTAGCATTGTCATTTATCTGCAACTTGTTCAGAAGATACTCTCCAAATTGCATGTCATAAACTTGGACCTTGGGGGTTGATGGTACAGTAGATGAAATGGATGCTTTAGTCAATGAAGATGGATAAATGTAATGTGACAAAGTGGAAGCTTCATTATTGATAGACACTTAGAATTGCACAATTCCTCTCAAATTACCGTAGTATTGGAATGGATTAGGATACCTAGCTATGGTTATTTCAATGTCATTATATGGAAATTCAAGGCATTAATGATATGTGGATGGAACAACTTTCATGGCATGAATCCATAGTTGACCTAAGAGAAGGTTGTATGGTAATTCGAGGTCCAAGACTTGGAAAGTGTTCTCCATGATTGTGGGTTTGACTTGAATAGGAAATGTTATGATTCCTTTAGACCTACTTTTTTCATCATTATATGCCTTGATATCAATTCTTTTGGTAGTATCTACACATACCTCCAAGAAGCCTAATGCCTTAACCAATTTTAAAGTGAAAATATCTAACCCTACACCTCCATCTACCAAGACTCATCTGACTTTATCGTTATGGACAAGAAACTCAAGATGTAAAGGGTCATTATGATTTAGCTTTTCTATGGCATAATCTTGTTCATAGAAGGTAGCATGGTGGGAATTGGTTAAGTATCCAACCATTTATTCAAAATGATTGACATCAAGATCATTAGGTACGGTCATGTGTTGCAAGGCTTTGTCTAAGATGGCCCTATGGTTGGAAGATATGTGTAACAATTCAATGATAGAAATTTGTGTTGGAGTCTTTCCTAATTGATTAAGGAGGTCATATTGGGCTCTTGGTACTTGTTGTTGCTTTGGAGGAGGGCCTTGGATGGTTATTTTGGTATGGTGGGTATTGAAAACACATTCACGAGATTTCTTAATGGTGATGGTATTAACATGTTCATTGGTACCTCGAATGTAATTTATGATAGTGGAATGTCCATCGTCGTATTTGACGTTGGTCTAATTGGCTACGTTATTATTGGTATTTTGCCTGTATTGGGGGATTTTCCTTTCCATGGTGATGCAATGAATAAGAAAAGACTTTATAGTCACTATTTGAATTTGGTTGTTGTACTTGTCCATTAACCTCAATAGTACCATTTTCCACGAGGTCCTGTATAATGTTCTTCAACTGTTGACACTACAAGAGGTTATGTCCTTTAGTTTGATGATAGTCACAAAAACCATTATCGTCCCACTAGGAGGGTTTGAACTGTCTAGTGTCATACTGTTTAGGCTTAGGAAGTTGTATGACATTGTGTTGTAAGAGTTTTTTGAAGACCGAATCAATTGGTTCACCAAGTGTGGTGTATTGTCATTTTAGAAACTTCCTTTGTGTTCTTACTTGTTATGGGTTTTGGACAACATTTGAAATTTGGTTGAAAACTCTTGAGATGTTATTTGATGCATTAGGACCTCTAAGTGAAATGATAGGACCTGCATGTATGGTCTTGGCATCAACAACTCCATCATTGGTGACATTCTTATTTCAAGACCACTATTTGTTCTTGTCACTTGGAATGTTTTGGTTGCTCATGGTCTTATTTTCCATTTTGAGTTCACCTTTTTCAATGAGAGTATTTTCAATGATAATGCCTTTTTCCACTAAGTCCACAAATGATGTGCAACATTGTACTCTTAGTTCACTTCTCAATTTTGAGTTGAGGTTTTCTAGGAAAATAGTGACCTTTTATTTTTCAAGTATCTCAACCAGACATCAACTAGCTAAGATTTTCCACTGTTGAAAGAAGGTGATAAAATTTTCTTCTTCCTCTTGGGTAGTGTTGCATAAATTTGCTATTTATATTTCATTGTCGATGTTAAAGGAAAAGTGTTAAATGATTTTTTTGGGTAGTTCGCTCCATGTTTTTATGCTAGTTGGAAGTTTAAAAAACTATTCAAGTGCTATACCAGTAAGGTTTTGTGGGAAAAATCTCATGAGATAGTAGGCTCAAAAGCAATGTCCAAGCAATGTGTGGTAAATTCCCTTATGTTCTCAAGAGGGTTGTGCCTCCCATTGTACTTTGGAAAATTTGGTATGACATATCCCTATGGAAAGGGTGACATGTATAAATTTCTGTCAAACGGAAATGGACATATTTCTTAGGATGTGTATGGATTTTTGGTTGTCATTTTCATGTTATCCATTCATTGTTGAAGGGTTTTCATTCATGTTTCCAAGACTTCCACTTGCATATTGTTTGGGTTTTGGTTTAATGTGTGGGTGTAAGATGGATTTTGGTTTTGAAAGTGGGATGTATATATTGTGTTTTGAGTTGGAATGTTTTTGGTTGGGATAGTTTGGGTTGGAATGTTTTGAGTTGGAATAGGTATGTTATAGGATGTGTTGGATGAGCTTGAAAGGATATTACCATAAGGGTTGCCTTGTGTGTTTGGTATAGTTTTCATAGTGTTAAGGACAATTTTATGGTTTGACAATGAAGCTCTTGTGGTAAGTGGTATTCCTTGTGTCAGGCCTTGGGTAACAAATAAGAATGTATGGATTTTAGTTGCATCTTGTGTGGTTCCTCCTATTGGTATGTATGTATTTACTTGTGGGATTGATGTGTTCACTTGTAGGATGGAAGTGTTTACTTGTGGAATGGGCATGTTGTTCCCTTGAGTTTGGTTATTAGGTGTGGATGTTGATTGTATGGTACTTATGTCAAACCCAGGAGGGAGTGTGGCACCTTCTGACAAGAGTTTTTCTAGGTAACATTGGGGATCATGTGCCAAGTATTCATCTATAAAGGAGGAAAATTCAAGATCTTGTGAGGTAGCCTCTATGTCTTCTACCATAACATGCCCATTTTGGTCTCTAGTGACAAATTTTTCAAAGAGTGACTTGTATGATTTGGGAGACCCTTGTGAGGAAATTACAAATGGGTTGATAAAGTCCTTGTCTGTTGGAAAAGCCATCTTGTCTTCTTGTCTCGTTTGTAACCTAGTTTTGACCATGTGAGACTTGCAAGGGGTAGTGTTTGTGATATGGTATGACTATGCAAAGACTATGTCTAAGGATGACCAAGGTATAACTAAAACCAAGGTTATGCAACTATTATTTTTTTTAGATTTTTAGATTTTTGGAGGTATAATATGCCTATGGATGATAACCAACTATGTATTCAAAGTGACAAGATGTCAAGGTCTCAAATGTAAGTGTCACAATGAGGTCCAAAGTGTTGTAATGCGAGTGAAATGCAAGTGTAATGGAGATGACCTAGAAATGAGTCTAAAGGTATGACTAGAAACTACCCTAGAGGTAAGATTGCTCAACTAAACCAAGAGGGCCAAAGATTCCAATTTTGGTTGCTAAGACTTCAATGGTAATGGTGACTAAGTGACAAATTTTGACAAAAGGTGACCTTCAAACTAGCCTTGGGAGTTGAGGGACAACCTAGGTGACAAAAGGACTAAAATGATGGAGGATGATGAAATCAGGGCAACTTTAATTTAGTCTCTATGGATTGATCTTTAAGTTTGCTAAGGTTTCTTCCAAGGTCTATTCAAGCTAAAAGATAAGGTAGTGTTTTTCCTATGATGGATGCAAGGTATGCAATGGTAACTAAATGACCGAATGTTGAATGGTGGGCTTGCAAGTTTGTAGGTAAAAACTATGGTTATGCTTAGGACTGATTAGAGAGAGGCTTTGTTTCAGTTTTAGTCTTAAATTTTTGTCCCAGGAAATTGTGTCATTTCTAATTATAGTTGTGGCTCGGGACAATCAATTGCAGTCTATAGAATTGGTAGTTGCAACTCAAATTTGTTAATTGTGGTTTACAACAGTTGCGATTGTGGTTTAGGATAGTCAATTGCGATTCACTATGTATTGGTTTGAGTTTTAGTTAAATTTTGTTCAAAGTTTCAGGTGATAATGTGAAATCTTATTTTGGAAAACACTACAACCACTCTGAAAACACTTGTTTTTGGTCTTGTTTGATTATGAAAAGTTTAAAAGACACTTGCAAACACACACTTTATAACCTATGGTGTAGTACCCCTCCATTTTGCTTGTGTTTTCTGTTAGCATGTTTTCACATTGATAGACTTTGTTACTTTGTTTTGGATATTTAGATCGCTGACATTAGAGTGATGGTGGATTTATTTTGGGATATGGTGATACATTGTATGGTGATAATTAATTTCTGATATGCTTTATGTTAGCGTAGATGTTTCCTTCAGATGTCATTGCTATATATATGTTTATGGTAGATTAGCTGCTATTTAATTGTCAATTTAATGTGACGTGTATTGGTGTGGAGAACGGAGTTGCATCACTCACTTGTGAGTGCCTTGTGATTTCTGTGATTTTCTCTGCACGGTGTGCTTGTATAATGGATTATATATATATGTATGTCATTTGTGTGATTGCAGGATTGCAGGTACATGACACCGACTCCACCTGGTTTCTTAGGTCTGAGTGTTTCAAGACTCAATGGAAATGTTGATTGGGAGGTAGTAACAAGGTTCATCCTAGTCTAGTCTTAAACCCAGTCTCAAGTATGTTGTCAGTTTAAGTCTGGTGTCTTCGGTGGTCTCATTTGTGTTTGATTGGTTTATTTGTTATGAATGGCAAATTTTGTTATATCAATGATAGATTAATATTATTTTAATTTGATGTTTATTTAAATTAATTTTAAATGTTGAAAATAAAGTTTTACATTTTATTTAATTAATTGATTAGTTTATTTGGTTAAATAATTTAATCTTTGAGGTTAAAATTATTTAATTAAATAAATAAATTAATTAAATTAAAGTTACTTTAATTGTGTGAATAGATTTAATTTAAATTAATTGTTTTGTGGGAAGTGGTATTTTAATTGTTAAATAAATAAAATTAAATAAGGAAAAAGGGAAATTGTATTTTAAAAATTTGAATTCTTTAATTCTTAAAATGCATTCAATTTTTGATAAGGACAAAAGAAAGAATCATCCGAGAGTTGCTTAGAAAATATTTTCTTCTTGACATGTGTGGTAGTTAAATTAATTGTTTCTTGTTGAGGATTCTCTCAGAAGATTTTTATGGATTTGGGGAAAATAGAAGATTACTTCACGGGAAATGAAAAGAATAGGGTTCTGGAAATAAAAGATTGATTTGTGAAAATTTGTGATTTCCTCTGGGATTTACTTAATTTTTCTGGAAGAAGCTTTTTGGTTTAGTATTTATTTTCTTCGCGGTATTGGTTTTCTAGAGGAGCTTTGGAGGATTGCACGCAACAGGCAGCAAGGTTTCTCCTCTACAAACAATTTTCAAGCTACAGGAAATAGGTTTTTCACTGGTTATTTATTTAATTTATCTTTTTGAAAAGTTTGTCTGTGAAAAAGAATTAGTATTGAGAAGTTTTGTTAAAATTGTTTAAAAATCATGTCTGTTTGAGGAAATTGTTTGTGTATTAAATCTCTGTTCTTCTCGGCAATTTAATCTGTAGACAATTTGTTATTTCTTTGTTAAAAGTTTCCTATAGGAAATAGTTTGAATTAAAATTTGTGAAGTAAATCATTTGTTTGGAAAATGACATTGAAACCTCAAGGAATAAATTAGAACTTGTTGGGGAAAAAATTTCGTGCATACTATTAAATTTCTTAATTTCCCCATTACAAACCCTATTGAAAATATATGTATGATTTTAGTAATTAACTATTCATTTAAATTGTGAATTTATATGTATATATTCATATATAAATTGAATTGAGAAAATTTTATATTCTTTGTAAGAATATTGAGAAATTGTCATACATGCAGATTTGGGAATTTTATTAAAAATAAACGGAATTAAAATCATCGTCATTTTTATTTTATATAAAATTGATTTCTTTAGAAAATACATATTAAATTTTTTTTTATAGAGAGCCGAAGAACTGGGCGGGGCTACCCACGGCTGATCCCGCAAGGGGACGGTAGTGAGGGCTTTGCCTCCCACGACCGAGCCTTGTGGGGAGGGCTGCAATGGCGGCCCTACCCACAGTGTGGCCTACGCACGGTTAGGGCTAAAAGCCCTAACTTTTAATATTAAGCCATGCGAATTTTCAATATAAGTTTTAATTTAAAATATTTAGTATTAATATTTATATTCTGCATAATAATTATATATATATATGCTATATGTAATATATATTAATAATATAAAATATATATAATACTTATGATTATATTTTTATTTAATGTTAAGGAAATTTGGAAATATGTTTATGTTATTAATGGGATATTTAAAAATAGTTTGTTAAATATTTAGATATAGATATTTAATAATTAATTACTATGACAAGTTATTTGTGCTTAAATTAAATTGATATTCTTGAGCTTATATTGATTTCATTATAATATGTGGTTATGAAATTGAGCAAATTGTAGGTTTGATTTTCGTACTGAATGGAAGTTGAATTAAATCCTAGAAGATTAATTTTGTACTTCATATTTTGATTGACTGGATTTAGTAAATCCTAATGTAGATTCCTAATGTTTTTGATTTGCTTTATATTGTTTTTTTTTTTTGGGCAAATTGGGAATGTAATAGATGTACAAGTCTTCCAGATAAGTTGTAAAATGTGGGAGTTGTAATTGTTTAAAAACAATCTTTGTGTTGAATAAGGTAGTGTACATGGTTTTGCATGGTGTATAGACACCTGGTTTTATGAACATAGACTTGATGTTCGTTATGAAATGTGTAGAAATATATTTGTTGAATTCTTGTGCACCTTGTTTACCTTAGTTAGGGAACTTAGATTCCTTATGTAATTTTTAGGGGAGTGGCTCTGTGTGAGGGTTGGCACACAAAGTGGTGCTTGGGTAACTCATGTAGAGTTAGTAAGTCAGTGGAAACTAAAACAAAATATTAGATAGATTAAAATATTTAACTAGATTAACTAGCCTTGCTTATAGACTCAAGGGCTAATTCAGTCTTGAGTATAAGTTGAGAAGGCCTGGAATGGAAAATCAATATCTTGTTAGTTTAAAAGATATTCGATTCCACAACAGTATGCATGTGGGGCCGAGTTTCGTAAGAGGTTACCAGGGTAACCCAAGTTGGGGGCCAGAACCTAGGAAGAAACACCAGGGTAACCTATGCAACATTGTGATGACATTCCACCTAAAATAATAGTTTACCTTGTGAACTTTAGTATATTTGATTGTCCTAAATCTGGAAGCATTGTAACCAATAAGTTAAGTATGTACTTGTGTCTAGGGTTTGTAGGTTATGTCTAGGGAACCTTATTACTCTCTCCTAGGATGGGGGGTGGACCTACGGGTACCACATGGCTGGGTGGAACATGCACCTTACTCTGTTGGGTCCCCAGTTTATGATCGTGGCAACGAGAGCTTCATAGATGGAGAGCTTGTATTTGGATTTATATGTACTTCCTTAATTGTATCATTGGAAATCTTGTATTTGTAACTTCCCTCAATTGTATATAAGGTGAACATTTGTAATATGTAATTGTAAACTATTATTTGATCTATCTCATCTGAAGAATGAGTATTGTAATGTCATTTCAAATGCAATGTAAGAATCTTATTTGCACTTTATACTTCATGGATGGAATTCAAATGTTATATAATGTTTACTTTTAAGTTTATGAAAATTAATATATATGCAATGCTAAATAATAAAGTCATCTATGGGAATTTCAAGTAGTGTGTCGTCATGTGACTTAGAGAATGTATGCAACTAATAAAGTTAATACTAATACTTAAAAAAAATAATTATTACACTTTCGTAGACAATGCTACATTCCTTAGGTTACAAGATAGGGCATTACAGATTGGTATTAGAGCCAAGGTTCTAACACTGGACGCTCTGGGTAATTGCGAGCCCATTAGGTTGACCTAGTACATAGTATCATTATTTGTTAGCATTGGTTGATTAGTATCTGAGACTCATTATTGTTTATGTGTAGGATCATGCCTAGGCAACGTGGTAGAGGTCATAGTAGAGGTTGAGGTGGAGGCCGAGGGCCAATCCCTTAGGTCACTCCCCCTCTGAGCCCTCATCAGAGTGATCAGGCAGAGCAGTTAGATCAGAGGAATGAGGGATAGATTCCAAAATAGTCAGGAGTAGAGGGATCATAGTTACGCCCTTTATTAGAGGAGTTCCTAGCTTGACTTGGACCTAGACAGGAAGTTGATCAGGAGGTAGTTAGAGAGTGTGATAGATCTCCAAGGAGAGTAGATGATACAGTGCAACATGATGCTATTATTGTAGGACACATGCAGGATTTGTTGAGGGCATGCCTTCCTACATTTTATGGATCCGGGGGTGGTCTAGAAGCTGAAACTTGGTTGATTGACTTAGGGAAATGCTTTGCAATGCATCCTTATGGTAGCAACACATGTGCTTGTTGTGCCATAATGCATCTTAGAGGCTTTGCCTCTACTTAGTGGCGCTTGGAGGAGCAAAAGCTCCACTTAGAGATTGGGTCAGTTTCTTGGGAGATGTTCTTGGAGAGGTTTAGAGCACAGTTCTTATTTGAACATTGGAGGCAATGACGGGCTGACGAGTTTCATGATTTACGTCAGATGGCTCTATCTATGGAGCAATATGAACATAGATTTTATGAACTCAAGCAATATGCAAGAGTTGGAGATGATGAGGTGATGCTAGTACAACATTTTATCAAGGGTTTAAATACCCACATTAGTGGTGGCATCAGAGTCTTTGAGCCAAAGACTATGGAAGTTGCTGTGGAGAAGGCTTGTATAGTGGAAGAGAATCTTGTTATGGCATTGGGTGGTCACATAGGAGTACAGATAGGTAGTGCTCCTGCAGCAGGTTTTAGTCCATGGGGTGGATAGGTGCAGATAGGGGGTTCCTCTAGGAACCAACAGACACCCTCAAAGGGTAGGCAGCAGTAGCAACAATAGGGTACACCTCAAAAGAATAATAATCCACAACCACAACAAGGTAATAGCTTGCAGTTAGGAAAGAACCACAACTAGTGGCACAAGAAGCGCAATAGACAGGATCAACCTGCTTAGAGTGAGCAGTCTACTGTTAGTAGAGGTAGTTTCTAGCAATCTAATGCACCTTCGAGTGGTAGAGGATTTGGTAGAGGCACTGGTTGTTACTTGTGTGGTCAAAAGGGACACATTGCTAGGCAGTGTCCAATGAGAGGTTCTTCAAGTTTTGGGCCATGACCTACAGTTTCTGAGCCTAAGTCAGTGATGCAGGGTGATCTCATATAGTTTATGCTATGGTTAATAACCACCAAGCCAATCACCAAAACACAGTGGTCGAGACTTTAGGTAAGTTGCAGGGTGTTAGTGTTTCTATTCTTTTTGATTTTGGAGGTACCAACTCCTTTATTTCACCTACCATCGTTGAACGATGTGGTCTTATGGCAGTAAAGCGAGGCACTAAGTGGCAGGTAGAATTCACCTCTAGGGTGAAAGTAGCAGTAGAGAACCTAGTACATAATTGTGAACTTAGAATTGGTATGTTAACTACCTTAGTGGATCTACATGTTACACCTTTAGGATCATATGACATAGTTTTAGGTATGGATTGGTTAGCATCTCATCATGTTGTGATTGACTGTCGACTTAAGATAGTTGCATTAATGATTAGGTGTGAAAGTGGAAATCATAGGTGTTCAAAGACCTATCTCTTTACAGATGATATCTACTATGCAATTAAAGAGATGTCTTCGTCAGGGTTGTCAACTATTTGCAACAATAGTTACTAATTTGGAAGAAGGTGAGAGTCAAGAGATATCTCTTGATGATCACCCTATCCTTAGGGAAATTGTTGATGTGTTTCCTGATGATATACCTGGAATGCCACCGAAGAGAGATATTGATTTCAAAGTTGACCTAGTTCCTGGAGCAGAGCCTATATCTCGAGCTCCATATAGAATGACTACTCAAGAGTTAGAGGAGCTTTGTATCAAGTTAGAGGAACTATTAGAAAAGGGTTTTATTCATCCAAGTGTTTCTCCTTGGGGAGCACCTATCTTCTTTGTAAAGAAGAAGGATGGGTCACTTATATTGTGCATTGAATATCATCAATTGAACAAGGTAATGATTAAGAATAGATATCCATTGCCTAGAATCAGTGATCTTTTCGATCAGATCAAGGGAGCTAATGTGTTCTCTAAAATCAATTTGAAATATGGTTACCATCAATTGCGAATTACTGAAGTAGACATTCATAAAACTGCATTTCGTACTCATTATGGGCATTACGAATTCACAGTAGTACCATTTGGGTTAACGAATGCACCATCAATATTTATGAGTTTAATGAATGGTGTTTTTTGTACATACCTTGATCGCTTTGTCCTTGTATTTCTAGAAAAGGTATTGCTGTGGATCCTTCAAAGATTCAAGCTATTGTAGATTGGCCTGTGCCTACTAACGTAGGTAAAGTTCGTAGTTTTATGGGTCTAGCTGGTTACTATAGATGGTTTGTTCAGGGATTTTCTAGAATTGGTCATCCTATTACATCTCTTCAAAGAAAAGGGAAGAAATTTGTTTAGACAAAGTAGTGTCAGTTGGATTTTGAGACACTTAAAGAAAATTTGACTAATGCACCTATATTGATTGTTCTTGATCCGACTAAGGATTTTGTAGTTTGCACTGATGCATCCTTAGAGGGTTTGGGAATAGTTTTGATGCAAGATGGGCATGTGATTGCTTACGAGTCTCACAAACTCAAGGATCATGAACTAAACTATCCCACTCATGATTTGGAACTTGTTGCAGTTGTGCATGCATTAGTTCGATGGAGGCATTTCTTATTGGGTCACCGTTTTGAACTTCACACTGATCACCATAGTCTACAATACATTTTTATGCAACCTAACTTGAATGCTAGCTAGAGATAGTGAATGGAGTTCTTGTGTGAATACGATTTTGATGTGAAATATGTTCAAGGAAAGGAGAATGTAGTGGCTGACGCTCTTAGTCATCGTCGACATGAGATCTCTGCTATTACTCTCGAAGTGGATTTGAGGGGTCAAATTATAGCAAAACTTCCTACTGATAGATTGTATTAGGAAGTGAATTCAGAGATTAAATCTAGTAGACCTTTAGAAGGTCAATTTGTAGGGTATATCCTAGAGCCAGAGGGTATATTATGAAATTTAGATTGTATCTATGTACCACATTCTGAGGGTCTTCGTACATTAATTATGACCGAACACATCGAGCTCCATACTCCGCTCATCTAGGTGTTAAGAAAATGCATGTGGATCTTCAGCAATTGTATTTTTGGCCCGGTATGAAATGTGATATTGCTAACTATATATCAAGATGTCTTGAGTGCCAGCGAGTCAAAGCTAAGCATCAACATCCCGCTAGATTATTATAGCCACATCTCATTCCTGAATGGAAATGGGATATTATTTCTGTTGACTTTATTGTTGGGTTACCTACGTCATCACGTTGACATGATGCCATTATGGTAACTGTTGATAGGTTGACTAAGGTAGCTCATTTTTCACTAGTATGATCATCTTACAATGCTTCATCTGTAGCTAGGATATTCATGGAGGACATAGTTAGATTGCATGGGATTCCTCATAGGATTATTTCTAATAGAGATCTTGTATTTACTTCAGCCCTATGGACTTCATTACAAAATGCTCTAGGTACACAGCTAAACTTTAGTTCAGCGTATCATCCTCAAACAGATGGACAAACCAAGAGAGTTAATCAAATATTAGAGGATATGCTTAGGATGTACGTAATGGACCAACAATCACGTTAGGAGGATTATCTGTATTTAGTAGAATTTGCTTACAATAATGGATATCAGAGTTCCATAGGTATGCCACCATTTTAGGCATTATATAGACGTCCTTGTCGAACTCCATTAAGTTGGGATCGACTAGAGGTTAGAGTATTACTTGATCCTGAGATGCTTCAAGACATAGAGCAATAGGTTGACCATATTAGAGAACATTTGATAGCCGCACAGGATAGGCAAAAGAAGTATGCCAATGCACATAGAATAGACTGACAGTTTGCAGTTGGTGATAGAGTGTTTCTTCGAGTGCGACTGCAAAAGAGTCCAATCCATTATGGAAAAGGCTCTAAGCTTGCACCTCATTTCATTGGGCCATTTGAGATCCTCGAGAGGATTGGTCCTATGGCGTATTGACTCTCCTTACCACCCAGTTTGTTATGTATTCATGATGTTTTCCATGTATCAGTACTTAGACCATATCATCTTGACATTTCTCATGTACTTGATTGGAATGCATTACAGGTAGAGACGGGAAGCTGGCTTTGGAGCCCGTGGCCATTCTACAGTGTCAGACGCTCGGTCCCAGGGGTCGAGAAGTTGATCAAGTGAGGGTCCAATGGGATCCTAGTCATGAGGCTTCTACTACTTGGGAGGATGCGACACGCATAAGGGAACTTTATCCCTATCTATTTGTAGGCTTTCAAGAGCAAGCCTGATCCTAGGGGGGAGGATGTAGTACCCCTTCATTTTGCTTATGTCTTCTGTTAGCATGTTTTCACATTGATAGACTTTGTTACTTTGTTTTGGATATCTAGATCACTGACGTTAGAGAGATGGTGGATTTATTTTGGGATATGGTGATACATTGTATGGTGATAATTAATTTTTGATATGCCTTATGTTAGCGTAGATGTTTCCTTCAGATGTTATTGCTATATATATGTTTATGGTAGATTAACTGTTATTTAATTGTCAATTTGATGTGACATGTATTGGTGTGGAGAATAGAGTTGCATCACTTGCTTGCGAGTGCCCTGTGATTTCCGTGATTTTCTCCACACGGTGTGCTTGTATAATGGATTATATATATATATGTATGTCATTTATTTGATTGCAGGATTGCAGGTACATGACACCAACTCCACCTGGTTTCTCAAGTCTGAGCATGTCAAGACACAACATAAATGTTGATTGGGAGGTAGTAACAAGGTTCATCCTAGTCTAGTCTTAAACCTAGTCTCAAGTATGTTGTCAGTTTAAGTTTGGTGTCTTTGGTGGTCTCGTTTGTGTTTGATTGGTTTATTTGTTATGAATGGAAAATTTTGTTATATCAATCATAGATTAATATTCTTTTAATTTGATGTTTATTTAAATTAATTTTAAATGTTGAAAATAAAGTTTTACATTTTATTTATTTAATTAATTAGTTTATTTGGTTAAGTAATTTAATCTTTGAGGTTAAAATTATTTAATTAAATAAATTAATTAATTAAATTAAAGTTACTTTAATTGTGTGAATAGATTTAATTTAAATTAATTGTTTTGTGGGAAATGGTATCTTAATTGTTAAATAAATAAAATTAAATAAGGAAAAAGGGAAATTGTATTTTAAAAATTTGAATTCTTTAATTCTTAAAATGCATTCAATTTTTGATGAGGAAAGAAAGAATCATCTGAGAGGTGGTTAGAAGATATTTTCTTCTTGACATGTGTGGTAGTTAAATTAATTGTTTCTTGCTAAGGATTCTCTCGGAAGATTTTTATGGATTTGGGGAAAATAGAAGATTACTTCACGGGAAATGAAAAGAATAGGGTTCTAGAAATAAAAGATTGATTTGTGAAAATTTGTGATTTCCTTTGGGATTTACTTAATTTTTCTGGAAGAAGCTTTTTGGTTTAGTATTTATTTTCTTCTCGGTATTGGTTTTCTGGAGGAGCTTTGGAGGATTGCACGCAACAGGCAGCAAGGTTTCTCCTCTACAAACAATTTTCAAGCTACAGGAAACATGTTTTTCATTGTTTATTTATTTAATTTATCTTTTTGAAAAGTTTGTTTGTGAAAAAGAATTAGTATTGAGAAGTTTTGTTAAAATTGTTTAAAAATCATGTCTGTTTGAGGAAATTGTTTGTGTATTAAATCTCTGTTCTTCTCGGAAATTTAATCTGTAGACAATTTGTTATTTCTTTGTTAAAAGTTTCCTATAGGAAATAGTTTGAATTAAAATTTGTGAAGGAAACCATTTGTTTGGAAAATGACATTGAAACCTCAGGGAATAAATTAGAACTTGTTGGGGAAAAAATTTCGTGCGTACTATTAAATTTCTTAATTTCCCCATTACAAACCCTATTGAAAATATATGTATGATTTTAGTAATTAACTATTCATTTAAATTGTGAATTTATATGTATATATTCATATATAAATTGAATTGAGAAAATTTTATATTCTTTGTAAGAATATTGAGAAATCGTCATACATGCAGATTTGGGAATTTTATTAAAAATAAACGGAATTAAAATCATCGTCATTTTTATTTTATATAAAATTGATTTCTTTAGAAAATACATATTAAATTTTTTTTTATAGAGAGCCGAAGAACTGGGCGAGGCTACCCACGGCTGATCCCGCAGGGGGACGGTAGTGAGGGCTTTGCCTCCCACGACCGAGCCTTGTGGGGAGGGCTGCAATGGTGGCCCTACCCACAGTGTGGCCTGCGCACGGTTAGGGCTAAAAGCCCTAACTTTTAATATTAAAAGCCATGCGAATTTTCAATATAAGTTTTAATTTAAAATATTTAGTATTAATATTTATATTCTGCATAATAATTATATATATATATATGCTATATGTAATATATATTAATAATATAATATATATTATATATAAAAAATATATATAATACTTATGATTATATATTTATTTAATGTTAATAAAATTTGGAAATATGTTTATGTTATTAATGGGATATTTAAAAATAGTTTATTAAATATTTAGATATAGATATTTAATAATTAATTACTATGACAAAGTTATTTGTGCTTAAATTAAATTGATATTCTTGAGCTTATATTGATTTCATTATAATATGTGGTTATGAAATTGAGCAAATTGTAGGTTTGATTTTCGTACTGAATGGAAGTTGAATTAAATCCTAGAAGATTAATTTTATACTTCATATTTTGGCTGACTAGATTTAGTAAATCCTAATGTAGATTCCTAATGTTTTTGATTTTCTTTATATTGTATTTTTTTTTGGGAAAATTGGGAATGTAATAGATGTACAAGTCTTCCAGATAAGTTGTAAAATGTGGGAGTTGTAATTGTTTAAAAACAATCTTTGTGTTGACTAAGGTAGTGTACATGGTTTTGCATGGTGTATAGACACCTGGTTTTATGAATATAGACTTGATGTTCGTTATGAAATGTGTAGAAATATATTTGTTGAATTCTTGTGCACCTTGTTTACCTTAGTTAGGGAACTTAGACTCCTTATGTTATTTTTAGGGAAGTGGCTCTGTGTGAGGGCTGACACACAAAGTGGTGCTTGGGTAACTCATGTACAGTTAGTAAGTTAGTGGAAACTAAAACAAAACATTAGATAGATTAAAATCTTTAATTAGATTAACTAGCCTCGCTTATAGACTCAAGGGATAATTCAGTCTTGAGTATAAGTTGAGAAGGCCTGGAATGGAAAATCGATATCTTGTTAGTTTAAAATATATTCAATTTTGCAATAGTATGCATGTGGGGCCGGGTTTCGTAAGAGGTTACCAACGTAACCCAAGTTGGGGGCCGAAACCTAGGAAGAAACACCAGGGTAACCTATGCAACATTGTGATGACACTCCACCTAAAATAACATTTTACCTTGTGAACTTTAGTATATTTGATTGTCCTAAATCTAGAAGCATTGTAACCAATAAGTTAAGTATGTACTTGTGTCTAGGGTTTGTAGGTTATGTCTAGGGAACCTTATTACTATCTCCTAGCACGAGGGGTGGACCTATCGGTACCACATGGTTGGGTGGAATGTGCACCTTACTTCATTGGGTCCCCAGTTTATGATCATGGCAATGAGAGCTTCATGGATGGAGAGCTCGTATTTGGATTTATGTGTATTCCTTAATTGTATCATTGGAAATCTTGTATTTGTAACTTTCCTCAATTGTATATGAGGTGAACATTTGTAATATGTAATTGTAAACTATTATTTGATCTATCTCATCTAAAGAATGAGTATTGTAATGTCATTTCAAATGTAATGTAAGAATCTTATTTGTACTTTTATACTTTCATGGATGGAATTCAAATGTTATGCAATGTTTACTTTTAAGTTTATGAAAATTAATATATATGCAATGCTAAATAATAAAGTCATCTACGGGAATTTCAAGTAGTGTGTCGTCACGTGACTTAGAGAATGTATGCAACTAATAAAATTAATATTAATACTTTTATAATAAAAAATTTATTACACTTTCATAGACAATGCTACATTCCTTAGGTTACAAGATGGGGCATTACATATGGCTTCTCAAGGATACCACCTGCTAGATCCCCATTCGAATTTCTCCAATTGCTTAAACAAGGTAGATAGCTAGAGACTTGATGGCACAGGCTCCCCCTTACAATGCACTCACTTCTCAGGCTCACCAAGTCTCAATTCCCCACAAGGAGGAATTCCTGTCTCTACATAATGCTTAGCAAAGACGTGAGGTGGCTTCACAACAACTGTTGTTGCACTAGCAAGTGAAAGGGATTTTGGACACTACAACAAGGTTCTTAGTGAATACTTAGGGACATGACTCCTCGCAAGCATCCAACAAGCTAGTTAAGGCTTTAATCACTCTGCTAGGGGCTCTTATACCTTTAAAAGAAAAGGTAGGTACCTAGTTTCAAGTGACACTATATGGTAAGGGAAAAGACTACCATGAGGACTTGATAGTTTAGTCTTATCCTTTTATATACCAGCATGAGAAAAAACTAGTTGGAGTCACTCCCTCTTTCAAGGAAAACTCCTCTAAAGGTAACAAAAGCAAGACAAAGATGTTTTTGAACACCCAAGATTGCACACACAAACACCTTTGCCTCACACTTGCATGGGGTTCATTTTAATTCCAAAATCCAAATGTGTGAAAGACAATGCAAACGCTTATTCTTTTCAATCCCCAAAGCAATATGTGGGAAAGACACTAGATGCAAGATCAATTTTAAACCAATGAGTGACAATGCAAGTTCTTTTTAACTAGATGAGTGAATTACAGATTAGGTAAATTAATCCCAATGACGTGAGAATGCAAGGTTAATTTTAATGCTAATGAGTGAAAAGAAGACAAGATATTTTTGTCTGATCAATGTAGATGTGAATGTCTCCTTGGTACCTATGCCACACATTGGAATTATAAATTAGTAACAAAAAACCCCTATTCTATGAAATGCAAATGACCTAAATTGGAAATTTTAAATGAAATCTAAAAATTTGAAAAGATGGGAAATTGTGTCAAAAAAATTACAAATGCGGCTCACAACAATGAGCAAATGTGGCTCAAAAATTGCAATTAAGGTTCACAGGATGTCGACTATGATTCACCTAAACAAATGTGGCTTAGATTTATGGTGATTGCGGTAAACTAGAATGATGATTGTGATGGAAAATAGTTGAATGTGGTGCAAAAATATAGAATCTACAACATAACAAAAGTCTTGCAAAAAAGAAATGACCTAATGATGCCTATGACATGAAACTAAGGTTAAATTGACAACCAAAAAGCTAAAAGACCTAGATCTAATAGAAAATAACCCAAAATCAAGCAGAATTGAGGTGCGCCCTTATGCAAAGCAATTGTGTCATTCATCTTGGTGATTGTGTCATTTTGTACCTTGCAATTGCGGCGGTCTATACCTAAAGCATGCAATTCCAATTTTTTCATACAATCTATGCAATTTCTAATATTCATGTTGGGTTCACCAATATAATTAGGGCTAAAATATTAAGGTTAGGCAAATAACTATGCAAATAAGACCCTAATCAACAATGAAGCACACATAAGCATAAAGACATAAAACATAAAGCAATATTACCAAATCCTCATGCCTTCATTGATTCACCTCCATTGCACTTCTCCATTTTGCTTGAATAATATGGTTGCCCTCAGATTTTGAGTATGCAATATGGTCTATGACAATGAAAAAGAAAAATATTAAAGATTCTAAATGTCTATGGATGCAAAGCAAGATAGCAAAAGGACTCTAGATAGCTAAAGGTTTCAAGATGGTAAAAATGACAATGACATAGGTCTTTTGTAGAGAAGTCAATTTTGAATGAAGTGCTAGGATGAAAGGAAAATAATTAATGGCCAAGATTAAGAGATGAGGTATGGAATAGGGTTAGGGAAAAAATAGGGAAAATGATAAGGATGAAGGGTTGAGATTGAATTATGACATAATTCAATCAAGGGACAAGATTAAATGATATGTCAAGAGATAATATATGATGTGGAAGATAAGATTGGCATGGATAAAAAGGGTATAGGAGAAATTAAATAATAAAAATTATTTAATCTAGGTGGCCAATGAATAATTAAATAATAAAGATATTATTTAATTATAGAAGAATGTGACATAGGAGGAATCATTTTGAATTAAATAATGATTTAATTAAAAATTCAAGAGAGTGGACCAAATTAAATAAATAAAATTTATTTAATTTAGAAGAGAAAAGGTTAATGAATAATTAAATAATTAAAAATAATTATTTAATTATAGTAGAAGGTGACATAAAATTAAATAAGTAGGAATTTATTTAACTTTAGAAAGAAAGGGCCTTATTAGTGATGTAATTAAATAAATAAATATATTTAATTAATTAGGAAGAAATAAAGATAGAAGTGAATTAATTAAATAGTTAAAATTATTTAATTAATAGAAGACATATGACATTAGAAAATAATTAAATAATTAAAAAAATATTTAATTATGAAGAATGAAAGGGGAAAGGACGAAGAAAATAAGAGTCGCAGGCCTAGGACAATTTTTAATGTCTACAGATGCATCTTGAAAATTATATCACTAAGTGTGTGTGTGTGTGTCACATAACTTACACAAAACTAATTATACATATATATATTTGGACTGTGTATAAAATGAAGTATAGAATAATCTTCTATATCTTTTTCAAATTTGGACAAGCGGATCATAAATTATAAAAAATCAATACATATGTATCGAAAGAATATGAGAACACTCTTCAATGAAAATAAATAAAAATACCTTAAATTATTCCAAATATTAAAAAATGTATTGATAGAAAGATAAGAAGTATCTCTTCATTTTGGTGGTGGTTTCATAAAATTTTATTTCAAAACATGTAAAGAAAATGAGGTTGAAGTTTAAATTTGAGCTATTTTATGTCAAACACACAAATTTATAAGACAAGAGTTTTCCAACCCTTAGGATTTGAAACGCAAGCCTAAATAGGTGGTATCATACAAAAGTTTAATTTAAGGTATTAAAAATAGATACACATTAAAACACATGACTATTATTTTTCATAACACAAATATATTTTGGTAAAAATCTCAAGTTTGGCCACTAATTTGTATCCTTCTTCCATAAACATACCCAACATTTGTGTCACTTTCAATATTGGTCATCCATGCTCTAGTTCAACACATCTACATTGCACTTTCAACATATGGTTCATTCTATAAGGTATCTACAATTTTGAACTATTCTCTTTTGTTTTGACATCTGCACTCTATTCTTGAACATTTGTATCAAGGTTATAGCATCTATACTCTATGTTTAGCATCTAATTATATTTCAAACTTTGAATTAAATTTTTCTAACCATATCATTTGATCTAGCAATTTTTTGTCTTGGATTTTTTCTCTACTATCTTGACTATATTTTTCCTACCAGAGTGAAAAAAAAAATCAAAGTTTTACCAAACTACTAATGAATTATCTTAGGTTTCATTTTTTCCAATAATATTCTCTTAACTAGATTAGATTCACATTTTATTTGTTATGGGAATTAATCTTGCATCTTTCTTTCATTTTTTTTTTTTCCTTGTGTGTTGTGTCTTTATGTTCTAAACCATGTATGCTCTCTTCTTGCATTATAAGGTGACATTGAAGATTAAAAAAATGGTTTATTTTACTTATATAACATGAAGGTTGGTTGTGAATGCTCTTCCATCATACAATTTTGTTTTATTGGGAATAAAAAATGCCATCTCTTTCTCTTTCTTATTTTATCTTCCTAACATGGATTTAATCACCAAGAATTAATTTGAATCTTATGTCTTGTAGGTTATATAAGTTTGAGGCCTAGAATTAGTGTATAAATTATAGTTATTGGTATATCTCCCATCCAAGAGGATGAGTTAAGTGGGAAGGGATTCAAACCTAAACACACATGTTAGAAAATATTCATAATTTTATGGAATTGGGCTTCTTGTACCTTTTGGTATATCAAAGAATATCTAGATGAGCCTTGTAATAGGCAAATTTAAAGAAATTTTTGATCACTTGGTCTTTGTAGTGCATCAATAAGTGGTTAGCCTAGGGAATTTACTCACACTATAATTTTGGAAATGGGATAATAGACCACATATTCCCTACTCTCATACCTTAAAGTGATCTCAAGGATCAAAATTGGTTAGATTGATGAGATCAATAGTCCATACTATTTATGATTGGATCTAAGTATGTTTTAAAGCCTTCAAAACAAAACACTCCCACTTGAATAACATAGGTTGTGGTGTTCTTGATTCATATTTTTATTTGTGCAAAACCTATATAAAAAAATCCAAAAACCAACCTTTGTTTTAAAAAACAAACCTCAAATCCAAAAAAATAATCTTGAGGCTAATATCTTAAGAATCTAAATCTAATACTCAATAATCCTAGACTAACATATATCATTTTAAAATCAAACCTTATCCAAAAAAATTGAATCTATATCCTAAAAATCTTATCTCAAAATCTATCCTTTTAAGGATCAAACCTTAAAAAAATCTAATTAACATCCAAAATATTAAATCCTAAACTCAATTTTAATTTGGAATCAAATCTAAATTTTACATCATTGTCCAAAAATTCCAAACAAAAAATCCTCATCAAAATCAAATCCAAAGATTCAAGTGTCCAATCTCACAAATATCATCCTTCAAAAATATTAATTTTTTTAAAAAAATCCAAATCTCATCCAACCTCTACCCAAGTCAAATTTAATCTATCCCTCTTTCCAACTTAATCCTTAAAATACCTAGATTCGGCCTTCAACACCTTTTCCAATCAAAGTTAAGAAATATCACAACAATATAAACTCCCAACAATCCTTTGAATCTAAAAATGTTGATATCCAAATAATTCCTCAGCCTTAAAGAAATCAATCAAAAACTAAGAATACAATTCAATTAAATCTTATCCCTAATGCAAAAATCAAACCCTTTTCACATTAGTCCAAAAATAAAAATCCAAAACAAAATCCAAAAAAATTCAATAACCCTGTCAATCAAAATCAAAACCCTAAACAATCTTTTGAATAAAAGATCAGACCAAAAATCCAAAAAATCTCCAAGTTCAATATAAATCAAACTCAACAAACACTCCACAATCCCAAAATATTATCATCTAACACCCATTGTGTTATATACATCAAACCCTAAATAATGTTTTGAATAAAAAATTGACCCAAAATCAACCGCATCCTTTAAAAAATTAGACGGAGTCTAAAATCCAATCATCCCCATCCTCTTGAATAAATATTCCTAATCAAATCCAAGGTCTAGCATTCAAAGGAAAAAAAACTCATCTAATTTCAAATCAATTCACATCAAGCCCTAATCCAAAAATCAAATCACATTTACAACAACATAAAAATATAAACTATAATCTAATTTCAAATCAATTCACATCAATCAAATTTACAATGTGAAAATCAAGACCCAAAATGAGATCTCAATTTACAGTCAAATTTACATCAATCCAAAAATCAAATCCCAAATCCACTCCAATTCTATTCTAAATCCAAAAGTTAACACACAATATTAAAACCAACTATATATAATCATCTTATAAGCCCAAAAATAAAATTAAAAAACTATAAACCAAAAGACTTAAAATAAAATGAACCTATAGTAAATCATCAACACAACATTGTATGCTACTTATCATAAGATGAAAAACCAAATTGATTTGGAATTCTACAAGGAAAAACCCTTTTCTTCTCAAACCTATAATAGAAACCCATATGTGGGTGAACCATCGCACATTCATAATAACATTCTACCAATCAAAGTAAGTATGCCCATGAATACCATAATTTTATTAACTCTAAACAATGATGGTACTTAGTTTATTCATTCATGAAAACAAATAAGAAAAATATTCTTTGATAACTAGTTGAATCCAGAGCCAAGGTTCTACCTAATTATAACCTTATAAATCTCAATACTATTGTATAAATTAATTTAACTAGACATTACCATGATAATAATTCAACCAAGACTCAAAAACCCCCTATCTTGTTGAATGCACAAGACAAATGAGAGGGGGGTGAATTAGTTGTACATCAAAACATCATTAACATTTAGATCTACATCAGTCCTTAAACCGTTATCAATCATTAAATCCTTATCATGAATTAGAAGAATATAAACATGATAAAAAGTAATGCAAACACATGCATACACATGAGAACACCAAATTTACATGGAAAACCCAAGAAGGGAAAAACCATGGTGAGGATTATAAAGAAGGGATCACTGCCCAAAAGAAAGAAGGGATCGCTACTAGATTATAAAGAATAAGAAAGAAGGTTCTTACAATGAGAAATTCATCTCAAAGCAATAAAAAATATCCACCACTACTTCACCAAAACATTCACACTCTCTCTATAGAATGTAGCCACCTTCTGCTCACTGCTTCCAGTAGTCTTAGGCATTAAAGCTCACACTGTATTTCATACTTTCACACTTCACATCATAATTCACATCAACCAAACTTCATACATACATCCTCCATAAATTCAACATTTATATACCTCTCCAACCTTGAAAACAATCTACAAGGTCGACTATGCACCTCTGATGAGGTTACTCCCCTTACAAATAACACACACACAACTAAACAAGAGAGATAAACAAAAAATGTTGAAAGAAACACTTGCTTTCTATTATCTTGATGATGTGAAATTATAATACTCAAAAAATAACACACTACAACCACATGGGCCTTCCCATTACAAAAAATTGCAAGCAAAAAACCATTATCTGCACTGTTGGAGCCCTCCTATGTAACCCTTGTTCTCGCTCTTTATCCAAGAAGTGTAATTGCATTAGAATATTTTGGAAGGTGTAACCCCACTTTGGTGCCATAAATTTCACCATCTATTTCCTTCTCTAGAAGATTTATTTATTTATTTTATATTTATATATCTACAACTTCTCGGGGTCATAACTTTCTATTTGACCGTCATATTTTCAATTGTAATATATTATTGGAAAGCTTGTGAAGAGATATACAACCATATTTTTCCAAATTTGTAAGATCAAATATTTTGCATCCTATTGTAGGGATCTGAAGGGCCTCAATTTTTAGTTTTAAACTTCATTGGAGAAATTCCTCAGGATGAAAATTTAATATCCTCCAAACGGTACAAGATTTTGAGATGATTCTTTCACCAAAAAATTTATTTTCTAATTTCACTCCTTGGTGTCAATTTTTGTGTCCATAGGAAGCTGAATAGGTCGACTTATTAAAAATAGTAGGTGACTATTTTTGGTTGTTTCAAACTTCTAACCATCCCAACGACTACATGAGTTTCCATGGGCCCCAAAACAACTAAGGAGACTACAACAAAATGAAAAACCAATATTGTTGGGTGATGCAAGATTTACCTTACACCACTAGATGCTCCTTCATCAACCTCAAACACGAAAAATCAAATTAGGTTGGTACCAAAACATTATTGCATTGGAGAGGAACGAAGGTGGATCACATCACACCTTAACTCATACCTAACTCCTCATATACATGCCATACCACACTTTCAAAAACATCAAAGCATATCCATGATTGGTGTAAAACCCCAAGGTCGATCAAACCTATGTAAACACCATTGAACATTTAAGTACACACTTCCTTTTATCCAAAGATGACTTATGAACCACGCAAAACACTCAAACACAATATATAATATTCCATCAACATCATGAAATCCAAAAAATTCCTTCACAACAACTTTCACCTAAAGAACACATTCATCCTATACACCCAGTTAACCGTCCACATACTATAACACATGAATCCAACCTTGTGGAGCACAAAAATTTGAACAAATAATACTGGAGATAGGTATGAGAAATGTAAGCACACCCTCAAATCCACAAGACTAGAAACCACATTAAAGAAAAATGTGGAGCAAAGCCATTTCTCCCAGACAACATTGTTTTCATAGTTCACACACTAGTGAACAAAAATTTCTCTGCACAATGATATAGGACAAGAACCTTTGGATATAACACCTATAAACACCTCTGATCAACATATTTGAACCACATAAGAAACTCTTCAATCATGAAGAAATGTAGAGCAAAAATAGGAACACTACTCTACTACACTGAAAACTCTTTACCACATTGTTTCCTCTTTTATTCAAATTTTCTCAAAATCACTTGGAAACCAAGCACCACAAACATCATCTACAACACTTTCTCATCACCATCAAACCAACTGCACTACAAAAATTCAAACACACACATGTTTATCAAGGAAACATTAGAGGTTGATGCTAGTGAGACTACTAATGACAATATAATGCAACAAATCAAATCATCTCTAAGGTCGACATCAATATAGCAACATATATTTGTTGAAATCAATGACAATACAAACTGCACAAACTTCCAACGATCTCCCCCTTTGTTATTGATGACAACACATGATATGAAAAATCACCAACAACAAAAGCAACAACTCTGATCACCAACACATACTGCACAACAATACACTCTTCTCCCCCTTACACCAACATTTATCTTCTCCAAAACTTTATGTTTCTCCCCCTTACTTCATAAGGTTTTTCATTTAAATCTCTCCCCATTTGACATCAATCACACATGTATCTACTCTACAACTTCCTTTTCTTCTACTACACCAACCAACAACTACTGCATACATCCTTTAACATAGATGACAAAGGAAAACACTTGCATACCACACAATGGAAACACTTACCCCCCTGACTGCAAAAACCAACAATGCTACTACCTACTCCCCCTAAGAGGTAGCCACCAACATCAATCCAAAACAAGGAATGAATCTTGAAATACTCTAGACTGGTGCATAGCCTTATGCATCTACTTGAAAGGAGTGGAAATAACCCCTAACTTCTCTTAGAGATACTCAAAATTATCCTTAGAAAGATCATTTGTGATATATCTGAAACTTGATCCTTTGTAGGTGCATACTCTAGCTTCACCTCATTCTTTGCAACCTTCTCTCTCAAAAAGTGATATCAGATTGAAATATGCTTTACCTTGAATGCATTACTAGATTCTTTAAAATGTTAATAACACTTGTATTATCACAAAATATGGAAATAGGTTCATAATATACCACTCTAATATCCTTTAAAGTTTTCTTCATCCACAACAATTTTGTGCAACAAGATGTAATGTATTCTACTTCCACAATAGATAATGACATTGAATCTTTCTTTTTCATAATCAAGATACCACTCTGCTTCCAAGAAAGAATGCACCACCATGTGTACTTTTTCTTTCATCTACACAACCTACCCAATCTACATTAGTATCAGAGAGAAATCAATATCCTTTGGATGCCACAAACCATGTTTTGAAATGCCCTTCAAGTGTCTGAATATTCTCTTCACTATTGCCACATGTGACTCTATTCGATCTTCTTGAAATCTAACCACAAGAAAAATTGCATGCATGATTTTCATCATTGATTTGTACTTGCTCTGATGAGCCTTAGGGGATTCATCATTCTTGGTCAACTTGTAACCAATAACCATAGGAGTACATACCAATTTAGAATCTTCCATTCCAAACTTCTTCAACATTTCCTTGACATATTTTGACTGTGAAATGAATATATACCTATTTATGTTTAATTAATTTGTAGTCCAAGGAATAAATTCATCTCCTTGAACATTGACATTTCAAAGTCATTATGCATCTCTTCCATAAATCTCTTGTACATACTTTCATTTCCTTCAAATATTATATCATGAACATACACAACCACAATCAAGATTTGATCTTTTTCAACTTTAAAGTAAAGATTTATATCTACTATACCTTTATTGAATCCTTGCTGCAATAAATATATTTCCAATCTTGCATACCGAGCTCTAGGAGCTTGTTTGAGTCCATATAATGCCTTATTCAATCTGCAAACCATATTAGGATTATCTGATAATTGAAAGCCTTTCACTTGTTCAATATAAACTTCTTCTTCCATCTCACCATTCAAGAATGTAGACTTCACATCCATCTGATAAAATTTTAAATCCTTATGTGTTGCAAAATCCAAACACATCTTAGTAGCTCCCATTCTTTCCACCAAAGAATATGTATCTTAAAATTCTATTCCTTCCATTTGTGAGTAACCTTTACACACAATTATTTCCTTGTTCCTAACAACTTCTCCATTCTCATTCAGCTTGTTCCAGAACACCCACTTAGTTCCAATCAAATTCTTGTTCACTAGTCTTGGGAAAAGTTTCCAAGTCTGATTCTTCTCATTCTACATTAATTCTTCTTCCACAACCTTGATCCAATATTCATCTTTGCATGCTTCACCCACTGTTTTAGGTTCAACTTTGGAAAGAAAACATAAGTTTACTTGTTCTTTTGTCATAGAAGCCTTTCTTGTCAATAAACCTCTTCTTTTGTTACCAATGATCTAATCTTCAAAATGATTCTTTTGCACATACTTAGGGGTCTTAGGTCTCCTTTCTAGAGCTTCTCCCTCTTCAACTTATACTTCTTTTTCCTTACCTTCATCTTTTCTTCTTCTCTACAAGAGGAATCATCTTATTCATATCCATCTATCATCACTAATCTTTATGTAGATCTTCACCCACCTTGACTCTTGCACTTTCAACAATCCTTTCCATCCTCTTGTTGTAGCACTAGTAAGCTTTTCTTTTTTGTAGAATATCCAAGGAAGATTCCTTCATCAAATATTACATCAAAATTTCCTAAGTTTTCTTCATCTCTCTTGATATAGAATTTGCTTCCAAACAATGAAATATTTGACAATAGGATTCCTTCCATACCATAACTCATAGGGAGTCTTTGAATTGTTTTTTTCTTTCTTGTGTTCTATTAAGTATGTAGAATACAATATGAATTGCTTCTCTCTAGTAGAATTTTGGTAGGTTTTCTTCTTTCATCATTATCCTTATTGCTTCTTGAACAATCTTATTCTTCCTTTCAACCACTCCATTATGTTGAGGAGTCCTAGGGGCTGACAAATGGCTCTTTATTCCTTGAACTTCACAAAAAAATTTAAACTCATTAGAAGTGAATTCACCACCTCTATCAGATCTCAAACACTTGATTCTCATATCCATTTAATTCTCAACCATTTCTTTAAATGCCTTAAACTTATCTAGAGCTTCTGATTTTTCTTTGAGAAAAGTAACCCAAGTCATTCTAGAATAATCATAAATCAATAACATGAAATACATGTCACCTTAAAAACTTCTTATTCTGGTAGGTCCAAAAAGGTTTATATGCACCAAATCCAAAGGATTGATAGTAGATTTTTCTTTGATTATGAAACTTTTTCAAGATTTCTTTCCAATCTGGCATTCCTTGTAGACAACATTGATAGGATTTGTAATCTTTGGAAGATATCTCATAGGTTAAATTGAATTGATTCTTACTAGGCTATCAAAATTGATGTGACACATTCTTCTATGCCATATCCAAATTTCATTAATTTGAGTCATAAAGCACATACCATGAGCACCCTTAAGATAATAAACATTTCCATATGTCCTTCTTCCTATAGCAACTAGAGTTCCTAAGCCTTTTTTGATCTCACAACCATCATCTTGAAATAAAAGGTTATATACTTTGCTACACATCTATCTTAAACTCAAAAGGTTATGATAGAGACCCTTAACATAAAGAAAATCATCTATATTATGCTTGCCATCAAAATTGATTGAACCTTTTGCACATATCTTAGTAGATGTATCATCACCAAACTTAACAAGACCTCCTTCAAATTTCTCAAGATTAATGAACTTACTCTTATCACTAGTCATGTGATTTGAGCATCCACTATCAATGATCCAATTATTCTTCTCTTCTCTAGCATGAAAATCACTCACCATTGCTCCTTCAATATTGTGACCTATTTTCAGAGTACTTTCCTTCATACATATGTTTGGGTTAGTAGAATTAGTTTCTTTATTTAGAGCCATGAAAAAGCATTCATTATTGTCATCATCAAGGTAATCAGATTCATCATTAGATATACTAGCATCTTCTTTAACATAATATCTTCTCTTAAATGATTTACCTTTGTTCTCCTTATTTTTTTATTTTGAAGCTGTGACATGAAATCTTGAAGCATAATGACCAATATTTCCAAAATTGAAACATTTGAAAGGTAACTTAACTCTATATTTTCTAGTGGCCTTTTTCAATCTCCTCACAAAGTTTTCTTATACTTTATCAACATCATTAGGATTTGATTCCTCATTCTTTTTAGTTTTTCCAAATTTAAAAGTAGTTTCATCCTTTGAGTCACTTGGACCAAAATCTCTCAAATCAAAAGTAGTTAAATAACCAGACAACTAATCTCTAGAATACATACTTAAATTCTTAGCTTCTTCAATAGCATAAACTTTATGACTATAAGATTTAGGCAAAGTTCTTAGTACCTTCTTTACCATTTCATCTTCTTCAAGTTTTCCACCAAGGGCTTTGATGGAGTTGACAACTTCATCCAGTTTATGCATGTATCTTGTAATATCTTCATCCTTTGACATCTACAGTGTTTCAAACTTGATCTTTAGGTTTCACATCTTTGCTTGCTTGCTTTTTTAATCTCCTTCATAGATAATTTCCATCTTCTTCCAAATTTCACTAGCAGATTTGAGATTCATAGCTTTCACAAGTTTAGTATTAGAAAGACCACTCAAAAGATCATACCTTGCTTTGCCATTGTTCTCATATGCCTTGATCTCATCACCAATGCTCAGACCATTTATAGGCACAATATATCCAGATTCAATAGACTTCCAAGCTCCTAAACCTAGCGAGATAAGGAAACCTTCCATCCTAGTCTTCTAGAATGTATAATTTGATCCATCAAATATAGGAGCATCCTTCTTGTGTGCCATCCTAGATCTACCTCAAGTGATTTCTTCCAACTAACGTTGCTCTGATACCAATTTTTGAGTGCACAAGGAAATTGAGAGGGGGTGGGTGAACTAGTTGTACATCAAAACATTAAAATCCTCATTAACATTCAGATCTGCATTAGCCCTTAAACCTTTATCAATCATTAAATCCTTATCATGTATTAGTAGAATATAAACATCAGAAACAGTAATGCAAACACATCCATACACACGAGAACACTATATTTATGTGGAAAACCAAAAAAAGGAAAAACCACGGTGAGGATTAGCTCACAATATAAAGTAATTGCAACATCAAATACAATAAGATCACTGTCAGAGGGATCACTACCCAAAAGAGAGAAGGGATCACTGTCAATGGATCACTACTAGATTAGAAATAAGAAGAAAGAAGGTTGTTACAATGAGAAATCCATCTCAGGGTAATAGAAAAGATCCACCATTGCTTCACAAGAACATTCACGCTCTCTTTATAGAATGTAGACACATTTTGCTCACTACTTCTAGTAGTCTTAGGCATTGAATCTCACACTACATTTCATACATTCATACTTCACATCATAATTCACATCAATCACACTTCATACATACATACTCCATCAACTCAACATATATATACCTCTTCATCCTTGAAAATAATCTACAAGGTTGGCTATGCACCTCAAACATAAAAATTTAAATTAGGTCAGCACCAAAACATTCCCACGGTGGAGAGGAATGAAGGTGGACCACATCACTTCTTAACTCAGACCTAAATCCTCATATACATGCCACACCATGCTTCCACAAACACTGAAGTATACCCACAATTAGTGTAAACACCCAAGGTCAGCCGAACCTATGTAAACACCATTGAACATTTAATTACATGCTTCCTTTTATCCAAAGACAACTTGTAAACCACACACAACACTCAAAAACAATCTATAATATTCCATCAACATCCTGAAATCCAACAAATTCCTTTGCAACAAATTTCACCTAAAAAACACGTTCATCCTGTACACCTAGTTAACCTTCCACATACTGTAACACATGAATCCAACCTTGCAGAGCACCTAACTTCAAAAAACTTAGATTGGAGATAGATATGAGAAATGTAAGCACACCCTTAGATCTACAAGACCAAAAAGAACATTGTAGATAAATGCAAAGCAAAACCGTTTCTCCTATACAACACCACTTTCATAGTTCACACATTGGTGAAAACAACTTTCTTTGCACAACAATCCAAGACAAGAAAATCTAGATATAACACTTTTGAACACCTGTGATCAACATAGTTGAACCTCACAAGAAGATAATCAATCATGAAGAAATGTGGAGCAAGAACCAAAACACTACTCTAGTACACTAAACACTCTTTACCACACTATTTCCTCTTCTATTCAAATTTTCTTAAAAGCACTTGGAAACCAAGCACCACAAATATCATCTACAACACTTTCTCATTACCACCAAACCAACTGCACTACAACATTTCAACCACACACATGCTTATAAAGGAAACATTAGAGCTCAATGTTAGTGAGACTACTAATGGCAACATAATGCAACAAATCAAAGCATCTCAAAAGTTGACACTAATGCAACAACATAGATCTGTTGACATCAATGACAATACAAACTACACAAATTTCCAACATAGCTAACACTATGACCACACCAATAATTACCTTTAAAAAAATAAATAAATTGACCCTAAGAAACCTCTCATCACCCCAAACCTAAAATTATAATGACAAGCCACTCAAATGCATGACATGGATCCAATTACCTAGACTATTGTACTAGGATTATTTGTTAGAGTAAAGGTTTTAACTTAATTATGTTAATTAAGTTACCTTTATTCCTCTCTTAAGATTTCACTTTAGTTTGCATATTGTGACATTTAATAATTATATTAATTATTAAATATCTACCTATTAGGGTTACTTTTAGGTTTTGCATGATCTCCTTTTAAGGATTGATCTTTGTAAATATTTCATTCTTTTTGTTCTGTTAATACATCTTCCATATTAAAGAGCTTAAAACCGTCTCTTGTTTTTTTCTCCATTCTCTTCCTTCTGATAGGTATCTCTTTACATGTAGGTGTTCTTTGACTCTGAAGTTGGTTTTGAAAACTTCTACATTATTAATCCAATCCCATAAATTATAGTAAGGCTAATAACCCTAATAAACCCCTTACCAATCAACACAAATCAATGACCATCCATGAAGACCTAGAAATTACACACAATAATCCAACCCCACCTACTCTAGAAACCTAAATCAGCTATAATATGACCTGACACTTTGTCAAAATAACCAAGATACTACAAGTTACAACCCCTCTCATTACCAATTCCTAACACATCACATCATGAAAACGATAACACTTCATACCATACATTGTCCCTCTTCAACAACAATAAAAAAATGACACCAATCTAACTACATATTACCATTTCCACCTCTTGGTACACCATTCAACCAAGAATGAAAATCCATGAAGGAAATAAACCAAGGATTACAAATAAGACACAAAATAAAACTTATAAATTTGAAGACTTAATTTTGTATCCACTCAATCATAATATTTCACATACTTTGAAATCCCTAAATTTAACAAAAAATAGGAAAAAAGAGACCTTGGGGACCATATCATAAATTGATACATGATATACCAATAAGTGGCATATGAATACATTTACTTTCTTATAATTTTCCCTAAAATTTTGGAAGTACAAGTATTAGAATGATTTTTACACCTCCCCAAAGGGCCTATAAGTTCATTCAAGTTAACTTAATTATTTTTTAAAATATTTCTCTTACAACATTGAGAATGAACTAACCATGATGGGAATTTGCAACACCAAACAAAAAATTGAAAAATATTTTCATCCTTCTTATAACAATGGAGAAGCTTGGTGATTAGATTACCATGGCCAATTTGCAAAAGAAAAATAGTGCATATTTTTATTACTAATCTAAACTAGAAATCCCACTCTCAAACACATTGACTAACCTCTTTTGATGAAATTATTGAGAAAGGGGTCCCAAAAAAGAGTAATTTTAGCTAAAGGACTAGTTAAAATATTTTCAAGGTTTAAAATAAAAACCAAGTTGAAAAATCTAATTTATTTAGTGAAAACAAAATATAGTTGGTGAGGCAGTTATTGATGTGATATATATTAAAAAATGTGCAACACACTTCTTGTAGACACATAAAATTTGACCTTACCCAACCAAACCTAATTTTAGCCTATCCTAAGCCATAAATATTTATTTATTTAATTAGTCCCATCCTTTTCCTATCCTTTATCCCAATCCTTTAATTAAATAAATATTTACTATTTATTTAATTATTTATCCCTTCACATGATCCCATTAATTAAATAAATATTTTATTTAATTAATTCCTCTTTATCCTTTATCCTTGTCCATTTAATCCTAACCATTGGTTCTATTCACATGGATCACAATCTAAAGTTTCCATCATGAGACAAGTGTCCACCTTCACATGTCTAACTAACTCCTTGTCTAGATTCATTGAATCTAGACACTTTACAAAAGTCAAAATAACTTTCCATCTCATCCATCTATTTCATATCTCACCTCTTAAGCCTAGTTGTTCAAATAAGGATATTTCCCTAATGCACGTCTTAAACCTATCCATTATCCCTCATGTGACACTTGTCACATAACTGCAACCTTTGATCTAAACCCTAATCCTCATTCATTCCTATCCATACATTAACCAATGTATCTTGGCCCTTGATTTCTCTCACATAAATTTTATAAATGAGTGGCCTTTCTTCCCATTTGATAATTTTTCATATTCATATCCTTATGCTACCCAAATTTCTATCAATCTTATCTCATTCTAATGTTATGCCGCTACAATTTCTATCTACTTATTGCATATTCTAGCTAATATTCATCATATCCTCATCCAATCTATTTGATTTATCATTGAATATCAATCCTTTCATCATGCTACTTGTATAATTAGTCACATTCCTCTATCAACACATCAAAAGAAAAAATTAAGTGAAGCTAGGGTGCACTCTACTTTAGCTCTATCTAAGGAGAAAGAAGGGTTTTAGGTGAAGGTATTTTATGTGCATTGTATTAAATTCAATGTTATTTACCTTTAATATATTTTCTTGTCTTCACTTCCAACATAATCATACCATCTATCCAACCAAGAAAAGAATATAAAAATGGATAATATACACCATTGGAAGAACCTTTAGAAATAATGTTCTAGAATATTATCAAAGTAAACATGGAAACCTTCCCACTCACCCAAAAATTTAGAAACAAAAAACATGGTAAAATAAATATGGGTTTTATGACTATCACGAGATTAAAGGCCATGCTACAAAAAGTGCATGAAACTAAAAAAATATATTGAAGACCTTATCAATTGAGAGAACATTGGAATAGAAGGTATTTTAGCATCCAATCCAAATAAAACATATGGGGATATTTCAAGATCCTTGTCCTAAATATGACCAATCTCACCCCTCATAAAAATAAATCAGAAACCAAGAGAACCACACACATAAAATTTGCTACCATTAAACCTCACATAATTATGATTATTTAATTTATATAATTAAATCATCTTATTAAATTTAAATACTATAAGAATAAAATCCCCCAATTATGTCCTTACCACAAGATATAGTATGATCACCATCCAAGGACCTCCTTTGATCACTTTTAAAGGATAATACAACATTATCAAACATCTTGAGGGAACTCTAGCATAAATATAAATCTTGGAACTCATCAAAACATAGATAGTGTTTGAAAAAAATGTGTTAAAAAATCCAACATGAATCAAGAGTTCCTAACAATATTAACCTATCACACTTTTAGGAACTTGATGAACATCTATCATTTGACAATTATGTCACCTTCAATCCCAATAACATGCCTAGCATCAAGTCCTCCACATCAAATCCATCATATTCAAATATAAAATAAAAAGAGTAATAATAAATAATAGGTTTAGATTAAACATATAGACACTATAATAGGTTCCATAATTGGGCTATTTAGAGCAAGATTTGCATCCCCAAGTTAGATCAATATCAAATATTATTATATTGTAGAATGGGATTTATTGGGAACCATTCATGTTACCCTCAATGTAGGATCCTTATTTTAGTATATAGTATGGGATGAAATTGATGTAGATATCACTTAATATTAGGAAAATGTGTCTCAACCTTGCAATTACATAAGGTATTGTTAATAGTTAAGCATAGGGGGCGCTAGTGGGGGAACCTCTGTGAGGGGTCTAGAGGGATCATCCACCCATGGGGGTATCTGGGGATTGTATGCCCTGATGGGGGTTTGGGGGTAGTGCCCCTGAAAGACAAATTTTATGTATATTTTATTATTGTAAATCTAGACCATTCATCATTAGGTGTTAGATCTAACAGGAAATATTTCATTGGCTTGACTTTCCCTAGAAGGAAACCCTATTTTATGAGGGCATTGTATTATGAATATTTATTGTGATGTATTTTGAGAGTTTGATAGCGGTCATATTTCCTTTGGATCTTTGGTTGGCGAATACTCCTGTGAGAAGCTTGCTTTGCAAGTATATTGTAATCTTTTTATTTTTGAATAATATATTGGGTGAATTTTGGATTTTGGGGTATTTCTCTAGCAAGGGTTTTCCCCATGTAAATCACTATGTTGTGGTATGCATGATATTTATATTTATTTCTATTTGAGCTTCTATAACTATTGTAAATATTTGTAAAGTTTTGAATTATCCTCCTCTCAAGATTAGTGTAGGAAGTTGTTCCACTACCTTAACTTCCTTACAAGTAGTATCAGAGCCTAATCACCTTTGGTTTCAATTGTGGGTTGTTCAATTTTTTGAAATAATCTAAATTTGAGTGGGAGCTTGTGTAGAAGATACTTTTGTTGCAAGATTGGAATCACTGAGAGGGCAAGGGTGAATCAGTGATTCATGTAAGTCACAATTTTTTTAAAAATATAATGATTTAATTGAAGTTTAAATCAAAATACCAAATGACAATTCATAGGACAAATTTGACTTGTGCATGAATAGTATTGTGTTTGCATGAACCATGAATTAAACAAATAACATAAAAAGAGGTTGAACTTAACACTTTCACATGTATTAGAGCTCACATTAAATCAAAACCTTTTATACATGAAATTTGACATAAACATTGGTAGATATGAAAGACTGATAATTAACAACCATTCAATGCATTTGGTGACACATTAAAATCAAACAGATAAGAAAAATCACACACATAAAATCATCACATAACACAATATATGTTTTGAGTGGAAAAACCTCTTGGGGAATAAAAAACACTCAAAAAATATTTCTCTTTATTCACTTAGAGCACCAACTTTTCAAAGTTCAGGAGCACCAACTCCACAAAAATTCAGAAGCACCAACTTCATATGATACAGGAGCACCAACTCCTTTATAATGCAAAAAAAATATAGTATTCTATCAGAACCCTAGAAGTGCAATTTGCAGTCCTACAATCTCAATAGAAGACCATATATATATTTTCAATAAGCAGATTGAAGAATGTTGTATCAGAATGACATCTTCCTTAAACACAATAATCTAAGAATCACTATAAAATATTTTCAATGCAATACAATGTCTTCTATCTATGAAGATTAAGCCTGAAGTCTCATATATTTTTTCTTGCATGTAAAAAAATAAATGCTAGATATCCATCTTTTAAAGACACTGCAAAATAACCTTTGAAAGCAGTTTGTGTAACTGTAAACCAACTCAGGTTATAGTTGAAATGGAAAACCCTAAATAATCCTTCTCCAAACAAACCCTTTAACAAAATGAAACCATTTCAGTTACAGTCCATGAAATATTTCTTTTAACAAACTCTTTATCAAAAAAATTATAAATATCACCACAATGAAACTATTTAGTTACAATCAAGTATTGTCATCGAGAAACCGTAATGGGTTTTTCCAAATCTATCAAGGATTAAGCCCTTTAAAACTAAAAATCCTTAACAATAGCATTTTCACACAAATTTTATTCATAAAATAAAAATTCTTAACCACTTGCTTAAACAACTATTCAAAGCCTGTAAGCTGCAAGAACATTACTTGATTCAGTGAAAAAAAATAGAAAAAGTATGCCTTAAAAACTTGATAATCATCCAGCTGGTAGAAGCCAACTTCTATTGTCATTTCCTTGTCCGAACACCCATAGTCACATCTTTTTCAAGCTCAAAGTCAATCCATATGCTGGCCAAGCTCATACAGTGAGAAAATTTACGTAACCATAGCATGTCAACTCAGAAAAGCTAAATGAATTTGTAGACAATAGAACACCATGGTGGCTAGGGTTCCATAATACATTTTTCCCTAACCGTGCTTCAAGTTTTTGAAGACTTTGCATAATATAATGATCATTTGAGATCCGTTACTATAAAAAAAACATCATAATTCCTTAGAATCCACTGCCAAATACTTTACAAAAAATGCCAACAACATTATAATACTAATCATTAAACCCAAGCAAATGAAAGATGTCAGTGCCATGTCACCAAAAGAAAATAATAGTTGTGAAATAGTCGAATGTTTCCAAGGCTATCAAAGCCAAGTTTTAATTTTATCAATAGCTAGTCACTTATACAATGTGACTTTCATCAATAAAATCCGATGCGACATGTATGGTGATCAAACAAAATGCTAACCAAATAAACCTGCCTGATACATCATGTATTCTCTAGCCATCACATGATTAATGTGACTTTGTTTAAAGCCTAAAACCTTATTAAAATGAGTTGAAACAAAACCATATCACCTTGTCATAAAGATTTTTAATAACAAAAACTTTCTTGAATAATTTTCAAGTGACTTGTATAATGTCAATTTCTTTGACCACATAGATTGCAATGAGATTCGATAGAACCACCTTTGTTCCACATGCTAATAATAAATAAAATTCATTATAAAAAATGACAATTGCCTTAGCAAAGACATGAAAAAGTGAATTGACCAAGCCACACATTGACCTGAAACATTTTTCTTTTTGACCAATCTGAAATGCTTCAAATGCAAAGACCATATTACTGCCCTGTCAAAATGATAAAATGTCAGCATCAGCATGTATCAAGATCTAAACCAAAACCTATAACTACATATGAAATATGTATCATGTATCAACCAAAACCTGTAACTCATGTGAAAACCAAACCTTAACCATGTAACCAGTTTTGTCATCAGTGAAAACCAAACCTCAGCCATGTAACCAGTTTTGTCATCAAGGAAAAACTACAAACATGATAAACAACTGAAAGCCAACAAACTCCCCTTTTGTCCTTGATGGAAAAACACATATCATCTTTCCAATTTTTTCCTTAATGACAAAGAATGAAAGAAGAGAATGTGAGATGCCATTTATATAAACAATTGAAACCAACCAACACAATAACTAGCTGCAAGTAGAACAATATAGCAGAAATGAAAATATACAAGAGAGCTGTGAATGAAAGCATATAGAAACAAGCTCCCCCTGAACCAAAAATGCTAGAATCAATGAAGTAGGGATTGAGAGATAACTCCCAATCAGAATCTCAAGCTTTCAAAAACTTATTTGGATAAAGGCTTAGTCAATATATCAGCCACCTATTCTTATGAAGCAAAAAACTATAGACATACTTCATTATCTAGTACTTTTTCTCAAAGAAAGTGAAACTTGATGGAAATGTGTTTAGTGTGAGAGTGCATAATAGGATTTTTAGAGATATTGATCGTACTAGAATTATCACATAAAATAGAAACAGGCTTAGAAACTATGATACCCATATTAGACACTATTTGAGTCATTTAGAGCAATTGAGTACAACAAGAAGTGGCAACTATGTATTTTTCTTTAGCAGTGGAAAGAGAAATAGATTCTTATTTCTTGTTGTGCCAAGCCACTAACCGATCACTAAGAAAGAATACAACACCACTGCTGCTTTTCCTATAATCCAAACAGCTAGCCCAGTCAGCATCTGTATATGCAATCAAAGAGAAATAATTACTTCTAGGATACTAAAGACCATAATCAAGAGTACCTTGAATATACTTAAAGATTATTTTAACAATGGTAACATGTGACTCCTTAGGTGAAGCTTGAAACCTTACAACCATGCAAACTTCCTGCATTATATTAGGTCTAGAAGTAGTTAAATATAACAAACTGCTAATCATTGATCTATATTCAAACTGATTTGCATCAGGTGAATTATCAACTTTAGAGAGTTTGCAACCTATAGCCATTGGTGTACTCACAAGATGACATCCATCCATGTGAAATTTCTTAAGAATCTCTCTAGCATACTTGGTTTGAGAGAAAAATATACCACTTTCACGTTGAGAAACTTGAAGACCAAGAAAGAAAGTCAATTCTCCCAACATTGACATTTCAAATTCAGATTCCATAATATAAGAGAATTTTTTAGTTAAAGTATCATTATTACAACCAAAAATGATATCATCTACATAGACTTCAACAACTAGAATATTAGTACCTTCAATCTTGACATAGAGATTGTTGTCAACACCACCTCTAGCAAAGCCATTTGATGTCAAAACATTATCTAGCCTAGAGTACCATGCCCTAGGTGCTTCTTTTAAGCCATATAAGGCCTTCTTCAACCTATAAACATGATTAGGCTTGTCTTTGCAAACAAACCCTTCAAGATGTTCCATATAGACTTCTTCATCTAAATAACCATTTAAAAATGCAGTTTTGACATCCATTTCATAAACAATGAAATTCTTATAAATAGAATAAGCCATAAATATTCTAATGGATTCTAGTCTAGCAAGAGATGCATACATTTCACCAAAATCAATACCTTCCTTTTGAGCATAGCCTTTGCAAACAAACCTTGCTTTGTTGCAAACAACATTGCCATTTTCATCAAGCTTATTCCTGTAAACCCACTTGCCACATATGACATTCTTGTCATTAGGTCTTGGGACTAACTCCCAAGTTTGGTTTTTCTCAATTTGACTTATTTCTTCCTATATATCCTTAAGCCAAAATTCATCCAAGAGAGCTTCATCATAGTTCTTGGGTTCAAATTTAGTAACTAAACATAAGGCTATATGTTCTGATTTTTGAGCTTGTTCTTGAAATTTAGATGCCTTTCTTTGCGTTTGAACTCCAACATTTATATCTCCAATAATTTGACTTTGAGGATGATTTTTAGCAATAGATTTTGAAGGAGTTTTGGGCATAATATTTTCAGAACTTGTTGTTTCAACATGTTTAGGACTTTTTGTCTCAACATTTTTAGGTATTATTTCAAGTTTTGTTTCTGTATCTTCCTCATTATCTTGCATAAGATTAGTTTCTAAATGTAGTCTTTTATCAACTTTCACATTAATTGCCTCAACAATTTTATTAATCCTTTTATTATAACATTTGTAGGCTTTAATTTGAGTTGAGTATCCCAAAAAGATACCCTCATCACATTTGGATTGAAAGCTACCTATATGTTCATCATCTTTCTTAATAAAGCATTTGCTGCGAATTTTTTTAAAATGTTTTACAAAGGTAGACTTTCCATGCCACAATTCGTAAGGAGTGAATTTTGATTTCACTCTAAGTTGCACTCTTTTTAAAATGTATACAGCTGTATGAATAGCTTCTTTCCAATACATGTCAGGAAACTTAGCCTCATCTAACATGGTTCTTTTCATTTCCTTTGCAATTATGTTTTTACGTTCAACTACCCCATTTTGTTGTGGTGTTCTAGAGGCTACATATTGTCTTTTAATACCATGTTGTTCACAATAATCAACAAATTCCTGAGAGGTGAACTCTCCTCATTTATTAGATCTTAAGCAATTAAGCTTTAAATCAAATTCTTTTTCAACCATTTTATGAAAGATATTGAATCTTTCAAATGCCTCTGATTTGTGTTTAAGAAAAATAACCCAAACCATTCTTGTATAATCATCCACAAACAACATGAAATAATTTTCACCATTAATTGACCTTGTTCTAGTTGGGCCACACAAATCTGTATGCACTAGTTGTACAGGCTTAGTTGAAGAATGTTCCTTTGTCTTAAAACTAACCTTAGTTTCTTTACCACTTAAAAATATTCTTTGCACAAAGGGTTTTTGGTTTGTTAAGGACTGGTAGACCTCTAATATTCTGGTTTTTACTGATTCTAACCAAATTATCAAAGTTTATATGTCCTAATATTTTATGCCATAAGAACTTTCTTCAACTTGACCCATTAGAAACATACCTTCATTATTGTCATTACCAGAGGTGTCCAAGAGATTATTAACATTACCTTTAGTCCTTCTCCCTGCTGCAACAATCTTTCCAAACTTATCTTGATCTCACATCCCTGTGAAGTAAACATAACATGATAATCACTATCAAAGATTTGGCTAACACTAAGTAAATTGTACTTTAGGCCTTCCACATGATACACATCATAGATAGGTGTGTCCTCATTTAGTAGAAGTGAACCTTTACCTTTAATTTGTATACTAGAGTTATCACAAAATTTCACATAACCACCAACATAATCTTTAAGTTTTATAAATTTTTCCTTATCCCTTGTCATGTGGTTAGAACAACCACTATCTAGGACCCTGTTGTCAATAGATTTGCACCCTGCTAAATGCAATATTCAGCAATCTACTAAAACATGGAAACCTCCTTCAGATGTGGGTGATCTGAGAAAAGGAGGAATCTCGAGAGTGAGCTGGTTCTCTGAATGATAAATCCTATTCTAAATAACTTCTGAGGAAAGGGATAAAAGGTGACTAAAAACTAAAACCTATTACTAACAGATGACTTTCAAAACCTAATAATGATTCAATGATGATTCTGATCTCTTCCTCACAAGCAGTTTTTAGAAAAACACAATATTTCACAACTTCTCATGAACAATTGATACATAAATAATTTGCATGAAGACCTGACTTGAAGCACAACATGCAACTTGTATTCTAAACTTTTTGCATTAAGAATTATAGTTTAAGGACAAAACAAGGACTTTGTAAACAGAAGTCACAAGATAAAATCAAAATGAAACTACAAGCAAACACAGAAATGAGAAGTAGGAATGTTGTCTTTATTCAACTGAAGGAGGATGCCACAATCTAAAACTGAGTATAAAATGTGTTCACAACTCTAGATGTGTATGAATAGGAAACTAACATCTCAACTAAGTAGGAGAGCTAAAAAGACTAAGTCTTTTGAAAGGAATAACTCTCAAGAAACCCTAATCCAAGCTCAAAAAAAAGCTCAAGGAAAAAGGCTTCAAACTGTCTCAAAAATTGCATAAAAGCGAAAAAAAGTACAATGCTTTTATGGTGAACATGTCAATCCTCTAAAAATAGGTTGAATTTGCTTTTAAAGCTCAAAAAACACCTTATCTCTCCAAGATAGGTCTCAAATCCGACCAAGAGGAAAAGTCAACAAAAATCTGCTAAAAATAGCAAGAAATCATAAAAAAATTTATAGGATATTGCTTTACGATTCTGCTTTATAGGATTGTAGATTTGCACAATTTGTCTATTTTTTGCAATTAAAGATTAAAAATATTTTGCAAAAAAGAAAAGCTCCTTATCTCTCCATTACAATAATTTTTTTTCTCACAAAATCATAAAATATATTACATAATTATCTTCTTCTCATCAAAACTCTCATTGATTTCTCTAAAATCAATCAAAAGAAAAAAAGAACCCTAAAACATAATTGACCCTAAGTCATAAAATATTCATTATTGATCTCCTTTAAATCAATTAAAAATAAATACTTAGGGTAAGATACACCTCATTCTCCCTAAGGCATTTATCAATCAATTCCTTCAACAATAAATAAGCCTAAACCCTAGGCAAATAATGCATCACCCCTAGGCTTGACTTAGGCATATAAATCTCGGCCACCCTAAAATGCATTAGACTTCAAAATTTGATAAATAAATCACAAGGATGCCTAACTCAAAATTCCCATGTGCTTTGATCAAATATTTTGGATCATCATAAGGTCGAATTAGGGTTTTGATCAAAATGAAGTCAAACCCTAATGATCACTTCATTTCGCACTCTCCATCTTGAAGGAAAAGAGCTCTGTTAGTTGACATACCGCCACCATGAATCGAGTTGAACTCGAGCTCATGTGCTTTAGGAATCTTCACCATGCTCGTTAGATAACGAAATCTTCATTGGGTAAGCTTTACAGTATCAAAGCTTTTTTCACTTCATTTGGAAAAAGAGAAAATCCATTAAGGCCGTGGACTGTCATACTTATCTTCTAACTCATTCCTGTGCTTTGATTTGCCTTGGTCGACATGAACTTGAGCTTGGCTTCTATCAGTCTACTCCATGAGAGCTCGCCTTGTGTTATTGCTTTTTACCTACTGTCACAAGGGTAAGCTGTTCACTCATAACTTCATAGCTTCTATGGCTTCATATTTTATTCTTTATGGCTTGAGGTCGTGGTTACCACCATTTCTGATGCCTCTACTTGCATTTTCTTTGTGTTTCCTATTCTTACATCAATCATTGTTTTGTACCATTCTCACCATGAGAACTCGATTGTTCTTGATGGGCTCGAGATCTCAGCTTATGGACTCTCTCTATAACTCCTGGCCATGGCTAGCATGCTCCTTTAGAGATATAAACTGGTAACTACCATTCATATAGATACTTCACTCTTCAGTGACTAAAAGAAATTCTCCCTACCTATGAGTTTCTGGCCATGTTCAGGCTGCACCAGATGTATACTATAGAAAACATTATTTGAAGCTTTGGGCTCGACCCAGAACATAAAATTTATCTTTATGCCTTTCTAAAGATAAATCCACTTGTGGGTATCATGGAAATTTGAATAAAATTGTCTTTTCTTTCTTCTGATGCTCGACCTAACTCAGGCAACTTGCATTTTTGTATTTTCCTGCTATCTCTTTCATAGGTATTGTGAAAATCGAATGAGAGCTGCATTTTTGTATTTTCCTACTCAAACCAGCACAAGAGATTTCACATTTAATGTCATTTGCTATTTTATGTGAAAACCCATATGGGTTATCTCCATTGTTGCATCTTTTGTATTTTGAAAGTAAACCCTGGATATGGGTACTCAGGATTCAATTGCAAATCTATTTGTATGATTCTGTTCATATGGGCTCGACCCAAAACAATTGATGTTTACCTTGTTATTCTTGTGTCCCTTAATTGAAATGAATATAGTCTGATATTCTTGGAAATAATGAATTGATTAGAGCTCCATATATTTCTAAAAAACAGTGATCTCCACCTATAAACATCTTGCTTGTATTGTGTTGAAAAACTTGATATTCTGGAAATGAAGCTCATGTATCTGAATCCTTGTCAAAACTATGCACACTGGTCTATACAATACCTTTAAACCATTCAAGTGTTTGTCTGTTGTGAAAAGGAGGACCTCTTAATGTATATTATCTCCATGCTCGTTCACTGTATGCACATCAGTGTCTTTTTGACTTTCCTTAACCACAACATAGCAACTTATTGCCTTCTACATTTGGACTTTGTAGAGATTTAGATTGAACCCTGCAACACCATGAACCACCTCTATTCACTAGTTCCTATGCACACTTAAAGCCTTAGAAGCATCATTCTGGAATGAAACTGTTATCATTTCTGTCATTCTGGGACAAACATCTCTCACCTTGCAATTCTTAAAGTTGTATTTGCTTAACGATCAAATAGAACTGGTTATCATTTGTCATTTGAATGCATTGTCTACCTTTTGTACTCTTGAGCAACATGGTACTCTTCATGCATTTTTATGTTCCACTTATCAAACTACTTTCAAAATCTGCTCTCTTTCATGATGAAAATCAAAGCAAAACTCTTCATTAAGGCATAATGTATGCCTGTTCACTATCCTTGAATGTGAAAAGAATGAATTGATGAATTGAAACTTGCATGACATATATGATTATGACCAATAAGTAACACAGAATATGAATTATTCAACAATGCTTGATATAAATGTACTCAGCTAAATTAATTGAGTGAACTAGACTCACTATTCACCTATAGCCTTTAGAAAGAATAACCTGATCGTTATGAATGCACAGTTGGTTTAGTTACTCAATGGATAACTTTGTTTTTACTCCTTTAGTTGTATTTCATTTCACTTGATGAACATGATGATGTATTTTTAAATCAGCCCATTAATGAATAGGGTAGCATGCCAAGCTCTACCCTTGTGGGAGCCTATTTTTCTCCACATGCTTGGTCTTTGAATAATGTTCAACTTCATGACTTTACCTATACCTACACAAGGAAACAAAAAGTGTTAGCATAAAAAATAGAATATGATGATCATGATATTAGTATTTCTCCTTTAGCTCATTTCTTTTGTACTGCACTTGATTGAGATTGTTTCAATACATGATTAATAGTAGGTTATACTATTGTGGGTGCCTCATATAGGTTACTTCATAATTGGATCCACTGACACCCCTCTTTCCTCTTATAGGTCGATGAATCTCGAGAAGACCAAGGTGTACCATTCATCATCAACCATTGGCCAAAACAGGCAATGATGATTATGTTGCTTTCTTATGTGATTTCTTTTCCACATCTTCAGTAGTATAGTGTGCTATTAGTTACGCACTATGATAGTCACATCCATGACTTGTGTGGATATTTGATTTCAATTCTTTCTTTTTATTTGAAAAGAAAATGCATTTAAATGCAATGTTGTAATATTTGATTCTTGAAATCAAATGAAGCCTTGTAAAATATGAGTCTTTTCATGAAATAAAAGAAAGCATCTGACATGCTATTTTGCTCATTTACTCAATTCTGTATTTCTTTTAATTTTGCAATATCTGAATGGCATTCTGAAACTCCATCTCCTTTTAAAATGCATAGCAGTCACTTGATAAATAATGATAACAATGTGAAACATCATTTGAACTTAAATTGCAATTCCACCTCATGATATAATATCATTCAGCTAGCTCCACCAATCGAGCTGTGGCAAAAAATTGGTAACAGACCCATAAGTCCTTTTTAGAATGAAAAGCAGTTTGGACTAACATTGATTTCTCTATGCTTTTAACAAATTTAGATTTCCAAACTATTTTTGTTTTTTGTTGTTTATTATGCAGATTAACTTTGCATTGTTTGACTGTATGTCCCAAAGTGTTGCATTTAAAACATCTAACCTGATTAACAAAAAAAAACTATTGTTTATGTCTAAACCTTGGTATTCTAGAAGTCCTGAGTCTGCAAGTACTCATTTTATGGCCAAATTTGTTGTAGAAGAAGCAGTAACCATGAAAGAAAGGATTGAATCTAAATGTTGTTCTTTTATTTTCAAAAGAATGTACATAATTCTTACTAGATTCAAAATGATTTGGTTTGAAACTCTTGTTTGTAGAAGTAGTTTTTTGCTTTGAAGTATCAATTGAACATTCACCTTTTTCAAACCCAACACCAATTTTATCTTTCTTTAGTTTTTGCGTGCTAAGCATATCATTGAGTTTTAATGTACTTTCGTATTCAATTTTCTTTCTAAGACTAATAACTTCTTGTTCCAACTTTTGAATCTCTTTGTCTTTGGAACTCACAGTTGTTTTAAGATAGTCCTCAATCCTCTTAGATTATTCAAGCTCAGTCTTCAAAGAGATCATTGCTTGATCTGGATTTTGGTCTTGAGTGTAGACTTGCTTTTTAGGTTTTTTAATTTCCTTTAAAGAACATTTTAGCTCACCTTCAAGATCTATTTCACTATCTTCTAAACTAGTTTTGTTCTTTGAATCTTCTTGCAGTCTGACTTCAGCCATAAATAGGGTTTGTTGTTTTAGGTTTATAGACCTTCTTCTTAGACTGTTTGTCAGATTTTTCATCATCATTGTTTTGATCACCATAGGGGCATTTAGCTACAAAATGTCCAATTTTTCTGCAATTGAAACATTTAAAGGGAAGTTTTCCTTTGTATTTGCCTGATCCCTTTTCAAGTTTTCTAACAAAGTGAGACTCTTTTGAATTAGAGTATTCTGACTCACTTTCTTATGCATTTTCCTTTTTCTCAGTTTTAAAAGTAGTTTCTTTTCTTGTTAGATTGCTTTTGCTTGTTCTCATTTCAAAAGTAGTAAGAGTTCCTTGTAAATTATCTAAGGTAAGCTGGTCAAAATGTTTCTTTTCTTCAAGAGTTGATACCTTAGTTTCATATTTAGGATGCAAGGTTCTAATGACCTTCTTGACCACATCAAACTCTTCTACTTGTTCTCCTAACCCTCTCATTGCATTAACAACTTCATCTATTCTCAAAAAGTATTCAACTACTTTTTCATCATTCTTCATTCTCATTTCCTCAAACTGAGTTTTGAGAGTAAGGATTTTTGACTGTTTTACTTGTCATTTCCTTGATAAATATTTTCAAGCTTTTTCAAAATTTCCTTAGCTGATTTTCAATGCATGACTTTAACAAATACATCTTTGGTTAAACCACAAAAAAGAGCATGTTTAGCTCTAGCATTATTTTCATACTTATTCTTTTCAGTAGAATCTGAGGATATTATGGGTGGTACAATATACCCATCTAGGACTATGCTCCATACATCAAGATCAATTGAAACCTGATATGTTTCCATTCTTATTTTCTTTTAACAAACCCATTATAAAAAAAAATACAAATTTCACTGCAATGAAACTATTTAGTTATAGTTGAGTATTGTCATCCAAAAACCCTAATTTTTTTTCCAAATCTATCAAGGATTAAGCCCTTTAAAAATAAAAATCCTTGACAATAGTATTTTCACACAAATATTATTCACAAAATAAACATTCTTAACCACCTACTTACAGAACTATTCATAGCCCGTAAGCTACAAGAAGAGCATTACCTGATTTGGTGAAAAAACAAACTTAAAAGTATTCCTTAAAAACCTAATAACCATCCAGCTAGTAGAAGCCAACTTCCATTGTCATTTCCTTGTCCAAACACCCACAGTCACATCTTTTTCAAGCTCAAAGTCATTCCATATGTCTGCCAAGCTCATACACTGAGAAAATTTACATAACCATAACATGTCGGCTGAGAAAAGCTAAATGTATTTGTAGACAACATAATACCATGACGGCTAGGGTTCCATAATACATTTTACCATAACCAACCTTCAAGTTTTCAAAGACTTTGAATAATATAATGATCATTTGAGATCTAGTACTATCAAACAAAACATCATAATTCCTTAGAATCCGCTGCCAAATACTTTACAAAGAATGTTGGCAACATTATAATACTAATCATTATCTTCAAGCAAATGAAAGTTGTTGGTGCCAAGTCACCAAAACCAAATAATAGCTCTTAAATAGTTGAATGTTTTCAAGGCTGTCGAGGCCAAGTTTTAATTTAAGCAATAGCTAGTCACTTAGACAATGTGACTTTCATCAATAAAACCTGATTCCACATGTATGGTGATCAAACAAAATGCTAACCAAATAAACCTACCTGATACCTCATGTATTCTCTAGCCATCACATGATTAATGCGACTTTGTTTAAAGCCCAAAACCCTATTAAAATGAGTTTGAACAAAAACATATCACCTTGTCATAATTATTTTTAATAACAAAAAATTTCTTCAATAATTTTCAAGTGACTTGTATAATGTCAATGTCTTTGACCGCATAGATTGCAATGAGATCTGATAGAACCACCTTTGTTCCACATTCTAATAATAAATCAAATGCCTTATAAGAAAATTTTGATTACCTTATCAAAGACATGAAAAAGTGAATTGACCAAGCCACACAAATACCTAAAACATTTTTCTTTTTAACCAATCTAAAATGCTTCAAATGCAAAGATAATAGTATTACCCTGTCAAAATGATAAAATGCCAGTATCAACATGTATCGAGATTTGAACCAAAACCTATAACTGCATATGAAATATGTATCATGTATCAACCAAAACCTCTAACTCATGTGAAAACCAAATGTCAACCATGTAACCAGTTTTGTCATCAGTGAAAACCAAACCTCAACCATGTAACTAGTTTTTTCATCAAGGAAAAACTACATACATCATAAACAAATAAGAGCTAACAAACTCCCTCTTTCTCCTTGATGGAAAAACACATATCATCTCTCCCCCTTTTTTCCTCAATGACAAAGAATGAAAGAAGAGAATGTGAGATGCATGAATATAAACAATTGAAACCAACCAACATAGTAACCAACTGCAAGTAGAGCAATATAGCAGCAAATGAAAATATACAAGAGTTGTGAATAAAAACATATACAAACAAGCTCCCTCTGAACCAAAAATGGGAAAATCAATGAAGTAGGGATTGAGAGATAACTCCCAATCAGAATTTCAGCCTTTCAAAAACATCTTTGGATAAAGGCTTAGTGAATATATTAGTCACCTATTCTTGTGAAGCAACAAACTGTAGACATACTTCATTAGTTAGTACTTTTTCTTGAAGAAAGTGAAACTTGATGGAAATGTGTTTAGTCTGAGAGTGCATCAAAATATTTTTAGAGATATTCATCACACTAGAATTATCACATAAAATAGAAACAATCTTAGAAACTATGATACCCATATCAAACAATGTTTGAGTCATCCAGAGCAATTGAGTACAACAAGAAGTGGCAGCTATGTATTCTGCCTCAACAGTGGAAAGAGAAAAAAATATTCTTTTTGTTGTACCAAGCCACTAATTGATCACTAAGAAATAATGCAACACCACTATTTCTTTTCCTATCATCCAAACAGCTAGCCCAGTCAACATTTGTATATGCAATCAAAGAGAAATCATTGCTTCTAGGATACCAAAGACCATAATCAAGAGTACCCTGAATATAATTAAAGATTATTTTAACAACAATAACATGGGATTCCTTAGGTGAAGCTTGAAACCTTGAAACCATGCAAACTTCCTGCATTATATCAAGTCTAGAAGCAGTTAAATATAACAGACTACCAATCATTGATCTATATTTAGACTGATTTGCATCATGTGAATCTTCAACTTTAAAGAGTTTGCAACCTGTAACCATTGGTGTACTAACATGATGACATCCATCCATGTGAAATTTCTTAAGCATCTCTTTAGCATACTTGGTTTGAGAGAGAAATATACCACTTTCAAGTTGAGAAACTTGAAGACCAAGAAATAAAGTCAATTCTCTCAACATTGACATTTCAAATTCAAATTCCATAATATGAGAAAATCTTTTATTTAAAGCATCATATTACATCCAGAAATGATATCATCTACATAGACTTCAACAACTAGAATATCAGTACCTTGAATCTTGACATAGAGATTGTTTTCAACACCACCTCTAGTGAAGCCATTTGATGTCAAATGATTATCCAGCCTAGAGTACCATGCATTAGGTGCTTGGTTTAAGCCATATAAGGTATTCTTCAACCTGTAAACATGATAGGCTTATCTTTGGAAACAAACCCTTCAGGTTGTTCCATATAGACTTCTTCATCTAAATAACCATTTAAAAATGCAGTTTTGACATCCATTTGATAAACAGTGAAATTCTTATAAATAGAATAAGCCATAAATATTCTAATGGATTCTAGTCTAGCAACATGTGCATACATTTCACCAAAATCAATACCTTCCTTTTGAGCATAGCCTTTGCAAACAAACCTTTCTTGTTGTGAACAACTTTTCCATTTCCATCAAGCTTATTCTTGTAAAACCCACTTGCCACCTATGATATTCTTGTCATCAGGTCTTGGGACTAACTCCCAAGTTTGGTTTTTCTCAATTTGACTTATTTCTTCCTGCATAGCCTTAAGCCAACATTCATCCAAGAGAGCTTCATCATAGTTTTTGAGTTCAAATTTAGTAACTAAACATAAGGCTATATGTTCTGCTATTTGAGCTTGTTCTTTAAATTTAGCAACTTTTCTTCATGATTGAACTCTAGCATTTATATCCCCAATAATTTGAATTTGAGGATGATTTTTAGCAACAAATTTTGAAGGAGTTTTGGGCACAATATTTTCAGAACTTGTTTCAACATGTTTAGGACTTGTTGTCTCAACATTTTTAGGTATTATTTCAAGTTATGTTTCGTTTCTTCCTCATTATCTTGCACAAGATCGGTTTCTAAATGTAGTCTTTCATCAACTTTCACATTAATTGTCTTAATAATTTTATTGAGCCTTTTATTATAATATTTGTAGGCTTTACTTTGAGTTGAGTATCCCAAAAAGATACCCTCATCACATTTTGATTGAAAGCTTCCTAGATATTCATCATCTTTCTTAATAAAGCATTTGCTTCCAAAAATTTGAAAATGTTTTACAAAGTCAAACTTTCCATGACACAATTCATAAGGAGTGAATTTTGATTTCACTCTAAGTTGCACTCTGTTTAAAATGTATACAGCTGTATGAATAGCTTCTTTCCAATACATGTCAGGCCACTTAGCCTCATGTAATATGATTCTTTCCATTTTCTTCACAATTTTGTTTTTAAGTTCAACTACCCCATTTTGTTGAGGTGTTCTAGAGGTTGCATGTTGTCTTTTAATACCATGTTGTTCACAATAATCAACAAATTCTTGAGAGGTGAACTCTCGTCTATCAGATCTTAAGCATTTAAGCTTTAAATAAAATTATTTTTCAACCATTTTACGAAAGATCTTGAATCTTTCAAATGCCTCTGATTTGTGTTTAAGAAAATTAACCCAAACCATTCTTGTATAATCATCCACAAACAACATGAAATAATTTTCACCATTAATCGACCTTGTTCTAGTTGGGCCACACAAATCTGTATGCACTATTTGTAAAGGCTTAGTTGAAGAATGTTCTTTTGTCTTAAAACTAACCTTAGTTTCTTTACCACTTAAACATTCTGTGCACATAGAGTTTTCTAGTTTGTTAAGGACTGGTAGACCTCTAACATTCTAGTTTTTACTAATTCTAACCAGATTATCAAAGTTTATATGTCCTAATCTTTTATGTCATAACCAACTTTCTTCAACTTGACCCATTAGACACATACCTTCATTATTGTAGTTACCAAAGGTGTCTAGGAGATTATAAACATTACCTTTAGTCCTTCTCCCTACTACAACAGTCTTTCAAGACTTGTTCTTGATCTCACATCCCTGTGAAGTAAACATAACATGATAACCACTATCACATATTTGGCTAACACTAAGTAAATTGTGCTTTAGGCCTTCCACATAATACACATCATAGATAGGTGTGTCCTCATTTAGCAGAAGTGAACCTTTACCTTTAATTTGTATACCAGTGTATCACCAAATTTCACATAACAAGCAACATAATCTTCAAGTTTTATAAATTTGTCCTTGTCCCCTATCATGTGGTTAGAACAACGACTATCTAGGATCCATAAGTCCTTTTTATAATGAAAAGAAGTTTGGACTAGCATTGATTTCTCTATGCTTTTAACAAATTTAGGTTTCCAAACTATTTTTGTTTTCTATTTTTTTATTATGCAAATTAACTTTGCATTGTTTGACTAGATGTCCCAAAGTGTTGCATTTAAAACATCTGACCTAATTAAAAAAACCAAAATACTACTTGTGTCCAAACCTTGGTATTCTATAAGTCATGTGTCTGTAAGCACTCACTTTATGGCCAAATTTGTTGCAGAAGAAGCAATAACCATGAAAGAAAGGATTGAATCTTAATGGTGTTCTTTTATTTTCAAAAGAATGTACATAATTCTTACTAGATTCAAAATGATTTGGTTTGAAACTTTTATTGTAGAAGTAGTTTTTTGCTTTGAAGTATCAATTGAACATTCACCTTTTTCAAACCCAACACCAATTTTATCTTTCTTTAGTTTCTACTTGCTAAGCATATCATTGAGTTTTAATGTACTTTCGTACTCTTCAATTTTCTTTCTAATACTAACTATTTCTTATTCCAATTTTTGAATCTCTTTGTCTTTGGAACTCATAGTTGTTTTAAGATAGTCCTCAATCCTCTTAGATTCTTCAATTTCAGTCTTCAAACAGACTATTGCTTGATCTGGCTTTTGGTTTTGAGTGAGGACTTGCTTTTTAGGTTTTTTAATTTCCTTTAAAGAACATTTTAACTCACCTTCAAGATCTATTTCACCATCTTCTAAATTAGTTTTGTTGTTTGAATCTTCTTGCAGTTTGACTTCAGCCATAAACAAGGTCTCGTCTTTTTCAACTAAAGAGTCTTATGTTTAAGTGTCTGTTCAATCTTTACTGAACATACTCTTTTTCTTTTTGAAATTAAATTCCCTTTTAGGTTTATAGACCTTCTTCTTAGACTGTTTGTCATATTTTTCATCATCACTATTTTGATCACCATAGAGGAATTTAGTTGCAAAATTTCCAATTTTTCTGCAGTTGAAACATTTAAAGGGAAGTTTTCCTTTGTATTTGTCTAATCCCTTTTTAAGTTTTCTAACAAAGTTAGACTCTTTTGAATCAGAGTATTCTGACTCACTTTCTTCTGCATTTTCCTTTTTCTCAGTTTTAAAAGAAGTTTCTTTTCTTGTTGGATTGTTTTTGCTTGTTCTCATTTCAAAAGCAGTAAGAGTTCCTTGTAAATTATCTAAGGTAAGCTGGTCAAAATGTTTCTTTTCTTCAAGAGTTGATACCTTAGTTTCATATTTAGGATGCATGGTTCTAATGACCTTCTTGACCACATCAAACTCTTCTACTTGTTCTCCTAACCCTCTCATTGTATTAACAACTTCATCTATTCTCAAAAAGTATTCAACTACTTTTTCATCATCCTTCATTCTCATTTCCTCAAACTGAGTTTTGAGAGTAAGGATTTTTTACTGTTTTACTTTGTCATTTCCTTGATAAATGTTTTCAATCTTTTCCCAAATTTCCTTAGCTGATTTGCAATGCATGACTTTAACAAATACATCTTTGCTTAAACCACACAAAAGAGCATGTTTATCTCTAGCATTAGTTTCATACTTATTCTTTTCAGTAGAATCTGAGGGTATTGTGAGTGCAACAATATAGCCATCTAGAACTATGATCCATACATTAAGATCAATTGAAACCAGATATGTTTCCATTTTGATTTTTGAGAACACATAGCCTGTACCATCAAACAGTGGAGCTCTAGTCATAGAAGTGCCTTCTTGAGTTTGTGACATGTTTGACAGACTTCCAAAACTAGAATCTATCCTAGGTGGATTAGACCTAGATGAGGACCCTATGCTCTAATACCACTTGTTGGAAGAATGGAATCACTGAGATGGGGGGGTGAATCAGTGATTCATGTAAGCCACATAATTTTTAAAAATCCAATGATTTAATTGACTTTTAAATCAAAATACCAAATGATAGTTCATAGGAAAAATTTGACTTGTGCATGAATAGTATTGTGTTTGCATGAACCATGAATTAAACATATAACATTAACAGAGGTTGAACTTAACACTTTCACATGTATCATAGCTCACATTAAATCAAAACCTTTTATACATGAAATTTGACATAAACATTGGCAGATATGAAAGATTGATAATTAACAACCATTCAATGCATTTGATGACATGTTAAAATCAAACAGATAAGAAAAATCACATACATAAAATCATCACATAACACAATATATGTCCTGAGTGGAAAACCCTCTTGGGGAATAAAAACCACTCAAAAAATATCTCTTTATTCACTTAGAGCACTAGCTCTTCAAAGTTCAGGAGCACCAACTTCACAAAGTTTAGGAGCACCAACTCCACAAAAATTCAGAAGCACCAACTTCATAAGATACAAGAGCACCAACTCCTTTACAATACAAAATAGATATAGTATTCTATTAGAACCCTAGAAGTGCAATTTGTAGTCCTAGAATCTCAATAGAAGACCATATATATATTTTCAATAAGCACATTGAAGAATGTTGTATGAGAAAGACAACATTTTCCTTAAACACAATAATATGAGAATCACTATAAAATATTTTCAATGCAATACAATGTCTTATATCAATCAAGATTAAGCTTGAAGTCTCATATATTTTTTCTTGTAGGTAAACTGATAAATGTTAGATATCCATCTTTTAAAGACAGTACAAAATAACCTCTAAAAGAAATTTGTGTAACTGTAAACCAACTTAGGATAGGGTTTAAATGGAAAACCCTAAATAATCATTCTCCAAACAAACCTTTTAATGAAATGAAACCATTTTAGTTACAGTCCATGAAATCTTTCTTTTAACAAACCATTTATCAAAAAAATTACAAATATCACCACAATGAAACTATTCAGTTACAATTGAGTATTGTCATCCAGAAACCCTAACGGGTTTTTCCAAATCTATCAAGGATTAAGCCCTTTAAAAATAAAAATCCTTAAAAATAAAATTTTCACACAAATTTTATTCACAAAATAAACATTCTTAACCACTTAATTAAACAACTGTTCAAAGCTCGTAAGCTGCAAGAAGAGAATTACCTGATTCAGTGAAAAAACAAACTGAAAAAGTATGCCTTAAAAACTTGATAACTGTCCAGCTAGTAGAAGCCAACTTCCACTGTCATTTCCTTGTCCAAACACCCACAGTGACATCTTTTTCAAGCTCAAATTCATTCCATATGCCAGACAAGATCATACAGTGAGCAATTTTACATAACTATAGCATGCCAATTAAGAAAAGTTAAATGAATTTGTAGACAATAGAATACCATGGCGGCTAGTGTTCCATAATACATTTTTCCCTAACTGAGCTTCGAGTTTTTGAAGACTTTGCATAATATAATGATCATTTGAGATCCGGTACTATCATACAAAACATCATAATTCCTTAGAATCCGCTACCAAATACTTTACAAAGAATGTCAACAACATTATAATACTAATCATTAAATCTAAGCAAATGAAAGTTGTCTGTGTGAAGTCACCAAAACCAAATAATAGCTGTCAAATAGTTGAATATTTCCAAGGCTATTGAAGCCAAGTTTTAATTTTAGCAATAGCTAATCACTTTTACAATGTGACTTTCATCAATAAAACCTAATGCCACATGTATGGTGATCAAACAAAATGCTAACCAAATAAACCTGCCCGATACCTCATGTATTATCCAGCCATCACATGATTAATGTGACTTTGTCTAAAGCCTGAAACCTTATTAAAATGAGTCCAAAAAAAACCAAATCATTTTGTCATAATGATTTTTGATAACAAAAACTTTCTTGAATAATTTTCAAGTGACTTGTATAATGTCAGTTTCTTTGACCACATAGATTGCAATGAGATTTGATAGAACCACCTTTGTTCCACATGCTAACAATAAATAAATTTCCTTATAAGAAAATGCCAATTACCTTAGCAAATACATGAAAAAGTGAATTGACCAAGCCACACATATACCTGAATTTTTTTTCTTTTTAACCAACCTGAAATGCTTCAAATGCAAAGACCATAGTACTGCCCTATCAAAATGATAAGATTTCAGCATTAACATGTATCAAGATTTGAACCAATCAAAAAATAAGCCAAAACTTGTAATTGCATATGAAATATGTATCATGTATTTACCAAAAGCTGTAACTCATGTGAAAACCAAACCTCAACCATGTAATCAGTTTTGTCATCAAGGACAAACTACAAACATGATAAACAACTGAAAGCCAAAAACTTTATGATCTTGTTGTAGGTGTTTTTAGATAGAAATTTCATCAAGGAGAATATAGGTGGATAAATTTTAAATGTGGAATCTAAAGATGGAGGATCTATTGATAGATCGAGATATGTGGGATGTTGTTGATGAGAATGTTTCAAGGCTTATAGATCCTACTTTAGCTACTCAATATGATGTTATGGACCATAAATCCAAGGTTCTAATCAGATTGTACTTGGAAGGCTCTATTTTAATCAATGTCCATGAAGATATCTCTACATAGAAACTATGGAGGAAGCTTGGTGAGATGTATCAATCCAAATCTTTAGTGAATAAAATTTTCTTGAGGAAGATATTATATTCTTTGAGAATGGAAGAGGTTGGACAAATTACAGAGCACTTGGAAGCATTCAATATGTTGGTGGCTTAATTGGAATCAGTTGGTGTCAAAATGGATGAGTAGGATAAATGTCAAATATTTCTTTGTTCTTTGCTTGATTCATGGGATTCTCTTGTTATGGCTATTGGGATTACTTCTATTATCTTGAAGACTGAAGATGTGGTGGGTTCTTTTCTTTCTGAAGAGATGAGAAGGGAGGTATCCATCAGTTCCAAGGAGGCCCTAAATTTTCGTGGAAGACCTAAGGAAAAATGCAAGAAGAATGAGAAGCATGATAAATCCAAGTCCAAGGGGAGATCCAAATCTCCTAGAAAGTCCAAGGTTATTTACTAGAATTATGGTAAGCCTGGACATATTCATAAGGACTAAAAAGAAGAAAATAATAAGAAAAAGAAGAGATTTTATTCTGATTATGAGTCTGAAAAGGAAAATGGTGATGCATTCATTGCAGCTTTGGCAACTTGTGTAGGTAATGATGCATGGCTAATTGACCCAGGTGCATCTTTCCATATGACCTTTAATATAGATTAGCTTTCTAAATATGAAGAATTTGATGGAGGCAAGGTGTACTTGGGTGATGATTCTTATTTAAATATTATTGGTCGTGGTAAAGTTAGAATTAGTTTTCTTGATGGTAGAATAAAAAGGATTAATGGTGTGTTGCATGTCCCTAAATTAGAATGAAATTTGTTATCTGTGAGCAAACTAATAGATGAAGGTGTGTAGGTAGAATTTTTTGATGCAGGATACAAGATGGTTAAAGGTGCTATGGTGATTGCTAGGAGTGTCAAATATGGCACATTGTATAAGTTTGATGCATGCACTATTGAGTGAAATAGTACTTTTATAAAAATCAAGCTTGTGGAAGAGGTGAGGGTTTCATCTTTAGTAGATGGTCATGGATTCTAGGTACCCAAGGGGCTCTTTCTTCTTAATCAAAGTTACCTACAAAGAAAACTATGTTATGGCACAAGTGACTTGGCCACATTGGAGAAAAGGATCTAAGGACCTTGAAAAATAAAAACCCTATTGAAGGGTTGTCCAATTGTAATCTTCAATTTTATTTTTGTGAGCATTGCATTTATGGAAAACAAATCATGTTTAGTTTTAGTCGAGTTCTCATAAATCTTGTGGTGTATTGGATCTTATTCATTCTGATGTGTTTGGTCCTGTAGATGTTCCTTCAATTGGTAAATCCACATATTGTGTTTCATTTATTGATGATTATAGTAGGACACAGATATACTTTCTAAAGAGTAAATATAAATTTTTTAGTTAATTTAAATAATTTAAAGGAATGGTTGAGTTGCAAATTGGAAAGAAGATAAAATGTTTGAGGATTGATAATGGCTGTGAATTTTTCTCTAATAATTTGATAGATTGTGTAAAGATTGTAGTATTCATAGATAAAATACAACTCCCTATTCTCCACAATAGAATGGAGTTACATAAAGAATGAATATGACAATAATGGAGAAGACAACGAGCATGTTGACTGGTGCTAGTGTAGAACAAAGGTTTTGGGTTGAAGCTATTGCCACTGCTTGTTACCTAATTAACAGGTCTCCTACATTAGCTCTTATTGATAAGACACCTATAGAGGCATGGTTAGGTCACAAGCCTTCATTAAGACATCTTATAGTTTTTGGTTGTGAGGCATATGCACATTTGTCAAAGGAGAAGCAAAGTTGGAGAACACGACTATGAAATGTATCTTCATCAAATACAGTTATGGTGTGAAAGGATGAAGGGTTTGGGATCCTATTGCACATAAGGTAATATATAGTAGAAGCAGTAGTTTTAGAGAAACTAAGCCTTCTATTATATAGCAGCTAGAACAAAGTAAAAAGGAAGACACGATTCAATTTCCTCATACACCTAAGAAAGTAGGATAGAAAAATTCAAGATAGGGTAAGACCCAAGTTTGAATTTTGATGGAGAGAAAATTAGAAGAATTAAATAAATAAATTTATTTAATTCAAAATTATAGTTGGAGAAATAAATAGTATTAATTTATTTATTTTAGAAGAAAATATTTAATTTAAATAAATTATTTTAATTTATTTAAAAGAGTGTTAGCTAATTGAATAATTTTTGAAAATTATTTAATTATAAAGGACCAAAGATAAATTAAATTTTAACTTTAATTAATGTTGGAAGGAAAATGATAAATGATGAATTAATTAAATAATTAAAAATTAGTTAATTAATATAGATATGATAATTTTTTTAAGTTAATTAAATAATTAAAATTATTTATTTAATTATAGACAGAAGAAATTATAAGGATAATGATGAAATGATAAGATAAAAATGCATTAGTCATTTTTAGGTGTCTATAGGAGGCAAAAACCATAATCACTATAATGAGTTCTCAAATTACCATTATAGGTACCATCCATAATCCTATAGATCTACAACTTAATATACCAATGCACCATAATGGATATTAAAATCCAACAAACTAACATTTATAACTCCATGATATTCAAACCATCTACAAAACCATATTGCACATAAAAAAACCATCAAGAATTTGTAGATCCACACCTAATTTCATCATGGAACATATGACTACAACAACAAAACCCACAAATACCACTTGTACAACCTATAAAGGTAAAAGTAAAAGCATAAAATTTGCTCCAACTATAACTAAATAAACCCATAAAACCAACAAATCTTACAATAATACAACTTGGACCCATGAATAATGTAGACCCAAAAATAAGAAAATTAACCATTACATTGGCAATAGAATAGAGTGTAGTACCCCTCCATTTATGCTTATGTTTTATGTTGCATGTTTTCATACTATTAGACTATGGTATTTGGTTTGGATATTTTGATTGCTGATTTTGAGCGACAGTGGATTCACTTTGTGACATGATGATACATTGTATTGTGATATTGTTTTCTGACATGCTTTGATATAGCATAGATGTTTTCCTTCAGTTGATTATTGCTATCTGTATGTTTATGATGGACTAACAGTTATTTAATTCGTCAGTCTGATGTGACGTGTATTGGTGTGGAGAACAGAATTGCATCACTCACTTGCGATTGCCCTGTGATGTCCGTGATTTTCTTTGCACGGTGTGCCTGTATTATGGATCATATGTATATGCATGTTATTGGTTTGGTTGGAGGATTGTAGGTACATGACACCAACTCCACCTGGTTAATCAGGTCTGAGCATGTCAAGACTCAACGGAAATGTTGATTGGGAGGTAGTAGCATGGTTCATCCTAGTCTAGTCTTTAACCCAGTCATAGTACATCGTCTATTTTAGTTCAGAGTCATAGATTGTCTTGTATTTTTCTGTTTGGTTTAATTGCTTGAAAGGAAAAATGTCAATTTTAATGATAGTCTAATATTCTTTAATTACTGTTATTTAAATTAATTTTTAAATGTTAAAGAAATTAGTTTTGCATGTTATTTAATAAATTAATTAGTTTGTTTGGTTAAATAATTTGATTTTAAAGATTAAATTTATTTAATTAAATTAAAATTGTTTTAATTGTGTGTGAATAGATTTTATTTAAATTAAATATTTTTGTGGGAATGGCATTTTTAATTATTAAATAAATTTTGCATTGGAAAATTGTAAATTTTAAATAAATAAAATAAAATAAATGTATGTAAATCTTGAAAGGCAAGATTGCTGAGAAGTGGTTAAAAGATATTTTGTACTTCTCGACATGTGTGCAAGTTCCATTTATTGTGTTTGTTGAGGAATTTTCTAGAGGTTATTTTGATCTGGGAAATATAGAAGGGTTATCAGTTTTCTTCACGGGAAATGAAAAATAATTTGTTGTGTAAAAATCAATTTTAAAAGAAGTTGTTACTTCCTCTGTTTTGGTTGTATATTTGTGGAAGATCCCTTTGGTGGGAAGTTCTTTTGTGTTTGGTTAAAGTTTTCCTGAGGATTTGGTGTTTCAAAGAAGATTTGGAGGATTGCATTCTACAGGCAGAAGATTCTCTCCAACCATTGGATCTTCAAAACACAGAAAACAAGTATTCCCCTTGTAATTTTTAGTTTGTTTGTTTTTGAAAAGAAACTAGTTGTTTAAAACCCATCTTCTTGGCAATTATCTGTAGAAAATCTTTCTTTTGATAATTGATATTTGTTTGCAAGAATTTCCAAGAAAGTAAAGTTTTATTAAGTTTGTAGAACAACCTCAGAACGTGGTTAAACAAAAGAATGATTTCAAAACAAATTTTAAATGAAACCTCTGTGAAAATTGTAGAAAAGAAATGGGGAAATTAAATCTGAGTGAAATGTTTATTATTGTAAAATTGAAATCCCAAATTGAGAATCTTTGTGTTATCTGGTTAAATTTGTATGAAGAATATTTTATTTACAAAAGCTCTTTTTGAGCAATTAGTTTTGTTTTGTAAGGATGTTTATTATTTATTTACAGTGTTGTATATGTATGCAGCCTGTACATGAGTTTACATTACAAATGACTTTTAATTTACATAGTGATTTATTATTTAAAATCGCCATACGGGCGATACAAGAGTTTGAAAATTTGTTTATTTATTTTTATTTAGAAATGAATAAATTTTCGCATGTATTTAAATGGGGGTTATTGAAAAATATGAATTTGAAGTTTTTTTTATTCAGATTAAATATTTTGGGAAGGGCTAGGGTTAAACCCCAACCTTGCCGCTCCCATTGTGGGGGCGCGACTGCTATGAGGTAGCGCCCACCACGGCTCTGTGGGGAGCGGTTGCCAAAAGGCAGTGCCCTCCACAGACTCGTGGAGGAGACGCTGTCCCACAGGCAGTGTGCCCTCCACTGTGGGACTGATGCGGCCTGTGTAACTTCGTTTCTTTAAAAAAAATTCATATCTTTACTTCAAACAGAAATTCGAATGGATGATATTCTATTTCAATTTTATCAAAAAATAGAACCATATGTGATTTGTATTTAATATGAATTTTGAAATTAATATGTATTTAATATTTTATATATATGTATATATATAATTAAAATATATATTTAATATATATATTTAATTAAAATATATATTTAATATTTATTTATAAAAGAAATACTTTTGTATTTAAATACAGAATTATTTAAGGTATTTGAAAGCATAAAAATCAATTAGTTTTAAACAATAATTGATTAAAAATTTATTTAGTTTTCATTTCTATGTGAAATTGAGGAAGTTAAAGTTATAATTTATTTAATGCAATTTCTTTAGTCGTTTGAGAAAAGAATTACAATTTAATTGCTATAATTTTTATGTTAATTCTTTTGAATGACTGGATTTAGTAAATCCAAATAATAGACATATGTTTTCTTGATTTGCTTTAGCCGTGTTTTCTAATTGGGCAAATTGGGGAAAGTTTTAGATGTATAAGTCTTCCAGAGTGATCTATTTAGAAAGGGTGATGTTATTGTTTAAATGCATTTCTTGGGTTGACTAGGGTTGTGCAAGTGTTAGAGTATGGGGTATTGATACCTGGTTTATGGATAAAATATTTAATGACCGTTTTGTGTCATTTGTTATTATGTGATTGAAATATATGCACTGTGTCTACCTTAGTCTAGAAAACTTAGAAATTCCTTTGTTATGTTTAGGGGAGTGGCTTTGTGTGAGGGACAACACACAAAGTGGTGTCTGGGTAACTTACAAAGAGTTAGTAAGTCAATGTTAACTAAATAACACAATAGTTAGAATAAAATCCTTAATAAGATGTTTATGGCTCACTTATGGACTCTTGAGCTAGTTTAGTCTTGAGTATAAGATGAGAAGGCTTGGAATGACAAATCGATATCTTGTTACCTTAAAAGATATTCGATTCCGCAATTGTTTGCAACGGGGCCGGGTTTCGTGAGAGGTTACCAGGGTAACCCAAGTTGGGGGCCGGAACCTAGGAAGAAACACCAGGGTAACCTTTGCAATGTTGTGATGACACTCCACCTAAAATAACAGTCTACCTTGTGTACTTATTACATTTAGTTGTCTAAAATCTGGAAGCAATGTAACCATCAGTTAGTTATGTACTTGTGTCTAGGGTTAGTAGATTTTGTCTAGGTAACCATATTACTATCTCCTAGCACGTGGGGTGGACCTACAGGTACCACATGGTTGGGTGGAACGTGCACCTTACTCCGTTGGGTCCCCAGTTTATGATCATAGCATCGAGAGCTTCATGCATGGAGAGCTCGCACTTGGATATAGATGTATTTTCTTTATTGCATTATTGTAAAATTGTATTTGAAAACATCCCTCAATTGATTATGAGGTGAACATTGTAAATTTAATTGTAACTATTATTGATCTACCTCATCAGATGAATGAGAATTGTAATATCCTATCAAATGCAATGTAAGAAACATGTTTGTACTTTATACTATCTTGAATGGAATTTCAAATGTTATGCAATGTTTGATTTTAAGTTTATCATTAATTAAATATATGCAATGTGAAATACTAAAGTCGTCTATGGAAACTCAAAGTAGTGTAACATCGCATAACTTAGTGAATGTATGCAACTAATTAACTTAATATTATTATTTAAAAAAAAATATTTCACCTTTATACACAATTACAACATTCCTTAGGTTATTATGACAGGGCATTACAGATTGGTATCAGAGTCAAGGTTACAAACACTGGACACTCTGGGTAATCGTGAGCCCATTAGGTTGACCTAGTACATAGTGTCACTATCTGTTAGCCTTGGTTGAATAGTATCTAAGACTCATTATTGTTATGTGTAGGAACATGCCTAGGTGAGGTGGAAGAGGTCGTGGTAGAGGTCAAGGTGGAGGCTGAGGGCCAATCCCTCAAGTCACTCCCCCTCTGAGCCCTCATCAGAGTGATCAGGCAGAACAGTTGGATCAGAGGAATGAGGGATAGAATCCCGAATAGTCAGGAGTAGAGGGTTCATAGATACATCCTTTATTAGAGGAGGTCCTAGCTCATCTTGGACCTAGATAGGAATTTGAGTAGGAGGTTGTTAGAGAGAGAGATAGATCTCCTAGGAGAGTAGATGATACAGTGCATCAGGATGCTATTACTATAGGACACATGAGGGATTTACTGAGGGCACACCCTCCTACCTTTGATGGTATAGGAGGTGGATTGGAGGCTGAGACCTGGCTACTGGATTTGGGTAGATGCTTTGCCATGCACCCTTATGGTAGCAATACCCGTGCAAGATGCGCTATCATGCATCTGAGAGGATTTGCCTCTACTTGGTGGCACCTGGAGGAGCAGAAGCTCCACTTAGATATTGGGGCAGTGTCTTGGGAGATGTTCTTGGAGAGGTTTAGAGCACGGTTCCTATCAGAACACTGGAGGTAGAGATGGGCTAATGAGTTCCATGACCTACGTCAGTTGGCTCTTTCTGTTGAGCAATATGAACGTAGATTCTATGAACTCCAGCAGTATGCTAGTATTGGCGATGATGAGCCTATGCTAGTACAACACTTCATCATAGGTTTAAATGCCCACATTAGTAGAGGAGTCAGAGTCTTTGAGCCAAATACTATGGAAGTTGTGGTGGAAAGTCCCGCATAGTGGAGGAGAACCTTGTTATGGCATTAGGTGGTCACACAGGAGTGTAGATTGGCAGTGCTCCTACAACAGGTTTTAGTCCATGGGGTGGACAGTCATAGACAGGGGGTTCCTCTAGGAACCAACAGACACCCTCAAAGGGTGGGTAGCAACAACAACAACATACACCTCAAAAGAATAACAATCCACAACCACAACAAGGTAATAGTCCACAAATAGGAAAGGGTCGCAACTGGTGGTGCAACAAGCACAATAGGCAGGATCAACTTGTGCAAAGTGCCCAGTCTACTGTCAGTAGAGGTAGTTTCTAGCAATCCAATGCACCTTCAGGTGGCAGAGGATTCGGTAGAGGCACATGATGTTACTCGTGTGGACAGTAGGGACACATAGTTAGGTAGTGTTCGATGAGAGGTTCTACTAGTTTTGGGCCTCGACCTATAGTTTCAGAGCCTATAGTGGGTGATGCAGGATGATCACATATAGTATATGCAGTGGTTAATGACTGCCAAGCCAATCACTAGAACACAATGGTTGAGACTTCAGGTAAGTTACATGGTGTTAGTGTTTCAATTCTTTTTGATTCTGGATCTACCGACTCCTTTATTTCACCCACCATCATTGACCGATGTGGTCTCATGGCGGTAAAGCAAGGTGGTAAGTGGCAGGTTGAATTCATCTCTGAGGTGAAAGTAGTAGTAGAAAACTTAGTAATAATTTTGGACTTAAAATTAGTACGTTAACTACCTTAGTAGATTTATATGTTACACGTTTAGGATCGCATGACATAGTTCTAGGTATGGATTGGTTAGCATCTTATCATGATGTGATTGACTTTCAACTTAAGACAGTTAGTTGTATTAATGATTTAGGTGCGAAAGTGGAAATTATAGGTGTTCAAAGACCTATCTCTTTGTGAATGATATCTGCTATGCAATTAAAGAGATGTCTTTGTTAGGGTTGTCAACTGTTTGCAACAACAGTTACTGATCTGGAAGAAGGTGAGAGTCAAGAGGTATCTCTTGATGATCATCCTATTCTTAGGGAATTCATTGATGTGTTTCCAGATGATATACCTGGAATGCCACCAAAGAGGGATATTGACTTTAGAGTTGACCTAGTTCCTGGAGCTGAGCCTATTTCTAGAGCTCCATATAGAATGATGACTCAGGAGTTAGAGGAACTCCATATTCAGTTAGAGGAACTATTAGAAAAGGGTTTTATTCATCCTAGTGTTTCCCCTTGGGGAGAACTCATTATCTTCGTAAAGAAGGACAAATTACTTAGGCTGTGCATTGACTATCGTCAATTGATCAAGGTTACGATTAAGAATCATTATCCATTGCCTAGAATCAATGATATTTTCGATCAAATCAAGGGAGCTAATATGTTCTCTAAAATTGATTTGAAATTTGGATACCATCAATTGTGAATAGCTGAAGAAGACATTCATAAAACTGCTTTTCGTACTCGTTATGGGCACTATGAATTCACAGTAGTACCATTTGGGTTAACGAATGCACCATCAGTATTCATGAGTTTAATGAATGGTGTTTTTCATACATACCTTGATCAATTTGTTCTAGTATTTCTTGATGATATTTTGATCTATTCGAGAAACATGAAGGAACATGAAGTACACTTGAGGCAGGTACTATAATGTTTAAGGGAAAATTAATTGTATGCAAACCTGAAGAAGTGTGACTTCTTTCAAACTGAGATAAAATATCTAGGACATGTGATTTCTGGAAAAGGTATTGTTGTGGATCCTTCAAAGATTCAAGCTATTGTAGATTGGCCCGTGCCTACTAATGTAGGTGAAGTGCATAGTTTTATGGGTCTAGCTGGTTATTATAGGCAGTTTGTAGAGGGATTTTCTAGAATCGGTCATCCTATTACTTCTCTTCAGAGAAAAGGGAAGAAGTTTGTTTGGACAGAGCAGTGTCAGTTGGCTTTTCAGACACTTAAAGAAAAGTTGACTAATGCACCTATACTGATTGTTCCTGATCCTACTAAGGATTTTGTGGTTTGTATGGATGCATCCTTAGAGGGTTTGGGAGTAGTTCTGATGCAATATGGGCATGTGATTGCTTATGAGTCTCACAAACTCAAAGATCATGAATTAAACTATCCCACTCATGATTTAGAACTAGCTGTAGTTGTGCATGCATTAGTTCAGTGGAGGCATTTCTTATTAGGTCATCATTTCAAACTTCATACTAATCACCATAGTCTACAATATATTTTTACATAACCTAATTTGAATGTTAGACAAAGATGGTGGATGGATTTCTTGTGTGAGTATGATTTTGAAGTGAGATATGTTCAAGGAAAAGAGAACGTAGTGGTTGATGCTCTTAGTCGTCATCGACATGAGATCTATGCTACTATTCTTGAAGTAGATTTGAGAGGTCAAATATTAGCAGCACTCCCTACTGATAGATTGTATCAGGAAGTAAGGTCAGAGATTGAATCTGGTAGACCCTTAGAAGATCAATTTGCAGGGTATGTCCTTGAACTAGATGGTATATTATAGTATTTAGGTCATATCTATGTACCACATTTAGAGGGTCTTCGTACATTAATTATGAATAAAGCTCATCGAGCTCCGTATTCAGCTCATCTAGGTGTTAATAAAATGCATGCCGATCTTTGGCAATTGTATTTTTGGCCTGGTATGAAACGTGATATTGTTGATTATGTATCAAGATGTCTTGAATGCTAGCGAGTCAAAGCTAAGCATCAACATCTCGTTGGATTATTTCAGCCACATCTCATTCCTGAATGGAAATGAGATATTATATCCATTGACTTTATTGTAGGGTTACCTACATCGTCACGTCGACATGATGCCATTATGGTAACTGTTGACCGACTGACTAAAGTAGCTATTTTTCACCAGTACGATCATCTTACAATGCTTCATCCATAGCTAGGATATTCATGGATGACATAGTTAGATTGCATGGGATTCCTTGTAGGATTATATTAGATAGAGATCCTGTATTCACTTCAGCCCTATGGACTTCATTACAACATGCTCTAGGTACATAGTTGAACTTTAGTTCAGCATATCATCCTCAAATCGATGGAAAAATGGAGAGAGTTAATCAAATATTAGAGGATATGATTAGAATGTACGTAATGGACCAGCAATCATGATGCGAGGATTATATGTACTTAGTATAATTTGCTTACAATAATGGATATTAGAGTTTCATAGGTATGCCACCATTTTAGGCATTATAGGGTCGTCCTTGTTGAACTCCTTTGAGTTGGGATTGACTTGAGGATAGAGTATTACTTGGACCTGAGATGCTTCATGACATGGAGCAATAGGTTGGCCATATTAGAGAACATCTAATAGCAGCTCAGGATAGGCAAAAGAAATATGTCGATGCGCATAGGATAGACCGACAGTTTGTTGTTGGTGATAGAGTGTTTCTTCGAGTGTGACTGTGAAAGAGTCCAATCCATTATGGAAAAATCTCTAAGCTTGCACCTCGTTTCGTTGGGCCATTTGAGATCTTAGAGAGAATTGGTTCTGTGGTGTATCGACTCACCTTACTACCCAGTTTGTCTTGTATTTATGATGTTTTTCATGTATCAGTTCTTAGACCATATCATCTCGACATTTCTCATGTACTTGATTGGAATGCATTACAAGTAGAGGATGGGCAGCTAGCTTTGGAGCCCGTGGCCATTCTACAATGCCGAACACTCGGTCTTAGGGGTCAAGATGTTGATCAGGTGAGGGTCCAATGGGATCCTAGCCATTAGGCTTCTGCTACTTGGGAGGGTGCGACACGCATGAGGGAACTTTATCCCTATCTGTTCGTAGGCTTTCAGAAGCAAGCCTAATCCTAGGGGGGAGGATGTAGTCTCCCTCCATTTATGCTTATGTTTTCTGTTGCATGTTTTCATACTATTAGACTATGGTATTTGGTTTGGATATTTTGATCACTTATTTTGAGCGACAGTGGATTCACTTTGTGACATGATGATACATTGTATTGCGATATTGTTTTCTGACATGCTTTGATATAGCATAGATGTTTTCCTTAAGTTGATTATTGCTATATTTATGTTTATGATGGACTAACAGTTATTTAATTCGTCAGTCTGATGTGACATGTATTGGTGTGGAGAACGGAATCGCATCACTCGCTTGCAAATTCCCTGTAATGTCCATGATTTTCTCCGCACGATGTGCCTGTATTATGGATCATATGTATATGCATGTTATTGGTTTGGGTGCAGGATTGCAGGTACATGACACCGACTCCACCTGGTTACTCAGGTTTGAGCATGTCAAGTCTCAACGGAAATGTTGATTGGGAGGTAGTAGCATGGTTCATCCTAGTCTAGTCTTTAACCCGATCATAGTACATTGTCTGTTTTAGTTCAGAGTCATAGATTGTCTTGTATTTTTCTGTTTGGTTTAATTGCTTGAAAGGAAAAATGTCAATTTTAATGATAGTCTAATATTCTTTAATTACTGTTATTTAAATTAATTTTTAAATGTTAAAGAAATTAGTTTTGCATGTTATTTAATAAATTAATTAGTTTGTCTGGTTAAATAATTTGATTTTAAAGATAAATTTATTTAATTAAATAAATTAATTAATTAAATTAAAATTGTTTTAATTGTGTGTGAATAGATTTTATTTAAATTACATATTTTTGTGGGAATGGCATTTTTAATTATTAAATAAATTTTGCATTTGAAAATTGTAAATTTTAAATAAATTAAATAGAATAAATGCATGTAAATCTTGAAAGGCAAGATTGCCGAGAAGTGGCTAAAAGATATTTTGTACTTCTCGACATGTGTGCAAGTTGCATTTATTGTGTTTGTTGAGGAATTTTCCAGAGGTTATTTTGGATCAGGGAAATACAAAAGGGTTATTAGTTTTCTTCACGGGAAATGAAAAATAATTTGTTGTGTAAAAATCAATTTTAAAAGAAGTTGTTACTTCCTCTGTTTTGGTTGTATATTTGTGGAAGATCCCTTTGGTGGGAAGTTCTTTTGTGTTTGGCTAAAGTTTTCCTGAGGATTTGGTGTTTCGAAGAAGATTTGGAGGATTGCATTCTACAGGCAGAAGATTATCTCCAACCACTGGATCTTCAAAACACAGGAAACAGGTATTCCCCTTGTAATTTTTAGTTTGATTTTGAAAAGAAATTGGTTGTTTAAAACCCATCTTCTTGGCAATTGTCTGTAGAAAATCTTTCTTTTGATAATTGATATTTGTCTGCAATAATTTCCAAGAAAGTAAAGTTTTATTAAGTTTGTAGAACAACCTCAGAACGTGGTTAAACAAAAGAAGGATTTCAAAACAAATTTTAAATGAAACCTCTGTGAAAATTGCAGAAAAGAAATGGGGAAATTAAATCTAAGTGAAATGTTTATTATTGTAAAATTGAAATCCCAAATTGAGAATCTCTATGTTATTTGGTTAAATCTGTATGAAGAATATTTTATTTACAAAAGCTCTTTTTGAGCAATTAGTTTTGTTTTGTAAGGATGTTTATTATTTATTTATAGTGTTGTATATGTATGCAACCTGTACATGAGTTTATATTACAAATGAATTTTAATTTACATAGTGATTTATTATTTAAAATCATCGTACGAGCGATACAAGGGTTTGAAAATTTGTTTATTTATTTTTATTTAGAAATGAATAAATTTCTGCATGTATTTAAATGGGGGTTATTGAAAAATACGAATCCGAAGTTTTTTTAATTCGGATTAAATATTTTGGGAAGGGATAGGGTTAAACCCCAACCCTGCCACTCCCATTGTGGGGGCATGGCCGTTGTGAGGCAGCGCCCACCATGGCTTTGTGGGGAGCGGCTACCAAAAGGCAGCGTCCTCCACAGACCTGTGGAGAAGACGTTGTCCCACAGGTAGCGTGCCCTCCACTGTGGGACTACTGCAGCCCATGTAACTTCGTTTCTTTAAAAAAAAAATCATATCTTTACTTCAAATAGAAATTCGAATGGATGATATTCTATTTCGATTTTATGAAAAAATAGAACCATATGTGATTTGTATTTAATATGAATTTCGAAATTAATATGTATTTAATATTTTATATATATGTATATATACATTTAATTAAAATATATATTTAATATATATATAATTAAAATATATATTTAATATTTATTTATAAAAGAAATACTTTTGTATTTAAATACGGAATTATTTAAGGTATTTGAAAGCATAAAAATCAATTAGTTTTAAACAATAATTGATTAAAATTTTATTTAGTTTTCATTTCTATGTGAAATTGAGGAAGTTAAAGTTAGAATTTATTTAATGCAATTTGTAGTGTCCCTCCATCTGTGAAATCGTCGTATTGTTTTCAATTGTGGGAGATAGGGTATTATTTGATTTTAATTTGTTTTATTGTTATTTCTTTGATTAAATAAATATTACTAATAACTTATTTAAGTTTAAATAATTAAGGTGAAAGTATTTATCAAAATAAATATATTTTATTGTAACTTAAAGAAAGATTAAATTATTAAATATTTATTAATTATTTAATAGTTGATCTATTTGGTTCCTATATTAAAGAATCAATTATAAAATAAAGAATAAGGGTGGTGGCTGGCATTCAATCGTAACTGTTAGAAGTCGAATGGTTCCCGAAGGGGAGTGGAAAAGACACTATGAAACAAATTATAAACAAAAAAATTATTCTGGAGGTTAGGGAGGAAACAGTTTTGTAACCGCTTTGAAGAGTAAACGCTATCGATATTTTGAAGATTCTTGGTAACTAAAAAGGAAGTTACAGGCACAGTGGTTATTAAAAAAAAACACAGAAAGAGTCAGGTCTTCAAGGACTATTTGTGGTTCCTTTTTATGCCCTTCACTATTATTTTCTGTTTCAAATGTATTCAAACCGTTGGAAATCCCTTTGACCCAACCATACTGCAGAAGCAGAAGAATTGCATGCAATGCTTCCTTAGGGACCTAAAAATTGTTGAGGCATTATATGTAAGCAACACAAAGAGTACAGACAATGCACAAAAGGTTGTTGATAGCTTTCCCGAATTAAAAAGATATCTTCCATCAGTGCGGAATGGGAGTTCCTTTGTTACTGGTTCCACTGCTCTGAAATATTGCCTCCAGGTTCCTCTTTCCTTCTTCAAACTCCTAGTGGGTTTAGTCGTTTAACATTTGCAAGATGTTTTTATTTTATTTTTTAAAGTGGATCTATTTGTTATGGAGGGTGGTCACATTTCAATTCAAACTATGAACTTGTTTTTATTTAAGCTTTGTTTTGAGCCTGTCGTTGTACTAAGGTCCGATTAGGCTGTGTGTGTAGGTTTTTATGCCAACCAGCCTTTATAACCTTTAATCCTTTTCATTATAAATTTACTTGATTGCATTTCTTCTAGGCTGCGTACGAATTCAATTTATCTTAGCTTCTTTTTTTTTTTTTTTCTGTAAGAAAATCGATCAAATCTTGGAACCTTTACGTGCCTTAAGTTATCTCTTTCTTTTCTTTGCATGACGAAGCCATTGGAATTGTTCAATATCTGTGAACCTGAGACTAAGCAGATCTAGATAGACTCCTCTGTGAGTTCGATGCTGATTCTTTTATTACCTTTATGACAATACCTTTTCATGTCACTTCAGTAAAACATTTTTAGCAGATTTGCATTGTGCCAAAATGAAATCATTGCATAGAGCTTTATCTCTTCCTTTACCATTTGTCCTTTTGTCCAATAGAGGTACGACATTGGATGTTGAGAGATCTTAGCCAACCCTATTCCCTATTTCACGCTGCAAGCGCCTTATTGCATTACAAGCACAAGATTTTGCCTCACCATCCTCACTTCCATCAATAAGATTGTTCTTAACAACCAGCGCCCTCGTGGGATTCACAATCAAGAACTTCAAAAGGCCTGTATAGTTTACAATCGTGCAGTCAATCAGAGATTTCAAGCCTCTGCAGTTCATAGATTTTAGGAAAACATACTTGTAGGAGAATTTTTTTGCAATTCTTGTTACAAATCGGAGAGTCGGGTTGCTTTTTGTGGTTGATCACCATGATGTGAGAACTTGTTGAATAAATCTAGTATCTTGCTGGATTACTCCTCCCGAACCTTAGATAGGTAATTGCTAAGAATGAAATGGTCCTTTCTACTTCTTGTAATTTCTGGCCAGTTGATAGTTATAGTTTTCTGACATAGAAATACGTGGATTAGGCTGTATTTAATTCTCTTAAGTTCTTCTGGAAATCCATCACAGTCACAGCATTTGAGAATAAGATATAATCAATTTCTATTAAAATAAAGAGTTCTCTATTGGTCGTGGTGAAATTTATTTTCCAAACTGCAAACTTGAGTGCACCCCTGGAAACTCGCTGCCAAACAGAAATATGATTAAAAAGGGAAAGTTGTACATTAATTCTCCTTTCCTTAAGTCACGTACTTGCGCCTCATCTTTCTTTCGCCCTCTAGTCTTGCGGATAACATTTGTGATTTGATAATAATGCAAGTAAATGGCGATATTTCCAAATTCCAATATTCACTTTCTAATGTACTTGGCAACCCGCCACAGTTACAGTAATAAGAGTTGAGGCATTGTACAGAATTAAATAGCCTCCCTGAAACCTTTGACCGCCTATCATAGCTGCAACTTTTTGAATTGCAAGGTGTAGTAAATTTAGCAATCTCTCTGGTTACTTTTAATCTTGTCGGTTCTATGATAATTTGGTTTTATAATAAAAAATCCATTTTGTACATATTCTTCATCATGCAGTCCTCAGACCACGTTCCTTCGAGGCATTCAATCAAACAATTCAAGCGCCTTGTCTTCGTGCATTTTGCACCCATGTCTAAGGCTACAAGATTTCTTTTCTTTACTCCTGTCGATGGTTGTTGCTTGAAAATTTCTGAGTTGTTCAATTAATCCAGTTTGAGCATATCCCGCTAACAATAGTGTTGCTATTGTTTAATTAGAATATTGAATTCCTATCTGCTGCATCTCCCTCAACGATTGACCGATCATAGAGATTTATTGGCCTCCTTATAGTATACCATCCTGTGTTTATTATTCATGTTTTGGCTTGAGAAGGATGTTCGCAGTTGATCCTAGTTACCTTCGGTCTGTGCAATGTTTATTTTGGCCTGCATTTTGTGAGCTCAACAACATTCATTAATCATGACCATGCCAATAAAGTAGAAATTTACCTTTATGAATAGAAAGTACACTTTGATGTTGAAAAGAATGCTAAAGTCAGTTCTTGGTCTTATCTTGGGGTAATTGATGGTGGATGATTGAACTTCCTTTGCACGCGGGTTGTGAAGGTTTATGGGTTGTTGCTTTATACCATAATTGGAAATGAGTTTAATTATATTTGCTAAAATATTGCATAGAACCTATTATCATTAATATGGCAAGAACAAATAATAAAATAAAATGGATAGCATGTATTGGGTAAAAATAGAGTATTGAATTTAAATCATAGGAAAGTAAAACATGTGGTCAAACCTATTTATATATTATAAATGTTTGGAAAGTTGTGATGAGTATAGTTAACCGAAAAGCTTAGTCTTGTATCTCAGCTATCTGAATGTTTTAATTTTTCCTCTTAAATAAATAAATAAAGGAATAGATAACGAGCTCTAGTTTAGTATTTTTCCACCTTTCAAGAAGACTGATTTGTAATTTCTCTTTCAAGTATAAGTATATAAATATTTATATATAGATTGCGTATTAATTATGTGAGGGACACATAGAATTCTTGTATTATCAATATTTAGTATTTATTTGGGTAACTTTGGAGTAATAAATATCTTCCTCTTTAATTTGAAATAAATAATTACTTATTCTTATAGAGATTTAGTCAAATAAGTGAATTGAAGTAAATTAAGTTTAAAAGAAAATATACTAATGATATATATATATATAGTGTTTTAATGAAAGAATACACTTTGCCTATGTAAATTTATTGTGTTTGAAGTTATGTTGAAGGAATGGTTTTAAGTGAATGATTTTTTTAAAAAAAGGAGATGTTTCAAAAAATTAATTATGTAAAGTGTAGATTAATTAGGTGCAACAGTTAATTTAATAGAAGAGAGAGAATGATTAATGGATTAGATGATTAATTGAGTTCTTGAAGTTATTAACTTGTTTTATATATAGGAATTAAGTAATCTTGACAAAAGGAAAGTGATAGAATTAGGAATGGAAATTGTTGTTATTTAAGAATATGCTTGTGATTAGTGTCTTATGGATTAAAACATCATATTATATCTTCATTCGCAATATTGTGATATCCTTAAATGCTGGAAATGATTGATCTTTAAAACAATGTTCTTTGAGATGGTTTCAAGTTACTTCTTATTGAATGAATGGATATATTATATTTGAATTAGTGGTTTTATGGATTGTTTCGATAGATCCTTTCAATGTGACTTTTCGTGAGCTGATTTTGAGTTAGGGACTTTCTCTCATTTAATTTACATTGCTATATGTTTTCTTTTTCTCTCTACCTAAGTGGCAATTTGGTTAATGTTATCTTTGTCATGATTGACGGATTCTGCTTGAGTTGTTAATGAGTCAAATTGAAAAGTTCTTTGAAGTTGTGGGTATTCCGAGAGGAGAAAATAGAGGTTTCCCTTGGATTCCCAATTTAGTTCGTATCGAAGTTGTTGATGTTGTTTAAGGGAGTTGTTGATCTTATTTTGATATATTCTCTCATCATATTTGAATTGAAAATAGTTCTTCAAGGTTTTGCTTTTATTGTGGTCAGATTTTCATGGGGAAACCCTAGTGTAACTTTTTGAGAATCTTCCAGAGGTTTGTTTTTATGGTTGGTTAATGTTCTCTCTCTATGTGCCTTGATGTGGCAAGTGCCTTGATTTTTGGAATTTAAAAGGGTTGTACATGAATCGTTGAGATTTTGATTATGTAATTATGGAAAGATGGGTAATGCCTTGCATGCTTCTCTGTTGTGATCTAATGTACTTGTTATGTTGTACAACCCTTGGATTTGGTTTTTATGTTTTGAGTGCCTAGAGTGAGAGTGGCTCTAAGTGGGTGGTCGGCGCACAAAGGGGCGCCAGGATAGCCCTCGTTAGAGTAAAAATTAAAAAGTGGTAATTTAAATAATTAATTAGGGGGTGGGTAGAATCACATTAAAAAGATAATTGATGCCTCGTCCGCCGTTTAGTGCTATCATAGGCTAAAGGGGATTGAGAAGGCCGTGGTTGGCAAGATCGTTACCTTGTCTTCATGAAAGGTTAATGATTCTGCATGAGCAACCCTATGGAGCGGCGCCTTGAGATAGGTAGTCTGGATAACCATAGATGGAGGCGGCTCCTAGCGCTCGGATTGTCTGGATAATTCGTCAGTAGACGGAGGCGGCACCTTGCGATAGTGGTAGTCTAGAGAATCCATGTTAAGCCATGCGATGACACTCTCCTCTAACACTCCTTATTATGTTGCTTCTTTGGAAATCCTCTGGAAGTGGTTCTTTGTCTTGAATTGATGAAACATAGTTATTTGAGATGATTTATGGTTTTACCCTATTTTATCTTTGTTGTACTTTGTGGTCTTGTATGATCTCATTGATATTTGACTTATGACCTTGTACTCTTATGGTACTATGATATGATGTTATTGTATTGTGTCATTGCGATTCAGAATTGTGTTACGTTTATTAATTCAGTTTGATTTGGAAGTGTTTTATGATCTTCCTTTGGATTACTTGTTTACTGGTCATTGCTTTGAGTTATATGATGAGTTTTATGACTCTTGGATGTGGTTGGATTATGTCATTGTAATTTCTGAGTGTTATGATACTTTTGTATGACGTTGAGTCTTGTGGTTCTCTATTTGGTTGTTCTTGGTTGAGGTCTCTTTCTTGTTAGCTCCTAGCACGGGGGGTGGGTCTTCGGACTCACATGGTCGGGTGGAATGTGCTAAGCACCCCATTGGGTCCCCAGTCGAGGATCGAGAGGTGCGGATTGGTGCTGTTGCGGCAACTCCAGAGTTGTATTTATCTTGGAACCAGTTATGATATTGTGCATCATGTTATCTTGTTGTATGGTTTCCGTTCATGATTGGAAACACTTTTGTATCATTGTACTTCTTGAACATTGTACTGTAATGTAATATTAGCCATGGCAGTTGTTATTCAATGTGTTATGTTGATCATGTGTATGTTGTATTTATGTGCAGATGGCTTCTTATCAATAAATTTTCATGTATGTGTTATATTTGTTATTGTTTATTTTATATCTTTGGATTTTATTCTTTATTGCTGTTGTATGGATCTAAGTGCGTAATGACTCTTCGTGTACCCCAAAGGATGCATGTGTTAGTGAATCTACTTAAATGAAATTTATGTCATGACTTAATGTGTTATGTTAACTTAAAAAAAATAAAAAAAATATTGTGCTGTAATTATTGAGTAATTGTCCTTTGGGGTTCGCACAGCGGGGCGTTACACAATTTCTTTAGTCGTTTGAGAAAAGAATTACAATTTAATTGCTATAATTTTTATGTTAATTCTTTTGAATGACTGGATTTAGTAAATTCGAATAATAGACATATGTTTTCTTGATTTGCTTTAGCTGTGTTTTCTAATTGGGCAAATTGGGGAAAGTTTTAGATGTATAAGTCTTCCAGAGTGATCTATTTAGAAAAGGTGATGTTATTTTTTAAATGCATTTCTTGTGTTGATTAGGGTTGTGCAAGTGTGAGTATGGGGTATTGATACCTGGTTTATGAATAAAAGATTTAATGACCGTTTTGTGTCATTTGTTATTATGTGATTGAAATCTATGCACTGTGTCTACCTTAGTCTAGAAAACTTAGAAATTCCTTTGTTATGTTTAGGGGAGTGGCTCTGTGTGAGGGCCAACACACAAAGTGGTGTCTGGGTAACTTACAAAGAGTTAGTAAGTCGGTGTTAACTAAATAACACAATAGTTAGAATAAAATCCTTAATAAGATGTTTATGGCTCACTTATGGACTCTTGAGCTAGTTTAGTCTTGAGTATAAGACGAGAAGGCCTGGAATGGAAAATTGATATCTTGTTACCTTAAAAGATATTCAATTCTGCAATTGTTTGCAATGGGGCCAGGTTTCGTGAGAGGTTACTAGGGTAACCCAAGTTGGGGGCCAGAACCTAGGAAGAAACACCAAGGTAACCTTTGCAATGTTGTGATGATACTCCACCTAAAATAATAGTCTACCTTGTGTACTTAGTACATTCAATTGTCTAAAATATGGAAGCAATGTAACCATCAGTTAGTTATGTACTTGTGTCTAGGGTTAGTAGATTTTGTCTAGGTAACCATATTACTATCTCCTAGCATGGGGGTGGACCTATGGGTACCACATGGTTGGGTGGAATGTGCACCTTACTCTGTTGGGTCCCCAATTTATGATCATAGCATCGAGAGCTTCATGGATGGAGAGCTCACACTTGGATATAGATGTATTTTCTTTATTGCATTATTGTAAAATTGTATTTGAAAACATCCCTCAATTGATTATGAGGTGAACATTGTAAATTTAATTGTAACTATTATTGATCTGCCTCATCAGATGAATGAGAATTGTAATATCCTATCAAATGCAATGTAACAAACATGTTTGCACCTTATACTATCTTGAATGGAATTTCAAATGTTATGCAATGTTTATGTAGTGTCCTCTGTATTGACCCTTCTGGGTGTTTAAGTAAGGAGTTGTTTCTGAGTCTGTTGTTGGTTGTAGTAGTTTGACTGGTTTTGTTTAATTATGTAGTTAATTAAAAATTGAGTACTAAATAATTTAAATAAATTAAATTTGAATATTATAATTAAATAACCTCCCTAATATTATTGGAACCTTTCCAGAAGTACCATTTTTAGGGTCCAACTAAAATGCAGTGTTGCTAGTAACATTCAGCCTATATTTCTTTCATTTGAAGCTGCACTGTTTATTAGGCATCTTGAGTTATCTTCATCTAAGCACAAAATTGAAGGAAAACTAGAGTCTAAAATTTAAATAGGTGAATGTTGACTAGTGTCAGATGAGTTAAAATTGACTGTCAATGTCATTGGAACTGATAATATAAAATTCGTTTATGGTTGTTGATACAATGTGTTCTGCATGCTTGACAATGATTTTGTTGATTGGTACATCCACCTATATATATATAAATATATTTTGAAATGTTTGTTTTGTCAGTTACTATTGGTGTTAATCATTGGATTTGGTTTAAAGGTTTACTTATCCTTATGTTCTTTTAAGAGGAGGTTAGTTTTGAAATTTCAACGATATGAGTATGGTTATGGAATTATTACGTAGACAGCAGATATTTTATTGGGAAGTTCAGTAAACAATAAGTTTTCTAACTGCCATAATTATGAAGTTGGCCTGTGACAAACTTAAAAAAAGATGGGAACTAGTCGATAGGATTCAGTTGGTAGGGTTAATTATCTGCAAACTGTTTCATTAAAAGCGAATTGATTGCATGAAGAGTGGAAAAGACAGAAAATAAGGGACGCAACTAGCTGGTTGAGGACGTTTTCTAAAGTAATGATAACTACGCAAGAATTAAGGGAGATCTGGACAATTTTTTTTTTTTAAATGCAGGATTAGAGAGAAAACAGAAGTATGGGACCAACTCTTGGACATTATTCAATGCTGTGCTGATCATCTAGTAACTGCCTTTGTATTTTTTTTGAAAAAGATTATGTGACTATAGCCAAAAAAATTTGTAGCAGCCAAGAGGTAGCGAAAAGGTGGCGATAAATTGGCTACTGGGTCGACTCAGCAAAATGTTAAAAAAATAGTCTCAAAAAAAACCTTGCCAAGGAAAAAAGTCGACCACCAGTAATGCCGGCAGTCGAAGTTTGATCTACAGAGGGGTCACTAAGCACAGATGGACTGGTCGATTTGAAGCACATCTGTGGGACAAAACGTCCTGAACGAGTCCAAGAATAAGAAAGGCTGGCAAGGTAAAAGAAGAAGACGGGAGTTCAGGGAGATAAAAGAAACAGAGACAGGAAAATAAAAAAAAAATCTCCAATACCTTCTTCGGGAGACAACGATATATGGAACAAGATGGGATTGAAGGGAGAGCAGGGAAGCCAATGGAATACGAGAGGTAGTCGATGAATACAAGAGTAGGACCATTAGGTTGGTTTTGGAATCCATGAAAACTAGTATCCATTTCTCTAAATCAATTAGCATGTATTTTATTTGATCATATATTTTTGACATGGTATTAAGTATGATGAACTCTACACATATATAGAATACTCATTATAAGAGATTAGTCTTAAAACAAAATATGTTAGTTGATTGGTTATTGGTGTATAAACATTTAAAAGCTTGATGATCTCCTTGTGTTGCTCCCTATCTTCATACAAATCCTGTCATCCCTGCTTTTGTTCACTCCGAATGGTCTTTATTCTTATTGTTGGTTGAAGACTATTCACTTGATGTCTGTAGTTTTCTTGGGGATTGACCTCCTTGATTTCTTTAGCAAACTGTTACTGCTGCAACACTTGATCTTAATAGGGAGTCTAAAGGTTTAAATAACTTGCTAGATTCTACTGACAATCTATCGCAGTTGCAGCACTTGAAAATAATAATAAAATGCATGTAGATGGCGATATTTCCAAATTCCAATATTCATTTTCCTATATACTTGGAAAATTGTCACAGTTACAATGTTTAGAGTTGAGGTATTGTACAAAATTAAACAACCTCCCTGAAATCATTGGCAACCCATCACAGCTGCAACTTTTAGACTTGCAAGGGTGTAGTAAATTAGATAGCCTCTCTCATTCAATTTGTAACCTTCCCATTTTCTATACTTGAAAATAAAATCTGTCTCTGGAAAACTCCATCAAATATATTTGCATCACTATCAAGAGTGAAATATAGATAGAATAAATTTTCACATCAACTTACCTTCTCATAACTCACGTAATTTCCCCTCAGCTGGTAATTCTCCTTTATTCGGCGTTGTGTGAGTTGCTTTCTCTAGTTTAGCTAATGTTAGGTTGAATGCCTTTATTTATTGCTATTAACTTTCCCAAAAGTCTCATGTTGTGGTCATTATGGGTTGATATAACCGATTGTATCTGCTACTATTCCCACCTATCCTTATTAATGCTATGTCCACCTCATAACGCTTATTTTAGGCGTAACCCCTACTTGGTGAGAGTCAGTTTAAACTTTTAGAATATATTCTAATTAAAGTTGATATAAGCAAGTTAAACAAAACTGGAGATATGTATTTTTAATACTATACTGCCGTTTTGAAAACAAACAAACATGATAGTTTTGGAATCCTTGAACGGCTGATAGCCTTAGTTAATGAATTCTATCAATGCATGTATCTTGGCGCAAACTTTTTTATTGTTAACTAATAGTTTAAATTTTAAACCATGTGCCACTTATACTCGCATCTAAAATTATCTGGTAAAACTGCTTTAGATCTAAGCAAAATCTAAGTGTTAGTAGCGCACCATGCATTCTTTATTTTGTGGATTGGTGAATTATGAAGTTCTTTTTTTTTTTAAATAGATATATTCTATACTTTACATATTGAGGATACCGTCCATTTGACCTATGACCGATATTATATAAATGGTCATTCTTTTTGGTATTGATATTTAAAGTTATGTATTTTATATTTTAATTAATTTTAGTAATTGATTATATTATATTATATTAAATAATTTTGTATGTGATTGTTTACTGTTTTACAAAAATCATTTGTGGCTGTTGTATATTGGTGAAGAAAGTAATTGCTTTTAAAGAATGATTGATTACTTGAAACTTGTTTATTGAAATCGTGTGGAGTATTAGTAATGTGTTTTGTTAGTGTTTTTTTTTTGGTGTCTTGATAATGAGGGTCATGTAATGTAATAATGATTGTAGTAGTCTTGAAACGTGATTTTCTTGATGTCTTAGTGAACTCTAGTTGATTTCAATGGTGCCTTGTTGTTTGGTCTTTGTCTTTAGATAAATTTGTTAATATTGGGATTATGTGTTGGTTGGTTAATTTTGATGGGTTTGTTCAGATGTGACTTCCTCTTGAGTTAATCTCAGTTTTGAGGGGTTTTTATTCTTTTAATTTGTGTTAGAACTTATTTGGAATCTCATATTGTGTTGGTTTACCCTCATATGTGAGTTTTTGAATAGTCGTTCTTTTGGGTTCCTTAGGAAGGGAGAATGTGGTTTCATAATTGGTTCCCGTGTTGACTCTTGTGGACTATGGTCTTTATGTTTGGATTTACTTGGTGGGTATTAGCCTTGCACATGGATGTTGTGTTACTATGGATTCCTTGCATGGGATGGTACGTACCTTATTTGTTGTTTTACTAAGTTGGTCTTGTTATTTTGTACAAGTGGCTTACCCCATTGAGATAGTAGAATTTTGGTTGTGAGTAGGGAGAGTGGCTTCTAATGGGGCCCGGGACCTGGAAGAGGACCCAGGGTAACTCATTGGAAGTTTATTAATCAAGTGAAAACATTAATATTTAACTAGGGGTTTTGGATAGAATCACACATTAACAAGATATAAGTGAATGCCTCACTCATGGCTCAAGTGCTTGTATGGGCTTGAGATGAGTTGAGAAGGCCTAGAATGGTGAAATCATTGTCTAGTCCTTATGAAAGATAATCGATGCCGCATTGGATTGCATGTGGGGCCGGGTTTCGTAAGAGGTCACCAGGGTAACCCAAGTTGGGGGCCGGGGCCTAGGAAGATTCGCCAGGGTAACCCATGCAACATTGCGATGACACTCTTCCTTAAACAACTATGTTTGTCTTGTTTCCCTCTATGTTATTCTTGGGCCTCTAGAAGCACCTGTTGGCATTTGTATGTTGATGCTTTATTGGTTTATCCTTATGTTGAGCACATCTTGTGTTGGTTATATCTTATGCTGAGATAGTCTTATGTTATTGTGGATCTTGTTGTGAAGTCTTGTAATCTTGTTTTGTATGATGGTTTGGTAGAGGATTCCTTCTTTTCATCTCTTAGCATGGGGGGTGGGCCTTCGGGTCCACGTGGTTGGGTGGAACGTGCTATGCACCCCATTGGGTCCCTAGTCGTCGATCGAGAAGTGTGAAATTGTACCTTGCAGTGACTCCTGAGTTGAGCTAGAGTTGAATCTAGTATTGCAACTTTGTACTCCATTTCAAATGTATCATTCTATTTTATTTTACCTTCCCCATTCATGTTGGGAAGCGGCATTGTAATATTGTAACCCTTGATTAATATGTTGACCATGTTCATGTTATCTTATGAATACTAGTGTAATGTGATGTAATTATGTTGTTGTGAAAAGTAATGTAATTAAGTAAACCTGAGGGATATGTTATATGTAGTTCATGTTTAGTTTTCATTTCATGTGATATATGATTATTATGATGTACGTTAGTATTTAAAAAAAAAAATTGTTGCCTTAAATGTTAGATGTATTAGCATCTCTTAGGGTTGCTTAGCGGGGCATTACAGATGGTATCAGAGCATAGGTTCGCACACTGGGGCACTAAGAGCCCATTATGTTGACCTAGCTGCTCGTACTCGTAAGGGTGTGTTAGTCTATTTGTGTAGTATGTACTTGGTTGCCTTAGTTTGGCTCTAGGTGATGTAGGTTCAATGGTGCAGAAATCCAGAGGAATGGATAGAACCCTCAGTGTAGTGCACAATGCACTGATATCCTTCCTATTGGAAATGCATTTTGGAACTCTTGTGTTACCCTTGAGTTTCTTTGTGGTGTCTCTAGTGTGAAGTGAATTTGAGTGTGTATGCGGTGTATGTATGTTGAATACAAAATTATGTGTGTTTTGAAGTGATAATTATGTTTCTGTTTCTGAAAAGGCCATAAAATATGATCTTGAGACACATATATTGTGAGATTTAGCATTGAGTAATGAATAGAATGTAGTACATGATGTTTAAATGATGAAGTTTAACCAAAAATTTGTATCTTGGCAATGAATTAGCATGAATAACTGGTGCTAATGTGTTATGTTTCCATCTTAGTTTATGATTTTTAGGTAGTTGGCTTCGAATCTCGATGATGAAGGTAATTAATTGGTTATGTTTAATATGTGGATTTAGTACTATTGTTGCATCTAATTAGTAATTGTTATTGATGATTGTTTATGATGTATCACTAATTGTAGAGTGTTAGAAGGACGATGTCGTATCACTCATTCATGAGAGGCATACGACATGACAATTCCCTCTACACTAGGTTGATTTGATATATATATCTTGTGCACAATGTTTGCTTTTATGTAGGATTGTAGGTAGTAAGCCTCAATTCCACCTGCTCTGGCAGGACTGGGCGAGCCTCATGAAACCCAATGAGAATAATGTGGAAAAATAGAGCTGACAAGAAAGTTTCCCCAACCTTGCCATCATCCTTGACAATGATGAGTACCTTCAACTTGTAACCCAGTCGGTATGGTTTTTATGTTTTGAAAGTGGTTGTTTTTGGGTGTCTTCCATTATTTGATGATGTCGTAATGCTATTGTTGGAGTTGATGCTGTTTTCAATTGTGTGCATTTTCCTTAGCCTTGCAACTTCCAGGAGTAAGTCGAAGCCAAGGGGGGAGGATGTAGTGTCCTCCATATTGACCCTTCTGGGCATTTAAGTAAGGAGTTGTTTCTGAGTCCGTTGTTGGTTGTAGTAGTTTGACTGGTTTTGTTTAATTGGGTAGTTAATTAAAAATTGAGTACTAAATAATTTAAATAAATTAAATTTGAATATAATAATTAAATAACCTCCCTGATATTATTGGAACCTTTCTAGAAGTAGCATTTTTAGGATCCAACTAAAATGCAGTGTTGCTGGTAACATTCAGCCTATATTTCTTTCATTTGAAGCTGCACCGTTTGTTAGGCATCTTGAGTTATCTTCATCTGAGCACAAACTTGAAGGAAAACTAGAGTCTGAAATTTAAATAGGTGAATGTTGACTAGTGTCAGATGAGTTAAAATTGACTGTCAGTGTCATTGGAACTGATAATATAAACTTCGTTTATGGTTGTTGATACAATGTGTTCTGCATGCTTGACAATGATTTTGTTGATTGGTACATCCACCTATATATATATATATAAATATATTTTGAAATGTTTGTTTTGTCGGTTACTATTGGTGTTAATCATTGGATTTGGTTTAAAGGTTTACTTATCCTTATGTTCTTTTAAGAGGAGGTTAGTTTTGAAATTTCAATGATATGAGTATGGTTATGGAATTATTACGTAGATAGCAGATATTTTATTGGGAAGTTTAGTAAACAATAAGTTTTCTAATTGCCATAATTATGAAGTCGGCCTATGACAAACTTAAAAAAAGATGGGAACTAGTCGATAGGATTCAGTTGGTAGGGTTAATTATCTGCAAACTGTTTCATTAAAAGTGAATTGATTGCATGAAGAGTGGAAAAGATAGAAAATGAGGGATACAACTAGCTGGCTGAGGACGTTTTCTAAAGTAATGATAACTACGCAAGAATTAAGGGAGATCTGGACAAAAAAATTTAAAAAAATGCCAGATTAGAGAGAAAACAGGAGAAGTATGGGACCGACTCTTGGACATTATTCAATGCTGTGTTGATCATCTAGCAACTGCCTTTGTATTTTTTTTGAAAAATATTACGTGACTGTAGCCAAAAAAATTTGCAGCAGCTAGGAGGCAGCGAAAAGGTGGCGATAAATTGGCTGTTGGGTCGACTCAGCAAAATGTTAAAAACAAAGTCTAAAAAAAACCTTGCCAAGGAAAAAAGTCCACAACTAGTAATGTCAGTAGTCAAAGTTTGATCTACAGAGGGGTCACTAAGCACAGATGGACTGGTCAATTTGAATCACATCTGTGGGACAAAACGTCCTGAACGAGTCCAAGAATAAGAAAGGCCGGCAAGGTAAAAGAAGAAGACGGGAGTTCAGGGAGATAAAAGAAACATAGATAGGAAAATAAAAAACAAAATCTCCAATACCTTCTTCAGGAGACAACGATATATGGAACAAGATGGGATTGAAGGGAGAGCAGGGTAGCCGATGGAATACGAGAGGTAGTCGATGAATACAAGAGTAGGACCATTAGGTTGGTTTCAGACTCCATGAAAACCAGTATCCATTTCTCTAAATCAATTAGCATGTATTTTATTTGATCATATATTTTTGACATGGTATTAAGTATGATGAACTCTACGCATATATAGAATACTCATTGTAAGACATTAGTCTTAAAATGAAATCTGTTAGTTGATTGGTTATTGGTGTATAAACATTTAAAAGCTCGATGATCTCCTTGTGTTGCTCCCTGTCTTCATACAAATCCTATCATCCCTGCTTTTGTTCACTCTGAATGGTCTTTATTCTTATTGTTGGTTGAAGACTATTCACTTGATGTCTGTAGTTTTCTTGGGGATTGACCTCCTTGATTTCTTTAGCAAACTGTTACTGCTGCAACACTTGATCTTAATAGGGAGTCTAAAGGTTTAAATAACCTGCTGGATTCTACTGACAATCTATTGCAGTTGCAACACTTGAAAATAATAATAAAATGCATGTAGATGGCGATATTTCCAAATTCTAATATTCATTTTCCTATATACTTGGCAAATTGTCATAGTTACAACGTTTAGAGTTGAGGTATTGCACAGAATTAAACAACCTCCCTGAAATCATTGGCAACCCGTCACAGCTGCAACTTTTAGACTTGCAAGGGTGTAGTAAATTAGATAGCCTCTCTCATTCAATTCCTAACCTGCCCATTTTCTGTACTTGAAAATAAAATCTGTCTCTGGAAAACTCCATCGAATAGATTTGCATCACTATCAAGAGTGAAATATAGATAGAATAATTTTTTACATCAACTTACCTTCTCATAACTCACGTAATTGCCCCTCAGCTGGTAATTCTCCTTTATTCGGCGCTGTGTGAGTTGCTTTCTCCAGTTTAGTTAATGTTAGGTTGAATGCCTTTATTTATTGCTATTAACTTTCCCAAAAGTCTCATGTTGTGGTCATTATGGGTTGATATAACTGATTGTATCTGCTACTATTCCCACCTATCCTTATTAATGCTATGTCCACCTCATAACGCTTATTTTAGGTGTAACCCCTGCTTGGTGAGGGTCAGTTTAAACTTTTAGAATATATTCTAATTAAAGTTGATATAAGCAAGTTAAACAAAACTGGAGATATGTATTTTTAATACTATACTGCCGTTTTGAAAACAAACAAACATGATAGTTTTGGAATCCTTGAACGGCTGATAGCCTTAGTTAATGAATTCTATCAATGCATGTATCCTTGTGCAATCTTTGTTATTGTTAACTAATAGTTTAAATTTTAAACCATGTGCCACTTATACTCACATCTAAAATTATCTGGTAAAACTGCTTTAGATCTAACCAAAATCTTAGTGTTAGTAGCGCACCATGCATTCTTTATTTTGTGGATTGGTGAATTATGAAGTTCTTTTTTTTTTTTAAATAGATATATTCTATAATTTACATATTGAGGATACCGTCCATTTGACCTATGACCGATATTATATAAATGGTCATTCTTTTTGGTATTGATATTTAAAGTTATGTATTTTATATTTTAATTAATTTTAGTAATTGATTATATTATATTATATTAAATAATTTTGTATGTGATTGTTTACTGTTTTACAAAAATCATTCATGGCTGTTGTATATTGGTGAAGAAAGTAATTGCTTTTAAAGAATGATTGATTACTTGAAACTTGTTTATTGAAATCATGTGGAGTATTAGTAATGTGTTTTGTTAGTGTTTTTTTTTGGTGTCTTGATAATGAGGGCTATGTAATGTAATAATGATTGTAGTAGTCTTGAAATGTGATTCTCTTGATGTCTTAGTGAACTCTAGTTGATTTCAATGAAGCCTTGTTTTTTGGTCTTTGTCTTTAGATAAATTTGTTAATATTGGGATTCTGTGTTGGTTGGTTAATTTTGATGGGTTTGTTCAGATGTGACTTCCTCTTGAGTTAATCTCAGTTTTGAGGGGTTTTTATTCTTTTAATTTGTGTTAGAACTTATTTGGAATCTTGTATTGTGTTGGTTTACCCTCATATGTGAGTTTTTGAATAGTCGTTCTTTTGGGTTCCTCAGGAAGGGAGAATGTGGTTTCATAATTGGTTCCTGTGTTGACTCTTGTGGACTATGGTCTTTATGTTTGGATTTACTTGGTGGGTATTAGCCTTGCACATGGATGTTGTGTTACTATGGATTCCTTGCATGGGATGGTACGTACCTTATTTGTTGTTTTACTAAGTTGGTCTTGTTGTTTTGTACAAGTGGCTTACCCCATTGAGATAGTAGAATTTTGGTTGTGAGTAGGGAGAGTGGCTTCTAATGGGGGCCGGGACCCGGAAGAGGACCCAGGGTAACTCATTGGAAGTTTATTAATCAAGTGAAAACATTAATATTTAACTAAGGGTTTTGGATAGAATCACACATTAACAAGATATAAGTGAATGCCTCACTCATGGCTCAAGTGCTTGTATGGGCTTGAGATGAGTTGAGAAGGCCTGGAATGGTGAAATCATTGTCTAGTCCTTATGAAAGATAATCGATGCCGCATTGGATTGCATGTGGGGCCAGGTTTCGTAAGAGGTCACCAGGGTAACCCAAGTTGGGGGCTGGGGCCTAGGAAGATTCGCCAGGGTAACCCATGCAACATTGCGATGACACTCTTCCTTAAACAACTATGTTTGTCTTGTTTCCCTCTATGTTATTCTTGGGCCTCTGAAAGCACCTGTTGGCATTTGTATGTTGATGCTTTATTGGTTTATCCTTATGTTGAGCACATCTTGTGTTGGTTATATCTTATGCTGAGATAGTCTTATGTTATTGTGGATCTTGTTGTGAAGTCTTGTAATCTTGTTTTGTATGATGGTTTGGTAGAGGATTCCTTCTTTTCATCTCTTAGCACGAGGGGTGGGCCTTCGGGTCCACGTTGTTGGGTGGAACGTGCTATGCACCCCATTGGGTCCCTATTCGTCGATCGAGAAGTGTGAAATTGTACCTTGCAGTGACTCCTGAGTTGAGCCAGAGTTGAATCTAGTATTGCAGCTTTGTACTCCTTCATTTCAAATGTATCATTCTATTTTATTTTACCTTCCCCATTCATGTTGGGAAGTGGCATTGTAATATTGTAACCCTTGATTAATATGTTGACCATGTTCATGTTATCTTATGAATACTGGTGTATACTTACCTTACATGTGATGTAATTATGTTGTTGTGAAAAGTAATGCAGTTAAGTAAACCTGAGGGATATGTTATATGTAGTTCATGTTTAGTTTTCATTTCATGTGATATATGATTATTATGATGTACGTTAGTACTTTAAAAAAAAAATTGTTGCCTTAAATGTTAGATGTATTAGCATCTCTTAGGGTTGCTTGGCGGGGCATTACAGTTTATTTTTAAGTTTATGATTAATTAAATATATGCAATGCGAAATACTAAAGTCGTCTATGGAAACTCAAAGTAGTGTAACGTTGCATAACTTAGTGAATGTATGCAACTAATTAACTTAATATTATTATTTAAAAAAATATATATATTTCACCTTTATACATAATTACAACATTCCTTAGGTTATTATGATGGGGCATTACATAGAGGCAACATGAAAATTCCTCCACAACACCAACATTAGATCTAGGAACAACCAAATATAAAAAGCTACAAATCCACATAATCAGAAAACTACAACTCAAGAGAACAACCTAGACCATAGATAAACCTGCAACTAACTTCCTATAGCCATGCATATAGATCTACAACATGGATCACATGTAGATAAGCCTTAGAAATTACACTAAGAACAACCATAGATCCACAAAAACATAGATTTTAAAAAAATATATAAACCCACAAAATCATACATATAAATGTAAAATTTTAGTTTTACCCATTTGAACACTAAGAAAACATATCCATGTCTCAAATGAAAAATATACAAAATTTACAAAACCATAGATTTTAAACAAACGAATTACAAACACAAATCCACAAATGTGAACTGTCATGCATGTACCAACAAGCCACACACAACCTCTAGGAAAACTTGAATCTATTACATGTCTTAAATACCCAAAAATTTGAAATCTTTATATCATAAATTTAACACACATATATCACATATTCACATCATGCATGTACATTAAAATCTAAATCTCCATGAATCCACAACATGCAAGTTACAAATCCAAAACAACATATATCTAACATACATGCACATACAACCCACAAATAATCTATGCGAGCACATTTACTAATCAAAATTGAGTAAATTTTTAAGTAACTAGGGACTAAAACTATAACCCAACATAAGCACTCCAAAGCCCATGAGACTAGAGGGTAGGCCCATATTCCCAAACACATATCATCTCTAAACCTATTTTAACAACATTTTGTAAAAGAGAAGAATAGAACATCCACATACAAGATTAACACAAATATACCCTATGAAAACCCTTTCAAAGAAACCCAACATCCAAAGCATCAAAACTAATATATTCTTAACAATACAATATTACAATAAAATATCAAGATTCACTCCTTTTATGGATATCAACACTTTTAAATCATAGAGGAAAATTGATACCATTACCTTACAAGAAACAATGCATAATTCCTAATTTTCAGGTCGCCAATATACAAACTTAAGGAGCTCTGAAAAACCACCAAAAGACAATATCATGGGTCCAAACAAGGTCCCATAATATCATAGTAATTTTTTTTACAACCCACAATAAAAAATTGGCCTCCAAAATATAATGTAACTCCTCACACAAGAAGCCTTGACCATAGAGACATAATGGTCAAATATAACTCCCAAGCACTTCCCCATGAGGCACTAATTGCATCATATTCCCACTAAATAAGGAAGATGGTCTTATAAGTCTACTACGTAACTCCCTAATCAATGTCTCATTACAATAATATTTTCAATTCCCCATAAAAAAATAAAATTATTACATATGTCAGTGCCCATCACATGGGCATCCCATGTTGCTCACTCCATGAACTTTGGAGATGCATATATAATTAATTGTCTATGAAAAATTAGACCTTAGTATATTCAAGGTGAATATCATGCCTAATACTAAAAATAAGGATCCATAGTGAAAGATATAACAATCAAATAACTATAGATATAGAAAATAATAAACTAGGGTAAATATTTAGGTGAAGGTAAGTTTTCAGTAATAAGGATACACATTTCAGATATTAAAATCAAGAAAAAATAAATAAAAAATAGAAAAGGGGGAAGGAAAAGATTTAGATAAAACTATAGAGGGTGTAGGATCATATGGATTCACCAAAATGAAGTGAAATCAAATGAACCTTCAAAATTATAGGCTATAAAGCTAATAATATGAATAAATCAACATAAGCTCAATTAACATTTTAGATATAAGAGTTGGTTGGAGATATGCAAATATAAATGTGAAATTGAAGGAATGAGTGGATGAGAAGGTGCTTAGCTATATCACTATTTTGTCCTTGGAATTGGTTGGTGTGTATTGACTAGTGTGTATTATTTAAAGATCTAGAATTCAAGTGATGTATAGACAACTATGATAGAACAAAATCTATATTTCTTTGATCCTAGATAAAATTATACATGAAATCCTTTTTTTTTTTTTGTGAACTCATCGTTTAGTCGCAGTCCCATCTTTCACACAATTATATATTTCCTTGGAATATATTGTGTACGGTTGAATATCTTTACTTTTTCATATCTTTTTCAAATCATTGTTCATATGATTGCGAACACAATGATGTGGTATGCTTAGGATGAGTATTGGTGTAGCATATGTTATTGAATGTTGATGAAAGCCAATGATCAACAATACTCATGTTTCCTTTCTTTAGAGTAGATATGCTCCCGATGTGATTATGATTCCATAATGAACTAACAGCCTAGGACATGTCTTTAAATATGACAACCTAGACCTTAATATAGACATGTCAATGCACAAGTTGACATTCAATGGTTAGATTTTTTGATTAAGTCTACTCAAAAAAGGTGGGAAGTGAATTTGAGTTTAGGAAAACATGATCGTACTAATGATTTTCTTTGGGACACAAAACCATACTTGTAATTGTGTCTAAGATGTGTAAATATATGAAGAGTAAAGTGTATGAATGAACAAGAATTAAAGTGGATGGATTAAATGTTTCCACTTATATAATATTTCTATGCATAAATGACCCAAATTAGGATATCTCAAAATATAAAATTAAAATAAACATAAAATAGATTGAAGAATATAAAAAATATACATTTATCTTCTCTATAATAACATTCTCTCACCTTATAATAAAATAATATCTCTAACACTAATACAAAATATTTTACACAATTTTCCTTAGCATTTTTACAATTTTTTAAAAAAATTCCTAACTCTTTTAAAGATAAAAAATCAAAGAATATAGAAATGTTTACAATGGTAATGCAATCCACTGCAAACATTGAACTGAGCATTCTACCCAAAAAAATCCCTTGTAACACCACTTTTTGTCATCCCCTTTGTAGATTATTCTAATACACATGTTTAGCCATAGAGAATGAATTTATCCTTTTAACAAAGCAATTCTTATGCCAAAAGTAATAAGAATGAAAAATTCTCTCATGATCCATGTTCAAATCAAGACCCTTTTAATAGGGTATCAAATTAAAGATTCTTTTCTTTTATTGAGACATATCCTTGGAGAAGAAGATTTCTCTAACTATAATAAAGCTCCATACTCATGATTAGGTCTAGTACTACTTACACTTTGATGTTTGTTTTTTAAAAGAATTAGATGCCTCCTCTAGGTGGTAAGTACACATCTAGAACATAAGGAATCAATAAGCCCAAAGGTTTTACGCATGCAAAGCTTAAAGTAAAAGGCACAACATAATTAAGAACTATAAAGTGACATGTGGTTAAACACAATGCATATATTCGCTCACAAATCTTTATCATAAACTACTATGCCATTCTTGCATAATTTGGATTTTCTCCTTTTCGTAAAGTGCATGCAAATAAATCCAGAGCAACGTGTGTTACGTTGAGGTGCTCCATTCTCTTATGGATAAAGGTACATAAATACAATGAGATAAGAATTAAAAAGATCAAACAGTTTTTTTCTCTTAAAGTTTTTTATTTTTTTAAGTTATGGAGTTGTCATTTGCAACCTTTTTTCATAAATAATTTTTATTCTTTTGTAATATAAGAGGTGGTTTCATTTTGCAATTTGATATGGGCGCACGAGCCATAGGCTAAACCTCTTTTTCTAAGAGTCAAGGAATGAGGGGTATCCATTCCGTAAAATTTATCTAGGACACGATCCCGATCTCTTCCCTTAGAGTACAATCACAATCTTATTTTTAATAGTGATTGATTTTAAAACTTTTTTTTAAGTGATTTTTTTGAGTCATTCAACTTCAACAATAGAACATAGATCACTCCATTGTTTTTTCTTTTTTGAGTGAAGATGAATAGAATACACAGAGGCCCTCTTAAAATATTTTTGTTTATTAATCAATTAAGTAATCGATAATATAATTAATTTACATAGATAAGTTGTGTCTAGATAAGGTATTGAAACAAATATTGAAATCAATAAAGATAGAAAGAGGTGCTTAGTCATGTATGTAATATATTGAAACATATGCTTTTGTGAACCATCTTGGACTTTTGCTATCAGATCTATAGTAGTGGAGCTTTGATAAATTGAAAACTAATCTACACTTTGTTAAGTTTCAAACTCACATGTGTGGTTTTGATATGTACATTTGTAGCTTTGAACTTAATTTCTTGTTTCTTTAAATATATATTCATGCATGTATTCAAACACAAGCACAAATCAAGATGCATCTACAACAATCACTAATTTTTTATTGTTTCACTTCTACTTGCTAAGTTCACTTTCATGATTGTAAAGTTTTCACAAACTCAAATTTATACCAAAGCAAGATTGAATTAATTTATAGAATAGTGTCATGCATATTGATAAGAGTTTTTTTTGGTATTTAACAATGCAAAATTATAAAGAATAAAAAGGTCTTGTCAAGTTGAGGATTTTCTTCATCATAACAAAACCTTTTTTATGTGTTAATAAATCAATTTACAACATTATTAACAATATATATATTTATTTAAATTTCAAATTAAATATTCCATTTAATTTATTTAGTTTTCATAAATTTAATTTTTACATTTATTATTTAGACATATCTAAATCATAAGCTTTTGGTATTATTTATTTAATTAGTCTAGATGACATTATAGTGGAAAGTTGTTTATACCCTTATAATATTTAAGAGAATTTTATCATAGGTACATTTGTCTCTCTTAGTGTTATAGTGATATGTTTTACATAATGTTAATCATGATTAAGTTTGATTCATTTAATGGGGCTCCCAAATAAATTATAAATTTAGATAAATATTTTATTAGATTTTGTTTTAGTAGCATCTTTAGATCTCATTTAAAGAAGATTAAGTAGCCACCTCATGCATTATCATATATTTAAAGTCAACTTGAACATATATTCAACATTTTAATTATATTGAGTCTTTTGTTTCAATATGGATCATATTGAACTGAATGAAGTCAGCATTATTATTGAAAATAAATAAAAATGATAAATTTATGTAAAGAGAAGATGATTTTAAAACTAGGGAAAAAATTACTAGTCCATTAGGGTTATGATGTTTTATATTTTTCAGTGTGTTGTTGAGGGATTGAGAGATGGGATTATCACAAAATGATTTGTAGAGAAGAAAAGGATATTATGATATCATAGGGATGAATAAGGGGATTTAGAATATTTTGAAATTGTCAAAGATAAGTTTTAAATCTTTAGAGTGAGGACAACTTCACTTTATTGTTTTACAAATGTAGTAAATTCACCATTTATTATAATTAATGTTTCATATAGTGTGGCTAATACTATAATATCATAGTGAATGTATCATTGTTCTTTAGTGAAATCAATAATTTGATCAAAGTATAAATTAAATACAAAATATAAAGTTTTTGTCATTTAATTTTATAATTTATTATTTTTAATATTTTATTTGTTGTAGATGAGAGGTAAGAATATCATCATATAATATTAGTATATAAAATGTATGAGAGGGATCAATCTTTTGTATGGTATTTTTAATTCCATCTTGTCATAGTAATAGGTATAGTTGTAGGGATTTTTGTTGTGGCAAGGGTGTTGCAAGTGATGTAGGAGCTATATTATGTTTTTGGAGCTTATATATGTTACTAGGACATTGTATACATCTATAAATTATTATTCATATAATTTGATCATCTTTTTGGACTTAGTCTAGCAAGATCTTTCCCCTGAAATGGTTTCATTAGGATAAATTTATGTGTCTTACATCTTTGTGTGATGTTGAGCATGTTTTATTCATTGTTTATGATGTTTTCCATGTTAGCTCCTTTGATATTCATGTTATATTTGTGTTGCTGACCATGAAAAACTAATTAATATGTGAATGTAGAGGTTTTGTGAAGAAAGTGTAAGTAGATATACATTGTGGAAATAATATGTGAGGGATACCTTCCTTATTTACAAATCAAGTGGTATCAAAGTAGTTGGTTCCTTTGGGAAGGTGAATTTTGCAAGTTGTGTAAGTGAATGACATTGACAAGATCAAGTGGAGATAAATATTTATTACCTTTTGAGCCTAATATTAGTAAACAAGAGTTGTTGAGATAAGTAATAATGGAAGGGAAGTTGACGATGATGAGGAAGTAAGCTTCCAAAAACTTTAAGGAGATTTCATAATAATTTTCAACATAAAGGAGAAGGTGAATGGAATTAAAAATATGTTGCTTCTTCTAATAGATAAGATTAGAATCCAAAAGAACATGCGAATGAAGAAGAAATTGAGAAACTAGAACAAGATAAAGGAGAGACCTAATATGTAAATATATTCAAAGTCGAGGAAAAGTTCAACATATACCTCCTACAATGCTAAGATTACTATTGAGAAGTTTGATCAATGGGAATATTAGATGGAGGTGTACTTTAGTTTACATAAAATATCTTCTCATGAAAAAAATCCCTTACTAGTTAAACCTTTTTAGGCATGCTATTACTTAGTATGAGACTTATGAAAAATATTTGGAGGTTTCAAAAGTGCCACCTATTACTTATGTAGGATTATACAAGTTAACTCAAAACGAGTTTTTCAACTTGTTAAGGACATAATTGATCTAGATTTTTTGATAAAATATGTTGGTGGGTTGCTTGATCACTTGAAAATATTTGTAGATAAGGTTTGTATCCAAGAACACTACTTTGACCTATACAAGAAGTGGAACTCTTCCTACAAGCACAAATAGTGTGAAAATAAACAATGCCATAGAAATAAGAATGTTTTCTCCATTGTGAATCAAAATGGAAAAAATAAAATAAATTTTCATTGCTCATGTTATGACAAAGAGGGGAATCCAAAAGATAGGTTGGAAGTTGCATCTATAATTTGTGGTTCAAACAACCATTTTTTATGTTTTATAGTTAACAAGGGAGTGTATAAGGTTTGTATTAACCCACATAGATGATAAGTTCTCCCATTACTACTCCAAGTGATGGTGTAAGTAAAAGGTAAGAAAGTGATATGTTTGATTGATGTTTGCAATCATATATTATTTTGAATAGGTTGGATAGTGAATTAGGATTATAGGTTATGAGAAATCCATAACCATATACTTTGGGTTGGTTGCAACATGGATTAGATATGGAAGTGGTGATGTAAGTAATCCAAATGAGGTACTATTTTATTTTTTTACATTATATGTAAGTGATCCAATTCTTGAGAGTACACATTTGTACATAAAAATATTGTTAGTTATATAAAGAATATTTAATAAAAAATTGCATTGAATGGGAAAGAGTTTTTCTTGAATTAATATGACCTAGAAATTTTAATATTAATAGTAATACAACTTCAAATTGCAAGAGAATAATTAGTGATAATGGTAGAATAATTTTCTTAGTGTTGCAAGAAAAATAACTACCCAAAGAAGCTAATGGTGGAGCTAGAAAGGTTTAGAAGTGTGGATAGAAATAAATACAATAGCATGAAGATTATTTTGTGAAAGAAAATGTGTTTTAAGAATGAAAAGGGGTATGGGATCAATTTAAAACCTTTAAGGGTTGTCAATATTTCTTTTGTTAATGATGGTGTGTGGTGTGTACTGATCAAGAGGCAATCTTGCACAATTTTTATTTCATATTTGTGTGAAATATGATTTGGATGTTGCAAAGAGTTATAATGGGGACATGAGGCTAAGTGCTCATCATTATTAACCAGGTTAGCAATATGATTTTGATGTTGCAAAGAGTTATAATGGGGACATGAGGCTAAGTGCTCATCATTATTAACCAGGTTAGCAATATGATTTTGATGTTGCAAAGAGTTATAATGGGGACATAAGGCTAAGTGCTCATCATTATTAACCAGGTTAGAAATATTTTATAGACCAAAATACTCCCTATTGTGGATATGTGATCTAAAAATTTGGGTCAAAACTTATTAGACTATTGGGTTCATGGTACTCTAAATTTATTAGCATGTCTTTGTGCTCATAAAATAATGATGTTGTGCAAAGTGGAGAAGGGTGTATAATATCATAGGGATGACTATGGTGATTCAAAGCATCTCAAGAATTGATAAAGGTATTTTTCCAACCTTCAACATGAATATAACTTCATCTATGGGGAATTCATCACTTTGCATAAGCAATTTATTCACCATCTACCATGGTGAATGATCCTAGAACATAGAGAACACTTCATATATTACTAAAATGTGTAAATACCATCTGATGGAACCAAAAATTCACTAAAGTATAGATAGAATGTGAATGATGAAGAATTTTTGTCATTTGGAGTTCTAAGATTTCATTTGATCTTCTATTTTTAATGGATGGGGGGATTAAAGGATTTCCATATAATATTGCTACAAAAAGTGTGAGAGAGAAGGATATTTTTTCCATGGTGGATTTTAATCCATCTTATGATGATAACAAGGTGATAGGGGTCCTATAGGAATTGCAATATATTTTTGTAGTTGGAGCTCAAATATGTGAAAGGAATTGTATGCATTTGTAATCTTTTATTTTGAGGAGATGTTGGTATTACTCTTGCTATAATTTTACCTATTGAAGAGTTTTCCATGTTAAACTCATGCATCTTATATTATTTTGTGATGCTCAACATATGTTTTCATTTTTATGATGTTTTCCATGTTGATTTATGTAATATGTATGCGGTATTTTTTATTGTATATTCAAAAAGGTTAACATATGTATGTTAGAAATCTAATGAAGAAATTGTGAGTAGATGTCCATTATTGAAAAAATATGTGAGGGATACTTCGCTTGTGTACAAATTAGAAGAAATGTTAAAGAACATTATATATTATAGAAAGAAATAATGGCACATTTATAGTTTTACAAAAATACTAGTGCATTTATAGTGGTGAATAAATAGAATAAATTTATTTACTAAATTTATATTTAACAAATATAATAAATACAATCCAATTAACCTAATTAGATTTGCGATAGATTTTATGAATTTTATAAAATTTATAAATTAAAAGTGAAAGTACATAGTTTATTTTGATGATTGATAGATGGTTATCCATTATTTTGTGCACCAAAAGAAAAATGATAAGGTTTGAATTGGTTCATTGTCATAATTTGATTAGGATCAAGTATAGCCATGAAAATGAAATAGATTAAATATACACATACATGGATATGAACTTTGACCAACAAAAAATAACCCATAATCTACAAACAAAGATTTATCTTGATATATAGATATAATAAAAGGTTGGGGGTGTTCAAATATACCTTTATAATGTTTTGAGTATTTTTTCCTTATAACATGCCACATTGGTTGACTTAATGACTTTATTTCAACCAATGACTATAAAATAATAGAAGACGATAAGCAAAAATGATTATAAATGATGTTGATGTGGCTATAATAAAAGCTAAATGATTAAGGATTTTGAATTGATACAACTAGAATTTGATACAATGGGTATTGGAGTTACTCAATGTAAGAGCTACACTTTTTCATATATTTATGCAATAATAGACGTGTAAATTTGAATAAGATTGATGAGTGATATTTTTTTGATAAATAGACATAGTAGGGTTATCCTTACAATGGATGGATTAGGGACCCAATTATTTTTTAAATGATATAGGCATGTTGTCTTTTATACCTAAATTAGATAAGGAATTTGAATTCTTTGACACAAGAAATAATGGATAATGATTAATTGCAAGTGGCTAGGTTAGGCCTAGGTAGAAATTTAAATTTTGAACAAGCGGCTCCTATCTATGCTATAGAAATGACCTAGGTTGTTTATATGCCTATTCATTTGACACAAGAATACAAGCTAATAACCTAAGAGATAAACAATGTCTAAGAGGGATTTATATTATTTTGAGATTCAACTTGAGAATTTGGGTCAAATGGGAGCCAAATATAATATGGATCCTAGGTGGTCTATGGGGAAAAACAATATTGATAAATATTGAGTATAGAACATATAAAGGAAACTAATCAACACACAATATAGATATAAAAATAGAATAATTTAGCAAATATGTATGCTACTTATATTCATAATAAAAATGAATAGGGTAAATAGATTTTATAGATTTATTTGTAGGGAATGAAGATTCCAAGGACCAAAAAAGGGTCAACACCTCAAACTATTTTTCTTACAACTATTTAATTATACTTCCTCTTTCAATGTGAAGAGATGAATGAATACACATTTTACATTATAGTTACAAATGAGAAGTTGTAATGACTCATCCTAAACCACTAACCTTCTAAATACTTGTTATTTTGAGAGTTATAATAGTTGGGATTTGATTTTAAGGATAGAGAGGTCCACATGTATAAATCTATTAATTTGTTTAGGTATCATAACATATGAAAAAGGGAACCCAATTTTTAATGTCTAAACCTAGGATTGTTTTTTGATCATTTTTCAAAGGTACGTTAGGATGCAAATCAATGAGGTGTTTTGATTGACTTTCAACCATCAAGGTGAGTCAATTAGATCTTGGTCTGATCTTTTGAGCCTTAGAAATGGATTCGAATTGATTTGCTATAATTAACCTAATTAGAATATATGCCCTAATATGTAAAATGCAGGATCTCGATAATGCACAGACTGAAACAACAATTTGTAGGAAGACCTAGGAAGTGCAAAGGACTATGTACCTGCCCAAAAAATTGGTTTCAACCCTTGTAGGAGGACATAGGAATCCTAGGGAATATGGGTCCTTGTAGGGGTGTTCTCAAATTTTTTAGTCCTCTGATGTCAAATCTAAGGTCTTTGTTTTTGCGTGTAGAGTTTTCAAATCACTGGCAGATAATTTTGTAAGTGATTTTTTGTGAGTTGACAAGATGTAATGCTTTAATTACAACAATGAACTATTTATCTTCAATCTTCCTTCAATCCTCTCTAAACCTAAAACCTGCACATTCAAAGAGAGGGAAAATGTTGGGCCATTTAGGGGCTTTCCTCATTCAAACCTCATGTAAGTGTTTCCACTTGCACCATGGCAATGTCAATGATAAATGATAATGGATAAGAAGGAATGATGAAATCACAAAGTGTTGCAACTCACCACCCTTCAATGGCTTTGTTGAAGGAATGAAGTCATGTGCATCAACTCAAGGTCTTGGATCTTGCTTTCTTGATTACTTGAATTGCTTTGGAGAACTAAAAAAAGGGTTAGTCGTCATAAAACAATGATAATATGACAACATGAACTCACATACAATTTGACATGATGCTTAGATATTGAATTTTGGCAATAAATCTCTTAAATGTTGCTCTTAACTTGCTCTTGACAATAGTTCTTGCTCATAAATTATCCTTCTTCCTTCTTCTAGTTTCAAATGGTGAAAAGACTAGGTATCTATAGACATTTATTCAATTTCCTAAAATTTAGATCCTAATAGCCGACATTTTCAAGGTGGGTTTCAAATATTAAAATGCCAACACTGACATATCAAAAAATGGTCCCTGATACAATAGGAGGACCCATACACCGTAGGGTGAATGGGTCTTGGCCCTATTTTCTATGACATTAAGTATCGGGGGAAAAATAATAATTGGATGAATTTGTTCAATTCTTGCAATTTCTCAAAAAGTAGTACAAATGGGATATAAAATGCATAATTTAGGAAATTAGGGACCCAATTGAGCTCAATAATTTAGGGGGGACAAAACATACGGTGAAATTATCAAGGTTGAAAATTTACTGCTCTATAGGTATACATGTGAAACTATGAAAATTCGTGTACACTGGAACACAATAAAGAAGAAAATATTGGCATAAGATCATGTGTGGTGGTTCATATCAACAACACATACACATCCATAATGGCATGTGATGAATCCATGGGCTATGTGTATGGTGTGCATGTTATAAAGGAGAGCTTGAAAGTTCCAAAGACTATCAAGGATCATGAAATATTCTTAAAGTATTGTGTTTCTATGATATAATCCTTCACCCCTTCTTGAGAATCAATTTCCAATAATGTCTTGGTTAGATATTAAAACTAAACATGCAGCTACTAAATACTATACCACTTTACTTGATTTGTATACCATATTACCTTAGCAATTATAAAAATATGATGCAAACCATTAAAAAAATATTGTGGTAATTTAAATTATTTCACCTTATAATACTAGGTGCAAGTGATCAATATCTAGTTCTAAAGGGTGTTGAGTTGATGTTTTCTTAATAAGAGAAAATAATGGCTTGAGTATTTCCATGTTGAACACTAGATTTATGCCCAATAATTATGGGAGATTGAGAATAAATACATTCTCACCAACTTCATGCAAAATGGTGTATCGATCATAACACATAGGCTTTATCTTTTGGTGTAGAAACTTGAATCATTTCTTCTAAAGATGCAACCAAAATTTATTACATGTCATCAATGAGTTAGGTGTGTGGTGTATGTCAAGATGCTCATATTGTTATTGCTCACATGAAAGAGTTGTTGAGCCTCTTAGTGAACATTAATTTTGCTACAAAAATTAATACTCTATCTATTCCTATGTACACAACTCCAAGTGTTTTAGTGCCCAATAAGATATGTCTAGGGGTTTTGTATGTTTAAGTCTAATACATGGCTAGAAAGGACTATGTCCTATTGAACTATGAAAAGTTATATTGTATAGTAGGTTTCCATCCCAAGTGTGTAAATGTGCATGATTATAAATATGCAATAGGTACAAAATGATGCAATTCACCACCTCCACTTAACCATTTTTCTATGGATGAAAGGTTGTGGACCAATCCAATTGTATATCCAATATCTCCCACAAAGATTGCCAAAATGTGTTGATAAGTTTTGAATTATAATCAAACATAATAAATGTGGCTAGCCTAAAATGTACCTACATGTGAAGGTGGAATCCTAAGGGAACAACTCATCTTTTGGCCTAAGTGAGCCATCCAAATTAATATTTTTAGCTATTTTTTCATCTTTTTCAATTCTAGCAAGAAAATCATTAAGAAAATAATTATTTATGAGATTTTCTATGTAGTTTCTAAATCTATTAATTTTAATTTTAAAAATAATTTATCTTATTTTAAAAATATTTTTTAATAAATTATTTCTTATACTTTATAATATTTTTAATTAGTAATATTTCCCCATAACACTTAACTTAAGATAGAAATAAGATTAATTTATGATTTCTTAAAACATAGATCATTAACAGTGGTGTTTAGCAAACACATATTTTTTTGTAATTTTTTGTTGTAAACATAAATTATTATTAATTTTTAAATTAAGATTAATTATAAGTTAGACATATTTTCCTATAATGCATAAATTTTTTTATTTAAATTTTTTTAAAAAAAAATTGGACATCAATATAGAGCATAGTCATATTTTTTTATATCTTTCTATTATTTTCTATTTTTCCACATGTGTTGAACAAAGGTCTTCATGTTTGGTTACAATCCTCTGTTGATTAGAAAATATAAATAAATATAATTATTAAAAATTATACTTTTTGGAGAGCTTGCTAAAGGGGCTACATTGATAAAAAAAAATTATGTCATGACAACTTTGTCTTATTGTAGAAAATGTAGCTCAATTAAAAAAATAAAACAAGATGTTAATATGAAAAATCGGTGTCACTTAAGTTATTTATAATGAAGGACCTTTGATCAAAGGTTCTTCATTAGAACATGATCTTCAATCAGAGGTCCCTAATTAGAAGGCCATCCTTTTAAAATAAGCAATAAAAATATTTTAATGTTAAAAAAGAGACCTTTGGTTGAAAATACCTTCTATTGAAGGCTAATAACATGCGATGTTTCTAGGACCTTCAATAAAAGGTCATTCGAATAAATAAAAATATTTATTTAAAGGTGTTCTAAATTTTCATCCTTATAAAACACATTTTTTAAATGGCCTATTGAGAATTGTGACTCAAATTACTGGCTTGATCACTTCCTAGAGCAGTTATGTTTTCCTCCTTCATCAGTCTGAGTTAAGTTGTTGGTTTTTAGGTTTATGTAACTAAAGTCGTGGGGTTCTAAAGTTTCTTAACCTCCCAACTTAGTGACTATGGAGGGAATGCTACTTCCTTTGTTGTCAGCTTGTCACGGGTTTTGGGAACTTTGTAACCTCTGACGTGAGGTTTGGAAGTTTAGGTTTTGAGCGATAGAGTGATCCCTATGTCAGCATGTTGCAGGTTTTGAGAACTTCGTAACCTCTGAATCAAGGTTTGGAAGTTTAGGTTTTGTGCGATAGGGAAATCCCTTTATCGGTGAGTCACAGGTTCTGGGAACTTCACAACCTTTGCCATGAGGTTTTGAAATTCGATCTTCTAGCAATATAGCGACTTGGATGTCGAGGGTTGTGGGGACCACTGTGGGACCCGATAAGGTTGGTGGATTGTGACGAAGGCCAACAGGTGGTGATGACGTGGAGGAAAAATGGCATGTGGGCCCATGTGCTCAGTGAGATGGTAATGAATGTCTCTTTGACTAGGTAGTTAACCTTAAGTTCGATGGTGGAGATTTGTTCGACTGCTTATCTGACGACCAAGATTAGATGTTGGATGATGGTGTGTGGCTCAAGGTGAAACCCTAAGGGGTGCAATAGTTGAATAGTCTATCAAGGATAGAGAATAAGAATTCTCTTGTTTCTCGTGAGTCTCTTTGGTATCTCTCATTGAGCGGTGATTGACGAGGGGGAAAACTGAGCTGTAGGCTGATAGGCTGGATGTAGTGAATGCTGAGAGATGTCTCTTCTAGAGCTTAGAGCAGAGTGTGGTGGCGACAGTGAGTAGTGGTAACCACAAGCTGTGGTGGTCGAGCTGCAGGTTGTGAGGATGGATGCAGCAAATGCCAAGCAAAGGTCAAGTGGCTATGTGGAGGCCGAGAGGCTATGTGTAGGCTAAGAAGCTAGGTAGGCCATGAAGCTGAACAAGCCGAGAGGCCAAAAGGCTGAGAGGCCGGGTGGTGTTGGGCGTTGAACAAGCCGAGAGGGTTGAGGTGTTGGATGCAGGCTGAGAAGCCAGATGCAAATAGAGAGGCTATGAGGCTGTGTGCGGACAGACCATGGTCACCAGGAGGTTGAACGCAAAGAAGTCAGGATGTTGGATGTAGGCTGAGAGGTTGAATGCAAGCAGAGAGGCTGAGATGTTGGGCACAAACTAGCCAAGAACTTGGGTGTAGGCCATGAGGTTGGGTGTTGTCGTACTGGCTAAGAGGCTGGGTAGCCACATGAAGAATGTGAACCTGAGAAGCTAAAGGGATGGACTAGTCGAGAGGCTGGCTGGGAGAGAGTGGACTGGTTTGAGGAGAAGTATCTGCACTGTACGTTGTGTGAGAGTGTTGTAACAGTGTGAGGATTTTGAATGGTTAAGCTATATGTTTTTCTCTGGATGGAACGAGATGTGTAAACTCTCTGTAAGGGCCATGAGCTTGATTTTGTATTGTAACTAATTTTGTTGTTAAATAATACAATGGTGATCTAGGATTTTGGAGTGTGGGGTTTATTACCCAAAATGGTTTTCCCCAAATATATGTGTGTTCTTTTCTTTTATCTTTCATGTTGATTCTACAAGTTGAATTTGTCTATGCTAGTGTTGAATCTGATTAATTTTGCATGTGCTTGTCTTAGAAGGGTTAATGTGGGAAATCAACTATGCCTATTTCCGCTTTATGGCATAGTAGTTGTGTCTTTGAGGCAATGTGAAGGAATTAAAATCACTAAAGGCACTACTATTCTTAGATATTTCCATGTGAGATGACCACAATTCCCCAACATGGTGAGACATGACCCAATACTTCTACCCATGATTTAAAAAGATTCATGTACTTTCATTCATTGTGATGCTTTCTTACAAGAAACCTTGATGTGCATATTAAAAATGTGTCCAAAAAAGATATTTATTTATTCTAATGCTTTGTCATAGGTAGTTCACTTATGAAATCCACAATAATGAATTTGTAGTGCCTTAATGAAATGTAAGAGGTTCATAAATCCTATGATCTTGATTTGTGGGATTGGAGATACAACATAAATTACAAGTATTATTATGGCACACAATTATTGCACACATGTGAGGCCAATAGATTTTTTTTGCAATGTTGCAAGAGTTTTGGTAACACCAAAGTGTCTAGCTATCTTGGCATAGTTCACCTCCTAGATGATTCATTGGAAATGTGCATCTTTGACATAAAGGTGTTTGATCTTGAAAATAAGCATATCACTTAGATGAAATTTACCAACCTATTTACCTTTGATAAGCATAATATAGATCTATGCAATATCTTGATCTATTGAGTAGGTGCTTTCCCTATCAATGAGGTTGTCTCCATGTAAGACCAACATTGTGATGAGTGTGTGGATCAATAGTAAGTTGAGGCAATATATTTCCTTATTTTCTTCCCCCTTTTTATACTCAATCAAAAAATATAACTATTTTAGGTATTTCATCCACTTCATGTGTGCACATTCTCTATCTTTCTCTTTGTGTAAAAAAAAAGGAGTGGATTATGATAAAAATGAATGAATATCACCTTACATAGAATGTAATGTTTCCACTTCTTAATAGCTTGAACAATATACAAGTATTTCTCATAGGTTGAATAGTATTACACTACTCATTTAATTTATATAGGTTCTTGGTGACTAGATGCTTATTTTGATTCAATACTAGACCAAATTCATAATAAAATGAATTCATCTAAATCTCAAATGGGTGTGCAATGTCAAAAAGTTTTAGGATGGGTTCTACATAGTCATTGGTTGAACTCCTCAAAATTGTGTTGATACATTGGATTTTAAATGAATGCTACCTTGGTGTGTTAGATTTGACTAAGAAACCAAAAAATGTACAATAATATAAGGAAAAAAAATTGGTATAAGTTGATAGCTCTAAGAAAGATGCATAATTTAATGATGTTGCATAGAGTTAGCTAGTCTTAAATAATATTGATTTTCTTTGGATCTACATGTGGATCACTATATATTAATGTGTAGCTAAAATAATGGATTTTTGATGTGCTAAAGGCACAATTTCTAAATTTGGATTGTAACTCATGTTGGTGTAGAGTATCTAGGGCACACGAGATTTAATCCACAAGCTCCTCTCAACTCTTTCTAAAGATGAGGATGTTAGTATATAATAAAAAAGGATTTGATTAAGGGTTATAGGATTTTGTTCATCAAGCTCATAAATTTTATTAGTGAATTGATCAAGATAAAGGGGATAACCATTCATTTTTACAATCCATCCTTGGTTTTGAATTTTATCCCCAAAACATCTTCATAATGAGCTAGTACCTTGTGATATCCTAACTTGAGGTTAATCTTTGAGAATAGTTGTGCACCATGGAGATATTCCAAGAGATCACCAATACATAAAAGAGGGAAATAATTCTTCACTATGATCTTGTTTAACATATGATAGTCATCCTTCTTTGGATTGGGGATTATTAGACTACCACATGACACACTAGTATCCTATAATAATTTGAGATTCATGACCATTTTTAGATATTTCAATATTCATTATTCTTTTGGTTCTTGGTAGGTAACTATCCTAAAGATGCTCAAAATGGCTACCTACCCATTTTCTTCCCTTTTTGACTCATTTTAAAACCTCTATTCATTCATTCTTGCATTCTCCTAACAATTTTCTTACTCTCTTTCTCTCCACTTTACCAAAATTGCATACTATGAAAAACCTCTAGAAATTCTATTGTTTCTAGATATCATTGATGTGAATGTTATTTTCATGCTCTCCAACTTTGTAGAGGTGTGATAGAAACATTTATATTCTAGCATTGTCCCTCTACCCTACTTCAAGTTTTGAAGGATACTTTGTTCTTGTTTTTTTGTTCCAACTTCTTTAATTTTCTCTGTTATTTCCATGGTTGCATCCTCGAAGTTGATATCTTTAGCATCTATAATTATATCCATATTAAATATAACTATTGTTCTTATTCATTTACATTATATAACATTTTTTATTTTATTTGTGTTGCTCCTTCTATCTCTATTCTCTAATATTATCAAAATATGCTATTATGGAGGTAGAAATACGAAAATAAGGATTTGACTTGAATGAAAACCCACAAATAGACAAAAAATATTTATTGTTCTTCTCTTGAGTTGTAGGTTCCATAGAAGAGGAAGATATTTCATCTTCTTTGAATTTGGTGATATCTATTCTTCTTCTTTTCATTTCATTTCATGAATTTATCTCAATAGACTATATTATTTTATTGTTATTTTTATTTATTCCATCATTGGTAATTTTTTGTGTACTCTCTAGTTCACTCTCTATACTTGTAGGTTAATTTTTTCTTAGTAGATTAGAATTCTATTTTTTTAGCCACATAGGTCTACAACGTATCACTTGGACATTTTCACTAAGCATTTGTGTCCAACATAGTGATGCATGAGCATCTAGGGGTACTAGAAATCTTGCATCACGAAAAATAATACTATTTTGTTTTGTTTTATTTTCAACAAGGGCTTAGAGGCTAGGTGAATAAATTTTTTGATTTGCAACTTTATAAATTTCCCTTGGGGTGAAATTGTAATTGTAATTTTGGTGGGAATTGTGCATTTATGAATATTTTCTAAGGAAAAATTAGGAAAATACCCCTCTTGGGAATCCAAATTATTGTTGGAGAACATTTGGGGTGCATGTGCTTGCATGTTCAATTGCATGCCTTGCATGTGATTGCATTTTTGTGCCAAACTATTTGCATGTTGTTGCATGACTATATTTGGAGCCATCAAGGCCACCAGGAGTCAAAGAAGGTGTCTTGATTGACCAAGATGATTGGCCAAAAGTTAGGTGCCCATGTGAAGGTGGTGAAGGAAATGAATTATTTTATATTTTATTGTCTTATCTCTCCTCAAGTTGGGTGTTGGAATTCTTGGTGGTTTATGGTTGTTTTGGGAAACCAACGGCAGTTTCTTCTCACTCAATTTCTATATAATTATGCTTGCTCATTTGGAGGGGGAATTTTAGAGAATTTGTGGTTGTATACCCAGATGCTATTGGAATGATGCCAAAATGTTGAAGAAATTATGTTGTAGATTTTTGTATGTATGAAGCTCGGATTGTAAGGAAGCCCATGAGCTTCAATTTGATGTAATCATTTTATGATTTAAGAGAATAAGAATGTTGCTGATTTTATTTTTTAAAATCTAAATTTTAATGGCATATTCCAGCCATCTTGCAAGTCTCTTTAGTTTGATTTCAGATTTGTAAGGGGAGTCCCCTTCATTAGTGGTATTAGAGCGGGAGTTCCTGAGAGTGTAGGTAAAAGCACTATTTGGAGGCAATTTGCACCAAGACCTAGGGGTGGAGAGTGTGTGGATTTTGTTTGTACATGGATGTGCAACCTACAAGAAGACATTTTCAGAGGATTTGAGGAATTGAGTTCCCATTATTGTAAACAGATCACTAAAGGAGGTAGTTTACAATAATATTGATGAATATTGAAAGATGGATTTGTAAACAAATCGCCAAAAGAGGCAGTTTACATAAGTAAAACTTGAGGATTTGAAGATTTGTGTCGAGGCTTTGTGAGGCCTTGAAAATGGAAAAGAGAAAGAAGAAAATAAATTTTTTCATTGGATGGATTTTGAGGATTCTTGGACTTGAGAAAATTAGAGAGAGAATTAGAGAGAGAGTAAGAAGAAATAAGAGTTAGGATGATAGAATTGCAACAAAAAGTGGATGAATTAAGAAAAGAGATTGAAAGGAGAAAATGAGAAAAGAGAATATTTGAAGGTAATTTTGATTATCCTTCTAATGATATTTTGATTGCAGGAAAGAAAGATGTAGTAGAGTGTCAAACAAGTGGCATAGAGGAAGAAAAAGAGGATGAAAGCAAATAAATTGATGAACCTGAAGCTGAAGAATGTCTATTGGAAGACATGAAGGATAAAATTATAGAGGTTACAACAACAAAAAAATATCTGAGTATAATGGAGAACACTGAAGAAGAGGAAACCAAAGTTGAAACAGTAAAAGAGGAGGTAAAACTTACATTTTGTGAGTTAATTGGTGATTTTGATTTGCTTATGAATTATGTCAATGGAATGGGTGAATATGAGGAAGCTAAACATTTTGTTGCAGCAGTAAGGAAGAGAGGAATAATATATTTTTGTTTGAATGATATGACGAGTAATAGTGAAGAAAGAATTCTAGCAGTGAAAGTTGCAGCAGAAGGCAATGAGGTAAAATCATATTTTAATGTATGTTTTGATGAGGCTAAGAGTGTAGAAATAGATAAATTTGTTGCATCAGTTAATCAATTTGAGAAGGTTGAAATTGAGGAACGGGTGAATTCTTCAGCAATAATATATCTTTCTAAAGGCATAAAAATAGCGAGATATCATGTTGAAGACAAGGTTGAAGTTGCAGTAGTGAATGGAACCAAGGTAAATTTCAATTTTTCTAAATATTATTCTAAAGAAGGATGTGAGTGTGATGAGGTTACATCAAAAGAGAATAGTAAATCATATTTTATTAAATTTTAGAATGATGATGATTTTCAAGATATGGATGGGTTAGTTCAAGAAGATTTTGCTAGAGATTATTGGTATGCAAAGAAGGATTTGTATGATGTTGCAAAGTTAAGTATAGGTGCAAATTGGTGGAGGTGGTTGGACTATGGTGGGTTTAATCCCACAAGATTGGTCAAGGATGTGAATTATGCTAGGAGGAAGTGGTCAATTTATGGTGGAAATGATTCCACATTCAGGAGATTGAGTGTAGAGCAGAGTTGTTAGAGAAGGGAACTTGTTCCAGTTAAGCGTTGGAAGAGGAGAAATAAGAATCAATTACACGTACCAAATTCAGTGATGGGGTTTTTTGAGGATTACTTGTAATATGAAAGGGTGGTACTACCACTCAACTCCATTTTGTACATCACCAAAAATAATGCTATTTTATTTTGGTTATTTTAAATAAGGTATTAGAGGCTAGGTGAATAAATATTTTTATTTGTAGCTTTGTAATTTTACCTTGGGGTGAAATTGTAATTGTAATTTTGGTGGGAGAATATTTTCTAAGGAAAAATTAGGAAAATACCCCTCTTGGGCATCCAAATTCTTGGTGGAGACCATTTGAGGTGCATGTTCTTGCATGTTCAATTGCATGCCTTGCATGTGATTGCATATTTGTGGCACAATATTTGCATGTTGTTGCATGACCGTATTTGGAGCCATTGAGGCCACTGGGAGTTAAAGAAAGTGTCTTGATTGACCAAGATGATTGGCCAAAAGTTAGGAACCCATGTGAAGGTGGTGAAGGAAATTGATTATTTTATATTTCATTTTCTTATCTCTCCTCAAGTTGGGTGTTGGAATTCTTGGTGATTTATGGAGGTTGTTTTTGGAAACCAATGGTGGTTTCTTCTCACTCAATTTTTATATAATGATGCTTGCTCATTTGGAGATGGGGGCTTTTGGAGAATTTGTGGTTGTATACCTAGATGTTGTCAAAATGATGCTAGAATGTTGAAATTATGTTGCAGATTTTTGTATGTATGAAGCTCAAATTGTAAGGAAGCTCGTGAGCTTCAATTTGATGTGATCATTTTATAATTTAAGAAAATAAGAATGTTGCTGATTTTCTTTGTTTAAATCTGAAATTTAATGGCATATTGCAGCCATATTGGAAGTCTCTTTATGTGTGTTTGATTTCAGATTTGTAAGGCGAGTCCCCTTCATCACATACTCAGCCTTAAACTTTAGCTCTAGGTTCCTCTTTATCAATATTTTCTATTTTTGTAATATATTAGTAATTTTTTTTATTATTTTTCTAATAATTAGTAGTATTTTACTTCTTGAAGTGTTTTAATTTTGATAATGAAAAAAAATCTATTTATATATAAGGCACTTAAGGTTATATGCTTAATCCATTATGAGATAATTGTAGGTTAGTTCAAACATAGCCAATTTAAAAAGTGTAGGCAAGGAGAAAATGGAAAGGTTATTGATTTATATTTTGTTATTAATCTTTAATTTTTTATGATACCTTATGCAATATTAGATTCTTATGTGTAGAAAGTTTTCATTAGAACCATTTAGCCCTTAATTTGGTAAAATATTTTATTGATGACATATCTATCATTCACATATTTGTGTACAACCCTACATGACTACCAATAGGAAATAGGACAGTTTGAGGGTTCTATCTCACAAGCTCCCATTGGTGGGTGTGGGGGCTATTATTTATTTAATTATAGGGGAGAAAAGGTTAAATATACTTCTTCAATGGTTAACAATACTTCCACCACAAAATCTATTATTGTAGTTGTTTCTACTACTATTCTAAAGTGAAACAAGAAATTTACTAAATTATCTAAACTACTTCATTTAGTTCTTTTATAGGTCCTTAAAAATAATTTAGTGTATCCACCTCCTATTCATGCTTTATATACCAAGAATTGCATACCATATTCTTATTACTTAATGGAATTTTTAAAATTTCTTAGATTACCTAGACATGACACCATAAGATGCCTACATATCTAGCACATAATGCAGGACTACCTTAACTCTAGTGCTATCTATATATCTAGTGCAAATGACAAAGGAAATAAGATAATAGCCAAACCAAATCAAAACTTTTATATTTACAGTAACTATTTTTATTTGTCTAACTTCATAAGATTTTGATGTTGATATGCCCTCCTCTTCTTTTTGGGGCATGGTTGGAATGGTGGATTCATTTACTTGAATTTCTTCGTATCACTCTATCCCCATACCTACCGTATCCTTCTCCCCCAATAACATTTATAATGGCATAGATGACAATCCTTTATACATCCTAGGTGACTTCAATGGAAATCCCATTAGGGGAGTACTTGTTGATCTAGCCAACTTAGTGAATGTTATCATAGAGAAAATTTTGTGTGTGCATTAATTATAAAAAGATGGGTACAATAAATTTGAATTATATATATCCCATGATAATCTCGCATTACCTACCTCGGGTTTGATTACCCCAATTGTTTAGGTAGGACCTAAATTCCTATATGTTTCTTTTAATGTTATTACCAATACTAATCACTTCTATGTGAAATATTTCCCCTCATGGCTCACTTCCATGAAGGTTATTTCTTATATTTTATATAAATAGTTGAAGTTTCCTCATAGTGGAGTTGTGCATGTAATCCACCATAGTAGATTTTAACTGTGCTCTCTTTATGATGAAACTTCTCACTTGATTACTTTCGATTGCCATCCATATAACCTTTATGTTCCCATATTGATTTTCTATTTAAATAATACCTTAAAGTGGATTGTTTATCATCCTTGTCTATTGAACCCTTATCATCCTATTACATCCCTTAGTTCTCCACCCTTTTTTGGTTGTTCTCACTCCACTTGCACCTATAGTAAGTAGTGGGAAGTAGTCATTGTTAGGGTTTCCTCCTATTTCCCCTTTTTATCAAGGCCTCTAGTGGTGGTTTTATTTCCTCCCTCAACCCTTGTGGCTATAATAGGAAACCCTCCCTTTCCTAAAAAACATCCCCCTTATATTATTTTTTCTTTTATGGTTGCTTCTATTCCTTTACCTACCCCTCTAGTAATTAAAGGAAAGAAGCCCATAATAAAAAACTTTCCCAAATCATCTATGACTCCTCATCCTTTAGTGGTTGTCCCAATCCCCCCACCTACCTACTCAATAGCTAAGGGAAAATAACCAATGGGGAGTGACCCACCTCATACACCTATGGTCTCCCAAACCATAATGGTTTCTTCCATCCCTCATCCTATCCTTAGGATAGAGGAAGAAACAAACCTATATTAGAAGACCCTCCTTTTTATCCTATAATTTATTCTCATGCCTATACCTGATGGAACAAGCTTGCAAGAGATCATGAGTACCATAAAAATATCATGGCTAGAGAGCATGATTCTTTGGAGGACCTTGATACTAAGAATCCCCTCCTATGCATCCTAACCCTATTTTTTTCCACCTTACCAAGGGCTTACTCATCCTAAACCTATTAGTTTTTCTACCCTTAGTGTGCTTCCTATAGAAAAGAGGAACCCTAAAAAGGTCTAGGAAATCCTAGATCTATCTCTTGATACTAATATTCTTATAAATATCCCCAATATTCCTTCTTTATATGACCCCTTAGGCATTCCTAATGTTAGTGTTATCTCCAACAATACCCTCACCTCCTTAGTACCATTTCAATGCACTCACCACCAAGTATTAATAAAATTCTCCATCCTATCACAATCAACATAGATATCCCCCACCTATTTCCCAAGAACAAGATTTAATTCCACCATTTTTCATGTTTCTATAAAAATAAGCTAAGTATACCTTCATCACCACCTCTAAACCCTTCATCATTTATTTCAAAAGTAGAGGTTCCTCCTCCACCTATGGTTTTTAATATTTTTATTGATGGTGCTAGTACTAAGTAACTATAGTTAGTGCCTTAACTAGATAGTGACGCAAACGTGTCTTCTCCAAATCACTACATGTTTGAGTTCATTGTGGATATTCCTTTCTAGCAACACATCACTAGAAAATTCCTTTTTTATATTTTATGTCTTCTCTCTCTTTCTCTTCTTTTTCTTGAGTGTGTTTAGTTGTGTGTTTTTTGTGATGTCCTTTATTTAATAGATGTTTGTATATTTTGAGGATTTATAATTTTTTTGATTTATTGGTTTTGCAAGATTATTTTGTTCTAACTTTGTTCCTTTTGCAATATTTTTATTTTCTAATATATTTTTCTTGTAGGATTCTTTGTCTGAAGAAACATTCACTCTACTTGAAGAATCAACATCCTCTATAGTATCTTTCTTGGGTATCATATATGTATTTATTTTTCAATACTTTCATTTATTTAATTTAGTATTCATATATTAGTTTTGTTCATAAGCTTGCTAAAGTGAGGGAAATGCGTAACATCAAAAATTTCAATTGTATAATTTCATGTTTTATCTTGCACTCACCCTAGCATTTTCTTCCTCAATTCCAAAGCTCTAATACACTTGTGTTATTTTTCCTCATTTTATGTTCCAAATTTCATGTTCATTTTTTTCCTATTATATTTGTCTTGCAAGATTCTTAGCACAAAGGAATATTCATTATGCTTAAAGACTATGCATCATCTATAGTATCCTCTTTTGGTATCATACGTATTTAATTTTCAATACTTTCATTTATTTAATTTAGCATTCATAGATTAGTTTAGTTTATAATATTAATAAAGTGATGGAAAATATTAATGTCAAAAATTGCATACCCTTGTAATTTCATGTTGCATCATACACTTACCCTATCATTTGCTTCCTTAATTCCAAAGATCTAGAAATATTGTTTTGTTTTTCCTCATTTTTATGTTTTAGATGTCTTATTCTTATTTTTCCCAATGTGAATTTTCATTTTCTCATATTATTTGGACACTAGTACTTCACATGGAAAACTATGTCACATGCCAATATCCCATAATAATTTGATTTTCATGACCATTTTGAGGTGTTTCAATCTTCATTATTCCTCTAGTTCTTGGTAGGAAACCGTCCTAAAGATATTTAGAGTGGATATGTTCCCCTTTTCTACCCTCTTTGACTTATTTTGAAACCTTTATTAATTCATTATTGCATTCTATGGACAATTTTCCTACTCTCTTGTTCTCTAGTTTACCAAAATAACATACTATAAAAAATATCCTAAAATTATATTTTTACTATCTTGCTCTCATTCATGTGAAGGTTATTATAGTGCTCTCCAACTTCATAGATGTGTGGTAAAAATATTTAGAATCCATAATTTTCCCTCTTGTATACTTCAAGTTTTAGAGGTTATTTTGTTCTTTTCTTGTTGTTACACCTTCTATTTTCTCCATTGTTTCTCTTGATGCATCTTAGGTGTTGATAGATTTGGCATATAGGATTATATTCATATTAAATAGTATTATCATTCTTGTTTATTTTCATTCCATACCATTTATTTTATTTTATTTTTTTTTCTCTTGTTATCTCTATTCTCCAATATTATCAAAATAGGTTGCTATGGAGGTAGACACACCAAAACAAGGATTTGACAGAAAGGTTGTTGGTGTGAATAAATTTCTTGTACCTAGTAATTTACCTTACTAGGGAATTGGGGGACTTATTCACATGATTAAGTTTACTTAGGATATAAGATTTTTTCTAGAAGTCTTATTTGGATTTTCTAGAACTTATCTTATCTAGATTTTAATGCTTGATTCCTATGTTGTTAGGTTGTTAGTTGTCACATGTCATAGAATTAAGACACATGTCACAATCATGTTCAATAACATTCCTCACCTTTCCTATGTAAGCAAGGTCATTGTACTCATATGTAATATGCTTCACGCCTCATCATAATTTTGATAGGTCTTGATATTAAGCAAGCTCATATTCTTTTATACCCTCTTGTAGAAGGTTTCCATTGTTTTTGTAGGTGGTCTTGGGTATTGAGCTAATCTTCAACTCTTACATGGTATCAGAGGAAATACTTGCAAAACCCTTCTTAGATCTGAGGGTTGGGCTATTTCTAGTGAGAGATTTAGTTTATTTTTAGTAAGGTTGAGTATGCTCTTCCCCTATACCATATGGTGAACCTAGGAATAAGATTTTTTTTTTTAAATACCAGATTTGGAGGATTTCTCTATGTGGGTTTCCATGGAAGGTCACTTTGGCTCATGTTGTAGGTGATCTAAGCTCATATTTGAGTTTAGGATAGCTGAGAAAGTCAAGATCGACTTTTGTTTTGCCTAAATCTAACATTTTTTGCCAAAGTTATGAGGATTTGAAGAAATTAAAGATTTGGAGGTAGTAGAGCTTCTAGTGCACTTTAAGCCCAAATCGACCTTTCCATCATCTTCAAAAGGCCCGAGAGATGAATTTTAATATAAAATATGCCTATATTCAGTATCAGCTATTTTTGAGGCAAAAAAAATTACCCGAGTAGGTCATACGACCCCCTAAGTACTATTGCAAGATGGTGTGTCCCTTGGTCTCCTCTGTGCAATGTGGTGCTTGAGTTTGTGACATGGCTTAACTGCCTGATGTGGATCTTGTATAAATCTTGCAGTTGTATTGGGCATTAACAGGTTGATCTTTTGGTGCAACGACAACCACCAATGTAACAATGGTATCAGAGCTGAGGTCATAGGTTCGAATCCCTTTCTTGTGTTGGGGGGATTGTTGCAAGATGGTGTGTCCCTTGGTCTCCTTTATGTGGTGTGGCGCTTGGGTTCATGACATGGCTTAACCACCTCTTGTGGATCTTGTATAAATTTAGTGGTTGTATTGGGCATTAACAACTCAATCTTTTGGTGCAACAACAACCACCAATGTAACATATACAAGGTATGAATTATTAATTTCACAGAGAAAAAAATATTTTAAAAAAATACATGGGGTTTATAGTTTTAATTTGTAGGTTTTAATAAATATTATCGAGAATATTTATTAAGTTGGGAAAATATTATTATTTGGTTTTTTTTAATAACTACGAGCAAATTTTTTTTTTGGATAACATTAATTAATAGGTAGGTCATACCTGCCATCACTATCAACTATCAAATCTTGTCAACCCCCTATTGCTACCAACAATCTTGGTCACTAAATTTATTTCTCATCAGAGCCCTTTTTCATATACTCTCATGGTTTTCTTGCCAAGCGGGGGGGCTAGCCAAGAGGTGGCGCACAGCCTGGTCACCGCCCCTAATCTCTGCCACCTCGTTGCCCTCCTGGCAGTGGCCTTTTTTTCCACCTAGCAGATCCCGTGGTCACATTGGTGACCAAGCACTAGCCCGCAAGGTGCTAAACTTTTGCCCCTATTTAGCATGCAAAGTTCCTAACACATGCCTTTTTTCTTTGAAGCATAAATTTTTGCCAAGATATCAAAATTCTGTAAATGAGATATCAATAGAAATTTGGTTCCCTGTACTTCATATGGTGTAGACCATTTTGCTAGATTTTTCTATAGGTGTCTTTTATTAGCAATTGAAGTTAGATCTCCCATTTGGACCTCCAAGCTCATAACTTTTTTCATGGATCTTTGTTTTTCATTATTTTTGTGGCGTCAAAAAGGTATTAAGGAGCTCTATCATTATGCACATGCACTTTTTCTAGATTCAGCCCCAGGTATTATTTATTCATTATTTTTTATATTTGGAATTGTGACTAATTACTTGGACATCCTAACTCTTGGAGAGGTTTTGTTAGTTTGGGAAAACTTCATTTGTTGTATACATCATGTTTGGTGGTTTCTAATTGTTGTTGAAGGTTAATTTCATTATAATTTTGGAGATTTATCATAGTTCATTGTGGGGTTTTCATTTCATCCTTATTTGATTATGTTGAAAAAGGGAAACTATAAACAATGGAGAGATGGCATCATAAAACATCTCCAATGGTTTCATTTGTTGTCACCTTTGTATGAGCTTGTTCCCCTTCTAGCTATAGCTAGTAAGAAATTTTCTTGGAAATACAAAAGGGGTCATGTCTTAGGAGTTATTTTTTATGCATATTGATGATGACACTTTGAATGCTATTAAACATTTTGAGTGTCCTCATACTCTTTAGACTAAAATTTGGGAGATATATTGAGATCTTGATACTCCACCTGTAATACTCCCCTGTTTTGCTTTCTAGCTGGATAGTATGTTCTTGTTTGCTTGGATGTGCTTTTTGGTTCTCGAGATACTTTATAATGTGTGTGTTAATTGATTGTTGTTTATAGAGCGATAGTCTATTTGTGTGATGTGATGTGTCTTATCTAATGATTTATTTGACATGTTTTAATTTGGTGTAATGATGATTAGTTATTGTAACACGTTATTGCATGAGATATTTGTTTATGATGGAATTGTCAGTCTATGATGAGTGTGTTGGTGAAGGGGGCGAGATCGCATCACTCGCTTGCGAGTGCCCTACAATTTCGCGATTTCCTCTTCATGGTGTGTTTATTATGTTATATATATGCATGTTCGATATGCTCTTTGTTCACAGGTTGACAGGTATAGGACATTGACTCCACCTGATTTCACAGGTTTGAGTGTGTCAATTGACCAACAGTAATTGATTGGGAGATAGTAGCTAGGTTTTTCGTGCCAAGTCATCAACCTAGTCATAGTGTGCCATCGGGTTTAGTTGTTTTAATATGGTCCATTCCTCCTTGGTTATTTATTTAATTTCATATTATAAAGATTATTAAATGGTGGGTGAAGTTAAAATGATGATTAATTGTATTGATTGCAATGTTGAAATGTTAGTTATTTTATTGATTAATTTAATTTAATCAATAAAATAATCTAATCTTAGATTAGATTTAGTTTATTGATTAATTAAGTTAATGGTGATAAATTAAATTAAGTTAATTGTTTTGGCATTATTGGATATTAAGATTTAAATTAAAATAAAAATGGAAATCATGTTTGGATATTTAGAGTTAAATTAAAATAAAAAAAATGAAAATATGTTTTAAATTTCACTTTTTGGAAATTAATAGGTAAAAGAATTTCTTTACAAAATTTTGAATTCTTTTGTAAAAATAAATTTTAAAATGCATGAAATTTCAATTGGAAAGTAATTTTGTTTTAAAATTTTAAAAGAAATGAAAATATCCTCAAAATTGCAATAAATTTGGTGGATGGGATATTTTAGGGGTTTGACTAAATTTGGGGAAACTCTATGTGAGAAAATACAATTTCATATAATTTTCAATTTTCAATTTGGTGGAGAAAAGATTGGTTGTGGCTTTGTTTGGATTTGAAGAAGAAGGTTGAATTTTTTGGGTGGGCTGGAAAAATATTTAGAAGCACCATTTGAATCCTTCAAGCTTTGGAGAAAAAACCAGGTTCTTCCTTTGATTTTGTTTTTCTTTTTGAAAGAGTTTTCAAATTTTAATTATGCTGTTGGAAAAATTTTAAACTCTGTTTGAATTTCAATGAAAACCCATGTCAAATTTGTTTCAAAACTTGCAAAAAATCTATTGAAATCATGGGAAAGAAAACCAAGAAAAGAATTCAAACCATAGAAAATTAGAAGTTGCACAAAAGAATTTATGTTATGAACTTGAAATTAAGAAATTTGTGCTTTCAATAATTTGGCTGTGCATTTTGTTTTGGAGAAAAAAATTGCATAACTTCATTGTTAAACAATGAAAATCTGTATATATATATATATATATATATATATATATATATATATATGTCATATTATTTTCATATATTATGCTGGGAAATTTTTTTTCCCAGAAGTTTTATTGCTGGTAGTGAAACCTTGGTTTTAATAGAGAAACTATATTTTTTTCCTGTTGAAAAGTTTTTATATAAAAAAATTTTATTAACAAAAATAATAATAATAAAAGGTTGAAGGAGGGGAGGGGGGCCTGTCCCCATAGTCGCTCCCCATGGGGAGGCACTGTGGAGGCAGCATCATTGCCCACACAGCGCACCCCAATATGGGGGAAGCTGCATGGGTAGACTGCCTATCCCTTTGGGAGGGGCCGCAGCCCACGTGGTTGCTTCTTTTTGTTTTTTTTTTTTTTTAATTATTATTTTTTATATTATAAATATATATAATAATATATATATTATATTAATATATATTATAATATGATTTAAATAATTTTTTTAATAATTTTTTTTATATATATAATGTATATATATTATACACGTAATGTGTGTATATATATATAATGTATTTATAAATAATTTAATTGGTTGTTTTAAAATGGAATTATTCAAATAATAATCATATATATATATATATATATAAATTTGTATATATGTGAAGTATATACTTTTATATATATATTTAATATATATGAGTATTTGAATATAGTTGATTTTAAGTTGATTATTCATTATCGTAGTTGAAATAAAGATTGATTTATTTTAATCAAATGATTTTATCTAGCAAGTTGATTTGATTATTTTGTATGAATGAGAAAACAAAATTAAATGATTAGTGTTAATTCCTTAATGTTGCCAATACAATTTTATTTACTTTTGAGTATTTGCAAACGAGGTGTTATTGGGTGAATTGGATTTAGAAAATCTTAACAATAGTTTAGTTATAATTGTGTTTGAGTTGGAAGGTGTATGTAAGTTTTTGATTTTTAAATTAGTGCTATTGTATTTTGGAAATTAAGGTTAGTGCAATGATTAAATATTTGTTAAGGGTTAGGGTTGTAATTGAAATGAATATGGTTAATGTGTTTACAACGACCTATTTGATTTGATGGATTCTTAAAGTTCTTGTAAAGGATTTGTTAAATGTCAGGATTATGTACGTGGTTAAGTTAAATGGATTATAATTAGAGAAAAATTGATGATATTAAATATGTGTAAAGAAAAGGGTTATTTTATTATGATGTTGTTATAATGGGTAGAATGTTATTTAAAAGTTCTTGTATTCCATTGCCTTAAATGGTGAATGAGGAATGTTGTTTGTTTTCCAGATTGCAAGGAATAGATAAGGTTCATAAAAATTATATTGTTTAGGACTTCTATGAATAGTTAAAAGATTAAGTATATGAGGTATATATGGACTTTGGTTCCTGTTTTATGAGAAAAGATTGTTATGTTGAAAGACATCTTTAGTTATTTAAAGAATGTGTATTTTTATGATTGTTGATTTAAGTGAACTCTTGTTGGTATTGTATGGGCAATATTGTTATGATTGTAAATTTATGAGTGCACTTTGGTAATACTAAGTTTTGCTTCCAAAGGCTAGGGAACTCTTTGATTGAGTTGTTTGTTCTATTTGGAGTGATTTTTTTATGTAAGTATTCCAGATGGGGTTTTCATTTAATTGTGTGGGTTGTCATAATATGTTAGTTAACCATTGTATTGCCTTGGGTAGGGCATATAGTTGTATCCAGTTGTTTTACCTGGTTTTCACGAATGAGGATGGTTCGTGCCTCCTTTGGAAGGAGCGGTTTATGTGTTTGTTGCCTCCAGTGTTTGGAGAGGGTTTTGAATTTTTTTTGCCTCCTGTGTTGGAGTGGATTTTCATTTTATGTTCCTCCTAGAGTTGGAGTGGTTTTATCTTGTGGGTTTGCACTTGGGATTCCCTTGGTGATTGGTTTTGTTTGGTATGTTTTCAAGTAGAAGAGTGGCTTCTGTTAGGGGCGAGAGCCCAAAGAGGTAAATTGGGAAACCTTCAAAGGTGGTTTAATTAAGTGATAACTAAAACAACATACTTAGAAGTTAGGTAGTTTTTCACATTAATTAAGTTAATTGAGCCTCGCTCATGGATGCAAGGGCTTGTATAGACTTGGGATGAGATGGGAAGGCCTGGAATGGCAAGGTCATCTATCTTGTCCTTACGAGAGGTATTTGATTCTGCATGAGTGAGTATGGGTGTTGGGGTTCGGTAGAGGCCACCAGGACAACTCATAGTGGGGGTCGGAGCCTAGGAAGTTTCCCAAAGGATATCCCATGACGAGCTATGTGATGACACTCTTTCTATGACAACAGTTGGTATTTTTGTTATGTGTATGGTCTTCTTATCATACTCGATCTATTTTTATTTCTAGAAGCAATTTGACTTATGTCAGTGATGTTAGAGTTGTACTTGTTTTATCTTTATGGTTGTATGGTTCATGTGATTGGTTGTGTCAATGAGACTTAGCTTGTGCCTAGAGGTTGATGGTCTTGTCTAGAAATCCTTTCTACTATCTCCTAGCACAGGGAGTGAGCCTTCAGGTATCACATGGTTGGGTGGAACGTGTACCTTAATCTGTTGTGTTGTCTTCTTGTTCATGTGGATGAGATTTCCAGTTGGAGAGCTTGTTGGATCCATACTTTCATGCTTTATTATTTTCTGTTATTATTGCAATTTATTACCCCTCTAGTATCAAGGTGGAAGATACAATTTGTAACCTTGTTTATTGGATTTGCCTCATTCGGGGAATGAGTGTTGTAATCATATTGTAAATTATATTATTGGAAGCATGTGGTATCTCTTATGACTTTGATGTAATTTTATAATGTATAGAATTTATGTGTATTTAATTTGTTAAGTAATTAAATGTTATGTTTTTAATTCATGTTTCTTGTTTGGGTTAAGTAATCTCAGTCTCATAACCTTAGAGGCTGTTGGCAATGGATAGTGATCTTGCATGTTAATTGTACTTAAATTTTTTTTTGTACATTTGAGTAGTTAATTGCAACTTCCTCTAGGATTGCATGGTGGGGCATTACACATGGTATCAGAGCCTAGGTTTAAACACTGCGTACTCTAGGATAATGTGGAACCCATTAAGTTGTTAGTTGCGTAGGTTATACTCTAGGCACTATGAGCCATGGCGTTGACCTAGGTGCTTTGTTTGTTGGTTTATGTTTTCCTTTTTGGGTTGATCTCACTTGTCTACCTAGAAGTTGTTGTGAGGTGGTGTAGGTCCAATGGTGCAGGAAGCCAGTGGAAAGGATAGGACCCTTAGTGTAGTGTGCAATGCATCGATATCCTTCCTACTGGAAGAATACATTATGGACAATTGTGTAGTGTGTGAATTTGGTGTGTTGTGTGTGGTGGATGACAACCAGTTTTGTTGTGGTTTCTGCCCCTTGCATGTCTTCTTGATGAATGATTTTGTGAGGGTTAGTTAGGCTGCAAGCCTACCAAGAAGTGTGTTTTGATTGGTCTCCTTCTTGATGCATGGCTCTTTCGTTGTGTAAAGAGTTGTGACCCTTGAGTGGTTCTTGAGTGTGGTTGTAGTGTGTTTGTTGGGTGTGTTCCAAGTGCTTGTTGGGGCAAGATAGTCATAGAACCTCTTGCCTTGAGTGCCTTAGTATGGTGTTTTAGAGGGTTGAGTTTTCCAACCTTGTTTTGTGTTGTGGAGGAATGATGCCTCCTAGGTCTTGCCTTACCCTTCAGGATTGGATTGATTCCCTTGGTTGAGAGTCTTTCGAGGTTGAGATCTATTACTCTCCTCTATCCTATGTTGCGGGTGAGCATCTTGGACCTTAGCTTGTTGGTGGGTTGTAGGTGACATGTGTTGCCTAAAATTACCCTTGCTTGGTTTCTCTGCTCATGTTGTGGGAAGGTCTATTTGACCTTGAGGGTGCCAAGAAGTTCCTTTGGTGTATATTCTCTTCTGGAGTCTTGTTGCTTTTCTTCACCATGCAAGTATCTAATGCATGTTTTCTTGTGCTTTACCTCATTGTGCAAGTGATTGCCTGATTGGCCCTATGTGGTTTTGGAGTTGCTTTTGCATGTTATATTGTTTTGAAATTATGAAATATGGTAATAGAAAATGAATGATCATGTTGTTAGTTCATAGAGATTTGTGCATACTCTCATATGATTGATGCATTTGTGTGAAAGTGATCGTGTGATGATGAAACCATGATTGCATTCGTTCCTATGTTAGAACGATAAATAACTCTTGTCTTCTCTCTCTTCCCATTGGTTTAACGAAGATGCATGTCCTTGAGTGTGTGGTGTATTGAAACCCATGGTATATTGTATCTTAGGAGAAAATGATTATGTATTCATGAAGGTTTGTTTTATTAGATCAAACCTTGGGTAAAGGACCTAAGTGCCCAAGTTGCATTCATAATCATGGAAAATGTATAATATGAATAGAAAATCGTTTTGCAGTAAGTAAAAGTTTAGAGAAAAGGGATTAGTGAAACCATTGCATGTTAATGATAATTGCATAATAGGTGCATCTTGTTGGTGAGGCCTATAGTCCCCAACTTTATTGTTAAGTCTTAAGAAATCATGAGAGGTTAAATTATTGTACTTGGATTCAAAATGCAAAATGTTAAATGAATGTTGAAGTGATAATGTTGCATACCTTGTTTTGAGTTTACATTGTAATGATATTGCACTATGTGTGGCCTTGTGATGATTCTCGGTGATGTGTATTGGTGCATATGTGTATTATGTATGTTAATCCATGGATATGCGTTTTGGAATTTGGTTGGTGGTTGCTTCACCATGTTGATTTGTATAGATTGACAGTGTACTTAGTTGGGTTGATTATAGCACGGGTTGCTATTGTTTTTATGTTGAGATATAGAGTGGGTCAGTTTTAGAACCATTGTTTATGTGTGATTTTATGGAGTTTGTACTAGGGGTACTTGCAGGCTTCCAAGAGTAAGCCTGACCGTAGGGAGGGAGGATCCAATACCCCTCTATTTTTCTTTCTAGATGGAAAGTATGTACTTGTTTGCTTGGATGTGCTTTTTGATTCTCAAGATACTTTATCATGTGTGAGTTAATTGATCGTTGTTTATAGAGCGATAGTCTATTTGTGTGATGTGATGTATCTTATCTGATGCTTTATTTGACATGTTTTAATTTTGTGTAATGATGATTAGTTATTGTAACACGTTATTGCATGAGATATTTGTTTATGATGGAACTGTCAGTCTATGATGAGTGTATTGGTGAAGGGGACGAGATCGCATCACTCACTTGCGACTGCCCTATGATTCCACAATTTCTTTTTCACGGTGTGTTTATTATGTTATATATATGCATGTTTGATTTGCTCTTTGTTTGTAGGTTGACATGTACAGGACATTGACCACCTGATTTCACAAGTTTGAGCGTGTCCATTGACCAATGGTAATTGATTAGGGGATAGTAGCTAGGTTTTTCGTTCCAAGTCATCACCCTAGTCATACTGTGTCATCGAGTTTAGTTGTTTTAATATGGTCCATTCCTCGGTTATTTATTTAATTTCATATTATAAAGATTATTAAATGGTGGGTGAAGTTAAAATGATGATTAATTGTATCTGGTTGCAATGTTGAAATGCTAGTTATTTTATTGATTAATTTAATTTAATCAATAAAATAATCTAATCTTAGATTAGATTTAGTTTATTGATTAATTAAGTTAATGGTGATAAATTAAATTAAGTTAATTGTTTTGGCATTATTGGATATTAAGATTTAAATTAAAATAAAAATGAAAATCATGTTTGGATATTTAGAGTTAAATTAAAATAAAAAAAATGAAAATATGTTTTAAATTTCACTTTTTGGAAATTAATAGGTAAAAGAATTTCTTTACAAAATTTTGAATTCTTTTGTTAAAAGAAATTTTTAAATGCATGAAATTCCATTTGGAAAGTAATTTTGTTTTAAATTTTTTAAAAAATGAAAATATCCCCAAATTTGCAATAAATTTGGTGGATAGGATATTTTTAGAGGCTTGACTAAATTTGGGGAAATTCTATGAAAGCAAATGAAATTTCATATTTTCTTTCAACTTTCATTTGGGTGGAGAAAAGATTGGTTGTGGCTTTGTCTTTGGATTTGAAGAAGTTTGGATTTCTTGGGTGGGCTGGAAAAGATTTTGAAGCACCATTTGAATCCTTCAAGCTTTGGAGAAAAAAAAACCAGGTTCTTCCTTTGATTTTGTTTTTTCTTTTTGAAAAAGTGTTCAAATTTTAATTATGTTGTTGGAAAAATTTTAAACTTTGTTTGAATTTCAATGAAAACCCATGTCAAATTTGTTTTAAAACTTGCAAAAATTTTGTTGAAATCATGGGAAAGAAAACTAAGAAAAGAATTCAAACCATAGAAAATTAGAAGTTGCACAAAAGAATTTCTATTATGAACTTGAAATTAAGAAATTTGTGCTTGCAATTATTTGGCTGTGTATTTTGTTTTGGAGAAAAAAATTGCATAACTTCACTGTTAAACAATGAAAATTTGTATATATATATATATATATATGTCATATATTTATTTTCATATATTATGTTGGAATTTTTTTTTTCCCAAAAGTTTTAGTGCTATAGTGAAACCCTAGTTTTACCAGAGAAACTCTATTTTTTTTCCCTGTTGAAAAGTTTCTATATAAAAAAAAATTATTAACAAAAATAATAATAATAAAAGGTTGAAGGAGGGGAGGGGGGCCTACCCCCATAGTCGCTCCCCATGGGGAGGCGCTATGGAGGCAGCGTCGCTGCCCACACAGTGCACCCCCATATGGGGAAAGCTGCGTGGGCAGCCAACCTCTCCCTTTGGGAGGGGCCGCAACCCATGTGGTTGCTTCTTTTTGTTTAAAAAAAAAATTTAAATTTTATTTTATTTTTATATTATAAATATATATAATATAATATATATATATATATATTATATATAGTAATTTATATTATATATATAATGTATATATATTATATTAATATATATTATAATATTATTTAAATAATTTTTTTTTGTTTTTATAATTATTTTTATATATATAATGTATATATATATTTAGGTATATATATATTATACATATAATGTGTCTATATATATAATGAATATATATATATTATGTATTTATAAATAATTTAATTGGTTGTTTTAAAATGGAATTATTCAAATAATAATCATATATTTAAATATTTAAATATATAAATATATATATATATATATATATATATATAAATTTGTATATACATTAAGTATATACTTTTATATATATATTTAATATATATGAGTATTTGGATATAGTTGATTTTAAGTTGATTATTCATTATCGTAGTTGAAATAAAGATTGATTTATTCTAATCAAATGATTTTATCGAGCAAGTTGATTCGATTATTTTGTATGAATGAGAAAACAGAATTAAACGATTAGTGTTAATTCCTTAATGTTGCCAATATGATTTTATTTACTTTTGAGTATTTGCAAACAAGGTGTTATTGGGTGAATTGGATCTAGAAAATCCTAATAATAGTTTAGTTATAATTGTGTTTGAGTTGGAAGGTGTATGTAAGTTTTTGATTTTTAAATTAGTGCTATTGTATTTTGGAAATTAAGGTTAGTGCAATGATTAAATATTTGTTAAGGGTTAGGGTTGTAATTGAAATGAATATGGTTAATGTGTTTACAACGACTTAATTGATTTGATGGAATCTTAAAGTTCTTGTAAAGGATTTGTTAAATGTCAGGATTATGTACATGGTTAAGTTATATGGATTACAATTAGAGCAAAATTGATGATATTAAATATGTGTAAAGAAAAGGGTTATTTTATTATGATGTTGTTATAATGGGTAGAATGTTATTTAAAAGTTCTTGTATTCCATTGCCTTAAATGGTGAATGAGGAATGTTGTTTGTTTTCCAGATTGCAAGGAATAGATAAGGTTCATAAAAATTATATTGTTTAGAAAATATATGAATAGTTAAAAGATTAAGTATATGAGGTATATATGGACTTTGGTTCCTGTTTTATGAGAAAAGATCATTATGTTGAAAGACATCTTTAGTTATTTAAAGAACATGTATTTTTATGATTGTTGATTTAAGTGAATTCTTGTTGATATTGTATGGGCAATATTGTTATGATTGTAAATTTATGAGTGTACTTTGGTAGTACTAAGTTTTGCTTCCAAAGGCTAGGGAACTCTTTGATTGAGTTGTTTGTTCTATTTGGAGTGATTTGTTTATGTAAGTCTTCCAGATGGGGTTTTCATTTAATTGCGTGGGTTGTCGTAATATGTTAGTCAACCGTTGTATTGCCTTGGGTAGGGAATATAGTTGTATCCATTTTTTTTACCTAGTTTTCATGAACGAGGATGGTTTGTGCCTCCTTTGGAAGGAGCGGTTTATGTGTTTGTTGCCTCCAATGTTTGGAGAGGGTTTTGAATTTTGTTGCCTCCTGTGTTGGAGTGGATTTTCATTTTATGTTCCTCCTAGAGTTGGAGTGGTTTTATCTTGTGGGTTTACACTTGGGATTCCCTTGGTGATTGGTTTTTCTTGGTATGTTGTCAAGTAGAAGAATGGCTTTTGTTAGGGGCCAGAGCCCAAAGAGGTAAATTGGGAAACCTTCAGAGGTGGTTTAATCAAGTGATAACTAAAACAATATACTTAGAAGTTAGGTAGTTTTTCACATTAATTAAGATAATTGAGCCTCACTCATGGATGAAAGGGCTTGTATAGACTTGGGATGAGACAGGAAGGCCTAAAATGGCAAGGTCATCTATCTTGTCCTTACAAGAGGTATTTGATTCCGCATGAGTGAGTATGGGTGTCGAGATTCGGTAGAGGCCACCAGGACAACTCATAGTGGGGGTCGGAGCCTAGGAAGATTCCTAGAGGATATCCCGTGACGAGCTGTGTGATGACACTCTTTCTACAACAACAGTTGGTATTTTTGTTATGTGTATGGTCTTCTTATCATACTAGATCTTTTTTTATTTCTAGAAGCAATGTGACTTATGTTAGTGATGTTAGAGTTGTACTTGTTTTATCTTTATGGTTGTATGGTTCATGTGATTGGTTGTGTCAGTGTGACTTAGCCTGTGCCTAGAGGTTGATGGTCTTCTCTAGAAATCCTTGTTACTATCTCCTAGCACGGGGGGTGAGCCTTCGGGTATCACATGGTTGGGTGGAACGTGTACCTTAATCTGTTGGGTCGTCTTCTTGTTCATGTGGATGAGATTTCCAGTTGGAGAGCTCATGGGATCCATACTTTCATGCTTTATTATTTTCTGTTATTATTGTAATTTATTACCCCTCTCGTATCAAGGTGGAAGATGTAATTTGTAACCTTGTTTATTGGATTTGCCTCATTCGGGGAATGAGTGTTGTAATCATATTGTAAATTATATTATTGGAAGCATGTGGTATCTCTTATGCCTTTGATGTAATTATATAATGTATGGAATGTATGTGTATTTAATTTTGTTAAGTAATTAAATGTTATGTTTTTAATTCATGTTTCTTGTTTGGGTTAAGTAATCTCAGTCTCGTAACCTTAGAGGTTGTTGGCAATGGATGGTGATCTTGAATGTTAATTGTACTTAAAAAAAATTTGTACATTTGAGTAGTTAATTGAAACTTCCTCTAGGGTTGTGTGGCGGGGCGTTAGACCATCATTCTTGGATGATCCTATTTTAGAATGTCTTGTGCCTCTTCATTTTTTAGATAGGATACCCTATGATCATGGTACTATGCAAGAGTTTGAAGATTTAGAATACTTTTAATCTTTAGATGAGGATAACAAGGTTCTTTAGATGCCCCTTCTTCTTCATTAGAGACAATTTTTGTACCTTCACCTTCAGTGATTCCTTGTGTAGAGTCATTGATTGAGGCTCCCATCATTCCTGTTCAATGGGACTATTCATCTTCTATTGGTGATTCACTGAAAATTTTTAGTGATTCATTCCAAAAAGTATCTCATTGTCTTCCTAATTTGGATTCATATCTATCAAATGTTGCATCCTTATTTATGGAGTCTCATATTTTAGATTTGTAGGACACATTTGAGGGGTTATCTCTCCTCTTTGATGATAGTTATTGCACAAGTATTGTCAAACCATATTTTTCTTTGGATCTAGTTCAACATCAATTTCTACAAAGTCCTGGTTTATCACCTTCTTCTTTGATTAGGTATGTACCTGATTTGATTGTGACATCCTCATCTTTAGTGGACAAGGAGACACATGAGTAGATTTTAGAGGCATCATCATCATACATATTTATGCTTCCTTCTTTCAGTTCCTATCCAGAATGGGAAGAATTTTTGCATTTGTACTTGGTTTTATTTCTTCTAAAAGGGAGACAAGTTGTTTGTCAACATTGGATCATGTTTTGTCTTTAGACACTTACCATTTTTTCCAGAGATTACACATTATGAGGGGGGGATATGTAGTCTCTCTATTTCCATCTCATGGGGGGTTATTGATTGTAATATATCTATGTGATGGATGGTGTACTTGGGTGTATCATGGACTCCTCCATCCTTCATCACTTGATTGATTTCTTTTCTCTCTTTTGGGGAGGAGTTTTGTCCCATTGGGTTTTCTCCCTTTCTCCTTTTTTTAGAGATTGCATTTGCATTTGCATATGGGTACTTAAAATGGCCTTGTAGGGTTGAAACCCATCTTTTCATATTTTTTGCATCATTTGCATAATAATCTTCTCCCTAAGTCGCACTTAAGGGGGGTGTTGATGTGAATATATGCCTTGTACCTAGTAATTTAACTTACTAGGGACCTAGTGGACTTATTCACATGATTAAGTTTCCTTAGGATATAAGATTCTTTCTAGAAGTCTTAGTTGGATTTTCTAGAACTTATCTTATCTAGCTTTAAATTCTTGATTCCTAGGTTATTAGGTTGTTAGTTGTCAAATGTCATAGAATTAAGATGCATGTCACAATCATGTTCAATCTTATTCCTCACCTTGCCTATATAAGCAAGGTCATTGTACTCATATGTAATATACTTCACAACTCATCATCATTTTGACAGATCTTAATATCAAGCAAGCTCATATTCTTGCATACCCTCTTGTAGAAGGTTTTCATTCTTTTTGCAGGTGGTCTTGAGTATTGAGCTAATCTTCAACTCTTACAAATGAAAATCCCTAAAAAACCACAAAAAATATTTCTTGTTCTACTCTTGAGTTTTAGGTTCCTTTGAAGAAGATGATATTCCATATTTACATTTTGTGATATATATTCTTCTTCCTTTCCTTCTCATTTCATCAATTTATCTCAATAGACTAGATTATTTCCTTGTTATTCTCATAAGTTCCATCAATGGTAATTTTCTTTATAGTATCTAGTTTATTATTTGTATGTGTAGGTTACATTTTTCTTAGCAAACCAACATTCTAATTTGTTGTCCATACAAGACTACAACATGTCAAACAAATGTCTATGTTAAGTGCTAGTTTCTAACACAATCGAATTCATAATTCAGCTCTAGGTTCCTCTTTACCAATATTTTCTATTTTTATAATCTATTTATGATTTATGTTAGTATTTTTTAATAATTATTAGTAGTTTACTTACTTTAAGTGTTTTAACTTGGATATTAAATAAACATATATATATTTAAATAAATTAAGGTTAATTAACTTAATCTATTTTTAAAAAGTAGTAGATTAGTTCGAACATATCTACTTAATCGAGTGTAGATTCATTGAAATCAATTTCAAGGAGAGATAGCATTTCCTTAGTAGAACTTCAACCCTTATAATTATTATTTCCAATTTATAATGCACATGTATTTCTTGATATTTCATTTCCTTAAGGGTAACTTAGGGGGATAAAAAAAAGTGAAATGAGAGATGGATCATCAAATATGGATCCTACAAACTATGAATGATCAAGAACACATGTATAATCTAATAAGAAAAAATAAAGGACTAATAATAAATACCCCAAGGAAAACTTCATTTACCTCAAGCATTGATCACAATTGAAGATAGTGAGATCATGTTAAAGGCTTAATTTTGAAATGTGTTCAACCCTCTTCCTTGGAAAGCAAGTTTCTACAATTAGAAAACCATCTTAGATGAGCTACCAAATGAAGTGGATGTGGACCTATATATTTTTTTACATTGATGTTCCATTATTTTGTAATAAATTTATTTTACATTTTATTTATCACACCAAAGAGTAGTGATATGTTCTTATCAAAAACCAATCTATCATCGATTGGTGAATCCAAAGACCTTCTTGGCTAGCTAGAACAATGCCACAATTTACTCAACCTTAATATAATAATGCAATAGTTGATTACTTCTTTCATGACCATGTAACTAGACTAGAACCAAGATAATATACAAAGCTAGAGGTGGACTTTTGATCATCAATATCAAAAACTCAATATAAGTAATATACAACACATATCCAATGAATACTAACATTTTCAAATATGTTTCTTTTAATATATACTTAGAGATATTTTCAAGTTTAGATTTTTAATCATACAATTAAAAATTACACATTTTTATTTACTCTAACAAGTCTCACTATTTTTTAGGGTTGATTAAATTATATTTTTCTATTAAACTTATCCAATAATTAAATTTCATAATTGAGTTTCTATTAAAAATTAAATTTAAACATATGTATAAAATTAAAATGGGAAAAAAACAAACTAAAGTGCATTAGAAAAGGTGTATCAACCTTGCTTCTAATATTAAAATTATAAAAAGTGTAATTTTTGAATTATAAAATTAAAAAAATCAATTTCTCTTTTATAGAGTTATTTTTTTGTGCACCACTTCTAGAGGTACTTGTTGTGTAGTTTTATTCAAGCTCTATAACTAAAAAATATGGGCCCAATTAGCCTCCTGGATCAAAATGTATACCCTCTATAAGTTGAACCTTCTGCATAAGAAATATAAAAATATGTTGGACATATAAAAGAGTTGTAAAGGGGAGTTACATTTGTTGACCAAATTATATGTGTGTTATGACACATCATAACGCATCGTTGGTTGGACATTTAATGGAACCAAAATGGGACAACCAATTTGATGAATGGATTATAAGGAAGTTATGACAAGTGGAAGGAATGTGTTATTTTTAGCTTGTGGACTCATCTTGAAATTTAGGTGTTGATTTCTAAGCTAAGAATTTGAGTGTCACTTTTTGAGTTGTTTTTTTCATGCCTTTTTAATTACTACTTGATGGTGTCATTATTGTATGTCCTATATATTAGGTTCTTGAGATGGAGGTTGTGTGTAGAGTTTTGTAGATATTGTTGAGGTGTCAAAATTCCTTCATGTATTTGGTCGGTGATACTCATGTGAAAGCTTTCTCTGTAAGGGTATTGTAATTGTTTTATCTACTACATAATACATTAGGATTCTTTGGAGCATGAGATTTTCCTCCTAAAAATATTTTACCCATGTACACATATTTTATGGCATATTATTTATTTATGTTTATATTTATTTATTCTTCCAATAATTGTTAAAAATTTATTTATTTTAGTGTAGGAAGCACTTTTGCATTTCTTTCTTTTATTTGGTATAAAATTCTAATACCTCAAATTTTAGGTGTTGGGTAGAGTTTTTTTTTTTACCAACCTTCATTTGAGTGGGAGGGAGATTTATAGAGAGGGTTTTGATCTTATTAAGAAAGATATAGCAGACACATCGAGATATAAATAGTAAAGTTTTCAAGCACAAATTTTGAGTTGTGAAAGCTCAAGATGAAGGATGTGCTCATAAATTGAGATATATTCATTGTAGTATCTAGATCCAAATTTGTAGCTACATCACAAGAAGACTAGGTTAAGAAAAATAGAAAAGAAAAGGGTCTCATTAGACTCAATTTGGTCAATTTAGTGTTGTGAAATATGCATGAACAGACTACTATAGTGAATCTTTGGAACAAGCTTGGAGAATTTTTTTAGGTTAAATCCCTAGTGAATAAGCTTTTCTTAAGACATAAGTTGCATACCCTCATGATGGAGGATAGTGGATCTATGATCAAACATCTAATTGCCTTCAATATGGTAGTTAGCTAGTTGCACTCCATGGGAGTGCAAATAGAGGAGGGTAATTATATGACTTTGTTGTAATTTTTTCTAGATTCACAGGACTACCTAGTTATGACTATTAGGAGCACTATCACCAATTTTAAGATGGATGAAGTGGTTACATATTTTTTTCTAAATAAATGAGAAGGAATGATTATGACTTAGCTAAGGGGCCCTAGTGGTTCATTGAAGATCCAAAGAAAAAGGCAAGAAGAAGGACATGAAATAAATAAATCTAGATTCAAATTTCTTGGTAATTTCAATGTGAAATGTTGAAATTATGGTAAAGTTATAAATCTAAGAAGAGAATGTAAGGAGAAGAAGAAGAAAAATACATATTACAATTATGAGTCTAAGAGATCCTCCTAGGTTGAAGGTGATGCATTTCTCACTACCTTTTATACTCATGTATTGGAAGGTGTGTGATTGATAGACTCTAGTGCCTCTTTCCACATGACCTCACATCAAGGTTGGTTTACAAAAAATGAATAATGTGATGGGGAGAAGGCATATTTTGGAAATGATTCTCATCTAAATATTGTTGGCCATGGTAGAGTCCTAATTCAATTACATAAATAAACAAGTGAAGGGAATCAATAGTGTAAGTTACATATCCTTGGTTTGGTATGGAACCTACTTTCTCTAAGTAAATTTAATGATGTAGGTGTATAGGTTATTTGATTGAGTGGAGGGTGAAAAATGGTCAAAGGAGCTACATGTTCTTGCTAAAGGTATTTAGAGTGGCACTCTGTTTCAACTAAATACATGCATAATTCAATGCAATAGTTCTTCAATTCTCTCAATGAAGAGATCTACAAAATATTTATCTTCACCATTTGAACCAACAATAAAGAGGTATGTTGTGACTACTTCTTATGGTTGTGATTTCTAGGTATCTAAGAGTGCTCGTTCTTTCAACAATAAGCTGCCAACAAAGAAAATAATATTATAGCAACAACATATGGGTCACATAAGTGAGAAGAGATTAAGAACCCTAAAAAATACAAACCTTGTTGATGGGCTAAATGATTGTAATCTTGAATTTTATTTCTTTGAACATTGTGTACATGGAAAATAAAATCACATTAAAATTTACTCTAATTCTCAATAATTTTCTAGGGTATTAGATTTAATCCACTCTAATGTATTTGGTCTTGTTAATGTTCCTTCAATTTCTAAATCCATATATTATATTTATTTCAATGATGATTATAGTAGAAGGACATGGGTATATTTTCTTAGAAATAAATTTAAATTTTTTATTCATTTTAAATATTTAAAGGCTTTTTAAAGAATTAGACTAATAGGAAGATTGTGAATTTGAGGATTTATAATGGTAGTGAGTTTTGTTCAATATATTTTGATAGATTCTATAAGGATCGTGGGATAAAAAGACACAAGACAACTTCATACGCCCCTAAAAAATGGAGTTGTAGAAAGAATGAATAGGACATTAATGGAGAGGGCTAGGAGTATGCTCATTGACATTGATCTAGAATATTTTTTTGGGAAAAAAGTGGTTTATGTAGTTTCCATAGTGTGTTACCTAGATAATAGGTCTCCTACATCAACTCTTATTAATAAGACACCTATGAAAGTTGGTCAATAAAAAATTCCTCATTGAGACATCTTTGAATCTTTGGTCATGAGGCATATGCACATCTTCCAATGGAGAAGTGATCAAAGTTGGAGAACAAGGTTGTAAAATATATCTTCATTGGTTATGATGTTGTTGTAAATGGATACAACTTTTGGGACTTTATGATGCTAAAATTTTTATATATCATTTTTTTAATCTTTAGAGAAGGCAAGTCTTCTTCCATAGTATTGTAGCTAGAGAAGGATGAAAAGAAAGATGTGGTTCAACTTAAAACCCCAATGACCAAGAAGGTTGAACTAGAATCCCATGAAGGACCTAAAGAGGATGAAAGATTAGATAGTTTAGAAAGTTCTTAACAAGAGATAGAACTTTCAACATGGCTAATAAAGAGACCCATTTGAAAAATAGAACCAAACAAGTGCACTTGGGCTTTAAGTGGAGATGTATTTTTTACTTTGATTACTAACAATGATGAGCCTAGAACTATAAAGGAAGTTATGGATATGAAAAATGTATATTCTTGGAAGGCGACCATATATAAAGAGATGGATTATTTGAAGAAAAATTATGCATGGGACCTACTACCTTTCCTAATGGATGAAATCCTATTAGATGTAGATGGGTATATAAAATCAAAATATGATTTGATGGTAGTTTTGAGAAGTAACATGTAATATTGGTTGTGAAGGGTTATTACTAGGTTGAAGGAATAGATTATGGTGAGATTTTATCACCAATAGAAAAGTTGGCATCCATTCAATTTATATTGTCTCTTGTTGTAGTGTATGATCTTGAGGTTGTATAGATGGATGTGAAGAAAGAATTTCTTCATAATTATTTAGAGAAAGAGAATTATGTCATGGCTAGAGAACTACATTGAGAAAGGTAAAGAACATTTGATTTGTAAGTTGAATAAATATTTGTATGGTCTTAAGAAATCTCCTAGGATGTGATACCAAAATTTTGATTCTTTTGTGTTGAGTTTTGGATTTATGAGATCCAAATTAGGTCATTGTATCTACTATAAGATGGATAGTAATCATATTATTATTACATTATATGTTGATATATTATTTTTGATAATGGTAAAGGTTTGATCTATGAATTAAAGTCTCAAATTTTAAAACAATTTGAGATGGACTTATGGGAAGCCAACTACATATTGAAGATGTAGATTAGAAGAGATAAAATGAATTAAAAAATTTGGTTGGGATAGAGGAAGCATATAATCTCAATATTGGAGAGGTTTAATATTTTAGATTGTAGGCCATTATGTGTTCTTGTTATGATGGGGAAAATTTTATCTATCGACCAATGTCCAGTTTATCCTAATGAGATGGAGGATATAAATAGAGTACCTTATGCTAATGCAATAGGGAGTTTTTCATATGTTATGTTTTGCACAAGGCTATACATTTCCCTAGTAGTGGTAGTTCTTAGCCAATTTATGGCTAATCCTAGATGAGTACATTGGGATGCAATGAAGAGGCTCTTAAAATATTTGTGGGGTATTTCTAATTATTCCTTATGTTATCGTGGTTATCCTATAGGAGACAAAAATTCAATTTATATTCATAGATTTATGGATTTAGATTGGGCTAAATATGTTGATAATTGAAGATGCACTAGTGGCTACATTTTTATTATGGTTGGTGTTGCAATCAAATCGGATGAGTAAGTGATAGGATGTGGTTTTTTTTCCACTATAAAAGCATAGTACATGGAAGAAACTTATACTTTTAAGTAATCCATTTGTCTTAAGAGATTACATTCAAATGTTGGACTAGAGGTAGGAGTCATTATGACTCATTGTGAAAGTTAGAGTGTCATATGCTTGGAAAATAACCCAAACTTTTATGTGAGGACAAAGCATATTGATGTCTAGTACTTAACAATTTTTTATGATATGGTAGATGATGGAAGGGTGATGCTATAAAAAGGTGAGACTTAGAAATTTTTTGCAGATGCTCTAACAAAACTAGTGAGTACAAAAAAAGTGGTGCTATGAGTCCATGGGATTCTCGACCCGTAGAAATTAGATCACATTTTTTATACTCTCTTTTACTCTTACAATGTGTTTGAAAAGTGGGAGAATATTAGGAAATTTGTCTCAACCTTGCTCTTAATTTTAAAATTATAAAAGTGTTTTTTTAATAAAATTAAAAAATTAACTTTTGTGATATAGAGTTGATTTTAGCCAAAATAAATATTTTAGATTGATCGACATCACATAGATGGGTGCATGTTTCCTAGTTAATTTCAAGATCTATAGCTTTAAAAAAGGCCCCAATTGTCATCCCAAATAAAAAATTGCAGCCTCTATACGTTGGGCCTTCTATATAGAAAGTGTAAAAAATATGATGGACACATAAAAGAGATGTAAGGGGGAATTGCATTTATTAACCAAATTATGATGTGTGTTATGAAACATCGTAAGGAAACTTTGGTTGAAGATCATGGAACCAAAATGAAACACCTAATTTGGTGAGAGAATTATAACAAGATTAAGATAGGTGAATGAAATATGCTATTTTTAGCTTGTGGACTCATCTTGAGATATGGGTGTTGAATCTCTCATCTAAGGATTTGGGTGTCACTTTTTGGGTGGTTTTAGCTCATATTTTGTTAATTACTATTTGATGGTTTCATGTATTATATCTCCTATATATTATGTGCTTGAAATGGAGGTTGTGTGTAGTGTTTTGTAGATATTTTTAAGTTGTTAGAATTCCTCCCAATCTTTGGTTGGTGATACTTCTATAAAAAAATTTCTCTACAAGTATATTGTAATTGTGTTGTTTACTAAATAATGTATTGGACTACTTTGGAGTGTGACATCTTTATTATAAAAGGGGTTTCCCCACTTTCACTTGTGTTATGGTATATTATTTATTTTAAGTATATGTGTTTATTTTTTTTGTAATTGTTAAAATAATAAAATTTACACAATACTCTCCTAAAAAAATTAGTAAAATATTTATGTGTCTTGCTTCCTTTCAAATTATAGGTTAACAATGACTTAAAACCTTCTTAAATAACTTGTGAGGAAAAATAACAGTTTCTATACATGGACATCTACATAGCTCTAATGTAAATATATTAAAATTATATGTTTTTAAAATAAATTACCTTTTTTATGAAGGGAAAAAAAGCTTTTGAAGGGCCCTTGAAACCTTATTACACTACAACATAGAACAAAAAAAGAAAAAAGAGCATAGAAAAACATTCATAAAAAGTGAACCCCCAACGAAAAAGACATAACAACACCCAAAAAAGAACAAATACAGAACCAACCACTTAAAGGTGCTTCGAGGTCTCAATAGCATCCATTTCTTGCAAATAAAATTCCTCATGAAGCTTAGTGAATTCAATGAGATTGATCTTCTTAGCTTCAAAATATTTTTTCTTACTACCATGCATCCTCGTACTAGGCCTTGCATGACTCTTATTGTCTTCAACTTTTGCATCATGCTTGACCTACCCCTCCTAGTGTTATTTTAGCTTGTCAATTAAGATCTTGATCCTAGTAGCACTATTCCTTATGGTGCATTTACTAACTTGAAAAATTCTCTCCAAGTTCCCATTTATAGCTCTAACTCTTTTTTAGAGAAGTAAATATTTCGTTAGTTTCTTTATTCCCATTCTCCATACCCATCACCACTTGCTTCAAATCAGCTAGCTACTTCTCAAATCACCTCATTTTAAGGACACCATCCCACCCCTAAAGGATAGTATCATCCTTCTCTTGAGTTACACTATTTTTTCCACCAAACTTTATGTACATGTTATCCAACTTGATATTCAAGTGATTAATTTCAATATAAAACCATTTAGTCATTAAATATTGCAAGGAGACAACATCCCTCATAGTTCCCAATGCTTGTGCCAATTTTTCTTGATTGAAACCCATGAATACTAACTTTGTAAAGTCCTTATCCACTTCTTATGTAGGGCCTGAAGTGGTGGGGAAAGGGACCCTAGTCTTAGGGTCCACAAATGTTGGCTTTTCCATCTCATCTCATAATTGAGAGAAGGGGGACATCTTCAATTCTCTCATCCAAACCCTAACCTTTAGCACTAACATCCTCTTTTTCCACTTCCATCTCATCCCTAATGGCACTACCTTTTTACCCCAAAACAAACCTTTTTGATTTAGATTTTTTATGGGGAATGGGGGTATTTTGTTTGAATTTCTTCTCCCTCTAAACTTTGACTTCCAGGCTTTTATATGTATCATCATCCACCAGCCCAAATACTTTCTCCTTCCCCTTTTCTCTTGTTGTTGGAAGGGTTCTAGGGGTTTGTTATTTTAGATATCTCTTTTTTTGCACAAACTTAGGCTCCTCCTCCATTTTATTATAGTCTAGGTTTGATGAAGGACTAGAAACCTCTTGAAAAGAATCCCCATCCACATCACCCTCCTTAAGAGACTCAAAAGAGGAAGTGTTAGTAGCTTCTTCATCATCATGAAGATATCTCATCTTACAACTAATAGCATTTTTATAAAAGTATTTTCTTCATTTAGTTCACCAGTAACAACATAAGGCCTTTGTGTGTCAACATCATAGCTAGTGCCTTCCTATAGTCCTTGATGGAAATTTTATTTAACACGAACAAATAAAAAGGAAAAGTAACTTGTATTTTATGATAGAAATAATTCAAAATAATAAAGTTATGACCATAAATAGACCTATATCTCCCACCAAGGGTGACATAACTCGTGACCACCTCCACCATAGCAACCTAGATGGAGATAAGTGAAGTCCATTCATACCCAAAGTGTAATTTCATTGGTTTCTCTCTCTCTCTCTTGTTACCTTTAAAAATACATGCATTGCTTCATTCCCTACCTTTCTATCTCTATATATTTGTTTTCCTTTAGTTGAGAGCCCTAATACATGATCAATGAGTTCCTCATTAATGCTACACTACATACTGAACATTGTCACCTTCCTATTCTTCCAAGATTTGGTGAAGGATTTTGACACCGCAGGGTCATGACCATATAAGCATTTTAAGAATAGGGTTTATCCACCATCCACCAAAATTTTGGACACTTGGGGCCTCTAACAAATACCCTCACAATTAGGTGGCTCCACTTTATTCATGTCTCCTCCCATTCCTAACCATTCACTTTTTCTATTCATAGTTTCCCTCAAACCCTTAACAATTTCTACACAACTAATTTTTTGATCTATGAATAGAAAATAAACACTTGGAACAAACTAGAAGTCATAATTAATTGTACATTAAATTTTCCCTCATCTAGGCATAATTGTCAATATGGTGTAAACTGCCTCTTACAATAAAATCATTAACTTGACATGACTTCACCTACATGGGAAGGGAAGATAAATCTTCCCAAATATTCATCCAATCAAGATTGACACCAAGGTTCACAAGGGAGTCAACCAAATAATTCCCCTTACATAACACATGCTAAAATAGAATCCCATCGAAGATTTGGGTAATTTTAATGGAGTTGTTTATAAAAAAAATATCAATTGTCCAACTAGGCCTTTGATTCCCCCTCAAACATTGGATTATATTCAAAGAGTCCCATTCCACAATGATTTTATTAAACCCTTTAGATTGAGAAATATTTTTAATATTTAAGGTAGTTGTTTCAACAAAGTGGCTAGTTTAGATCTCGAGAGGAGTAGCAAACACAAGAATGAATTGGACTTTATCATTTCTCAATGCATCACCACCCCCAATAGTACCAAGGCTACCCTAAGAAGTGCCAGATCAAAATTAGCTTTTATCCACCCCATAAGAGGAGGGTTCCAAACAACTCCCTCTCTCAAGGATGAATTGGCCTTTATCATTTCTCAACACACCACTACCCCCAACAGTACCAAGGTTACCCTAAGAAGTGCCATCAAAATTAGCTTTTATCCACCCAATAAGAGGAGTGTTCCAAACAACTCCCTCCCTCGAGGATTTAGATTTTTTGAGGGAGATGAAAATATCAACATTAAACTTCATCGTTTCGTAATTTGGATATCAAAATGAGAAACCTCAACTCTATAGTTCAACACAAAACTATCCAAAATTCCCACAAAGTAGTTCTGTTTCAAGGCCAAGGAAATTTTGTTAGCCACTTTGAAAGGACAACACATTTTTATCTCTAAAGATCTTGTTTTTCCGCTCTTTCCACAAGCCCCAAGTTGTATCCAAGAGTAAGAGGGTTCGCAAGAACTTTAGAGAAGGATTAGACAAGGGGGATGTCATGCCCATAATTTTACACTAGGAAAACCCAACAATTTTTTATTTTTATTTATAGAAGAGTGATATTCTAGATAATTCTAACATGAAAGATGTTAGTAAGGTTGATTATAATAATACACATATTCTCACCGAATGACATTGATGTTATCTTCAACCATTTCTACTTAATATAGAATTAATAGTAGTATTATTACTATCCAACTTGTAGCATGGTCATCTAAACACCCTTTCACGTTTACTACGATAACCCTACTAGATCAAAAGAATGGCATTAATGTTATGTTTATTTAATGAGTAAATGAGTTGTTCATTCACTTTTAGCAAAGAGCTAAGAAAACATTTCTATTTACTGATTATCTAAAAAAAACTATAACCCTTCTTAGTGGCAATTTATATTAACTAAACAAATAGAACATATAAGTGACTATTAGAATACTTGCAAAGGCATAAACTCTTTTCCTTTATGAAACTTTAGAATCATTATATTTTGCTGAACAACAAAAGGAGTTAATCTAATAATTTTATATAAGATTGAAAACTCATTTTCATAGAGTGCACTTTCTCCTTCAACACAACAAAATACAAATTTGTTACTTGGACCTTTCATATTACAATTGATACATAGAAATGAACCAAAATCACATGCCAATGAAATGACTACTTTTTTTTTTCTTTTTCAACAAAGATATTGTCCTTCTTTATAACAACAATAATTATGAATACAATGAATGACACATAATAAAATAAAGCTTGCTCTCCACCCTACCGTAATGGCGTCATGGAGCCTCATGGACTCTAGCCATACCCCTGAGCAAGGTAGTTTCTTAGCTCCAAAATGATGAATGGAATCTTTTCAATTTAGTTTTTTTACGAGGGAGAAAGAATAACATAGCACCTAGTTTCTTACATCTAGTTTCTCTACTCCTTGCTCCAACCATATTCCATGCAACAATTCACTTTCTTACAATAGATAAACAAAATAGAAAATGAAGTAAAGGAAACTTATCTCTCTCTTTCTTTTCTTTTTTTTTTGGTGAAGGGATTTAACTCTTTTAGCCAGCTTTCCTCTTCAAGCCAAGCCATCTAGATCACTATCTCACAAAAAGGGCTCCTCCCCTCATCTTCTCATTCTTCCTATCAACTTGACTAAGTTCTCCAAGGGGAGAAGTGGGTAACACCCCACTCTTCCTTCCTCTCCAAGATATATAGGAGTTTCAACTTGCAACCTTTTAGATGGGGAGGTGAGAAGTGTACCTTCTTCCATTAATGAGAGTCTTTTCTTATTCAAGAGGGTAACATGCATTTGGACAACCCCTCAATCTTTTCACCCCCTCCTCCATCAAAATTCGTCACCTTCTAATATGAGGACTTTTTAGGGGTCAAATCATGTCCTTGGGACATTATTGTGTGCCCACTTAACCCCTACCACTATGGTAAGTACCCTAGGGGGTTTATTTTTCAATCTCAACCAAGGAAACTGACCAACAACCCACTTTAAAAGCCCATTTAAGATTCCATCCGAGTTTCACACTTGGATAAGGGTTCCCAACCCTTAGACCCACTTACAAATTCACATAATCAATTATCCCTTTTATAACAACCCACATCACCTTAACTTACCAACATATTAAATTGACTCATTTCTAAGCCCCAAAAAGGAGGTCAAATTCATGATCACAAGGAGATGATTTTTGATCTACTCAATGGTTTTCCCTTCTCATACTAACACTCTACTTTCCTGCACATTACCAATTCAATTGTAAGAACAATCATATATCACATGAACTTGATAGCTAAAATAAGATTTAATTGCACCACAATTCCATTTACAACTTCAATTAATATTCCCAATTTACGAGTCCATAACACCTTCACGACGGTGACAATGAAACAAATATCAAGGAGAAATACAAGAATAAAGTCACGCAATCACATTATTTATTGTTCACAGTACAACTTTCCATTTATTTATGGAAACATAAAACAAATTAGGTTAGCAGTAATCATATGCAAGCGGGTTTCTTACATCCCCTTCCCCTTAGATTAGACTTCCTCCTGGAAGTCATTGAGGTTAGGAAAAGTAGTCTAAATATAGCAATGCACATAAATTTGTTAGATTATAAATTACTTTACTTTCTTGATGAAGAAATTAGAGCATTCTACCATTAAGCACACATTAAATAAATCCCTTTCATGAATCAAACATCTAAATGCTTAGAACAAAATTTTCCACCATGGAACATTCATTCAATATAATCACAATATACAAATGTTAGTAGTCATCCATGTAGTTAATATTATTGATGTCAACATATATGCAACACATTAACATCCTTGGATACCCTTAAGGTTCTCTTTTGCATCATAAACATCACTTATGATGTTAGAAAATATTTTCGTTCTAATATCAATTCATGTCCTCAGAATAGTAGTCTCAATTTTATCTATCACTTTCCTTCTCACATACATGTCATTTATACCAAGTGTCATGCCTAGAAAATTTGCAAGAAAGAATAAGTAAATCAATAAAACCAACAAAAACACAACCAATTTTTTTTTTGAAACATCTACTAACTTTGCATAAGTACAAGAAACCACTAGAAGATGTGCAACTATTGCTTAACAATACATAGTTCATCTCACTATTAGCACATACATACTTTATTTTCTTTACACAATGTTCACTTTGTTTATTATTTTATTAACATCTATCCTTTGCATACTAGTAATGTAAATTGCCATATAATTTACAATTGCAATATAGGTAATACTCAATCATCACACTTCTCAACTTATAGACATCACATTTATGATCAAGATTTTTTTTTTTTAAATCCATGCCATTCTTCCTTTTTATGCAACTATGTTTGTTATATTTACAACATATCAATGCAGGTATTTCCACTATGTTTCTCACATCATGCTAAAGAAGATTTCCTACTTATAAGGAGGATAGTTAACCATTTTCACTTGAAACGTCACCCTATACATCAAGAAAAGAAAACATACTCAATGCATAAAACACATGGAAAATCATGGAATCATAATTCTCTCAACTTATTCATGTCTTATTACAAATCTTGCATTTCATTTTTTTTAAGATTGATCTATTTGATCGCAAGTTATAACAATCGTCTTTACAACCACAATTCCATATATCCTCATAAGATGCACAATGAGTACAAATCTTGAAAGTTCTATCTACCTTTTAAAGTTATCTCCTTTGCATTTGGGTGTATACATTCTTCTCTCAAAGAGTAAGCATGATCAATGGCATAGGATGTACAACACTAGTTGAAAGTTTCACAAATCTACTTTATTGTCCCTTATTATTATTGTCGAACTTTCTAATTACTTAATACACCATAAATCACACATAATTCATTACTCAATTTATAAATTCACACAATTAATTATTCAATTCTCTTGACATGCACACAACCTTCAAGGTCAACACCAATTTAATGCATTATTACTTCTCTATGACATACATTCTTTCTTATTTTGGCATTAAATTCATTTAATCCTTAGCTATACATGTGAGGGAAAAAGTAATATCTTGTGTCCTTTAACTCTATACTTGGCAAGGTCTCTTCACAAGGATTCTAAGCTTAATTACTAGAAGGAATGTATTAATGCATTACCTAATTCAATTTTCACCAGTTATGCCTTAGTTGTAACTTTTTGTGCATCCTTACCTTTGTCTTGAGTTTTAGTAGTTGTTATAGTTCTATTAAGTTTACTAGGTCACTGTTTACTTGCAAATGTGTTTAAATAACTAGAATATTCACCATATAATTCAAGGTAAATTATGGTTTTGACCACTTCCCAATAGATTTACCATACAATGTAGGGTTTTGATTATAAATTGATATCATCGTACATGAAATTTTCTCTACCATCCATAAGGTGATTTCTTCATTGCTTCACAAGAGCAAAAATTATGCCCTCACATTATGTGTACATTAAGATCTTGAATACTAGGAAAGGACTAGATATACATAGTCTAAGGTGTGCAATTAGTAGCTTGTGAGTGTCTTGATTCTATTACCACATTGTGATCGAGTCCTTCAATTTAGGTCCAATAACTTACACCTAAAAGGTTTATTTTCAAACCTTGACCATAGTTGAAATCCAAAATGTATATAAAGTGCTCCAATTACACATAATACGAGGCCAAAAAGACTCCTATTGTTTCATTCTTGTTGTCAATTTGATTTACTCAATTCGAGGGTTTAGAGATTCAAACTTATTTAATTACAACACCTAACACATTAATCCATTTTGTAATCCAATAGTTCCTTTCGTTTCACTAATATAGTTATGGTGTTCCATCCTTTACTTGCACTAGGGTTTCCATAGGAAAATATGTTGCTCCCACAACAACCATATCCTTGAGAAGTTACGTTATTGCATTTTAAAAATTATGATCCTAAGAGATCATCCAAAATAACATTTCTTTAATACTATAAATCGCGATGTCCTATTGCACTATTCATGCTTTTTACATAAGGATTGTGTTTTGGAACTCAATTATACCTTTTCAAAAGTTAAAGAAATTTTAATGTCTTATGGCATCATAATCTGTGTTAACTAGACTAATACAAGGTAGAAGTCATTTGCCTTCTTTACTTAAATCAAGAGGCCATGTTTAGATTGAGTTTATTCAAAATAAAATAAAATGAATTTCATTAATTAATACTCACTTGACCCATCTATAATGGTCAATTTAGCAATTTACAACTTTATTTGGGTCAAATAATTATAGCTATGTTCTCACTTGCTACTCCACATAAACCCCTTATATTTTTCCTTATCAACATCTCATTCTTCCTAACACAAGGTGGTTTGCACATTTTCCTACACAATCACCCTTCTTAATGCTCAATCTATTCCCAGAGTTCCCTAGAGTTGCAACCTAGGGCTCTGATACCAAGTGTCATGCCCATAATTTTACACTAGAAAAACCCAACAATTTTTTAACTTTTTTTTTTTAGAAGAGCGCTATTCTAGATAATTCTAACATGAAAGATGTTAGTAAGGTTGATTATAATAATACACATATTCTCACCGAACGACATTGATGTTATCTTCAACCATTTCTGTTTAATATAGAATTAATAGTAGTATTATTACTATCCAACTTGTAGCATGGTCATCTAAACACCCTTTCACATTTACTACGATAACCAACCACTAGACCCACAAATCCTTGAGGGAGGAAGGGAAGTATTTAGGAAGAAATGAGATAATTAAGAAGGAATGAGGAATTTATATGATTTTTTTGTGTAATGTCAATTCTAATTTTGTTGAACGATTAATTTAATCGAAAGAAAATTAGATCATAAGATTTGAATACATAGAACATAGATCAAAAGATTGTGACGAAGATGTTCAAATATTTATGTTTCTTGATATTGAATTGCATCTACAATCTAATCTTGGACTAGGTCATGTCACACACCCTAATCCTAGATTAGGTTGCACCATGTACCTTAATCCTAAACTAGGCTACCCCACAATCTAAATGATGTGTGACCTTGTTGAAAACTAATCCCAACCAGGTACTAAGAATATATTCTCCTCTAAAAATGTGTTTTCCTCTTTACATATTTGTTGAGGTTTGTGTCTAAAATCACAGTGGAACATTATCTAGATATAGAACAAAGACCATCAATTTCCTCAATAGTAGTCAAACTCCTTTATTGATGTGAAGGATCAAAACCATACAGAATTACCTACCATACAAATGCTCCTAATACAGTAAATTACAAATAAAAAATATTGATCTGGCCATGCAACAAACGAGGAAGATTTGAAAGCTCTGCAAGAATTTGGAATAAAGAGCAAAGGTATGATCAATCATAATAAATAATTTATTTGGACGATCTACATTATGCATACGGCGGCCGCCCTTATTCTACGTCAATGTCATGGACATGGAAATAGAAAACACCCAGCTCAGTCGCCGAGATCACATCCTCTCGGCGCTCAATGTGCATAAAAATACTAAAAACTATTCCTTTCCTCTAGACTTGATGGAATTCACTTTCTTTCTTCTTTGCAGGGGGGAGTAGTTAGAAAGAAGCAAGCAAGCAAGTAGAAGTAGAAATATATATAGATATATAGGAGTTGTACAATCTGTCACAGGCTGTGTGCATAGTCCGAGAAAGTGCAACAGAATCGCTTCTTCATCTCTCTGTGTGGGCTCCATTGCTTTCACGCCTCACGACAACAGAGGAACAAAGAATCAAACCTCTCACCTCATCAATACTACAATTCAGTTTGTAGCCCTGGAAAAAGGAGCTCTATGTCGCACACATTATTAGTCATTTTATATAATTGTTGTCTTACAGAGGTGGGGTAGATTTGGGTTTCAAGTAAATACTTAGCTTCCGTGGCAACTAGTACTTCCTTGTCACACAAGGTTGTAGGAATGTTCTATGATATAAGAGATAACTGGCTTCGATTGCAAGCAGTTTCTGAAACAGCTTGGAGATTGCTTTGAACTGTGACTGTTGCAGTGGGTGTCAGGGGATTTGAGTCACAGCCATGAAAGGGTACTACTGTTCTGTTGGAGCAGCAGCTGTCAAGCTTGCAAGAATGTTAGTCATCATGATGCTTCTCCTGGCTGCCTTGATATCATTTCAGGCCCCAGGAGCCTCTGGAATGAGAGATTCTGTTGGAATTAGGCACAGGCTGTATGCTGTGCATGGAGGTGCAGAGACTGAAGTGAAATTTCACAAAGGGGCCACGCCAGATCTGAATTATGGCAGTGTTAAGCGTAGAGTCCCCAATGGTTCAGACCCAATTCATAACAGGTACTGTGGGGGTGATTGATTTTGTTTCTAGGATAGCTTAAATTTTTTCAACAATTGGGTTTTTCAGCGCTGCAAGGCTTTTACAAGTTTCAGCCCTGCAGCTTCACCCTTTTGGCAACAGGGGATGCCAAGAGCAGGAACTGAAACACTCAACCTCACAAGATGAGATGAATAACTATGAGAGATGGATAACTAATGAAATGATTCAGACCAAAAAAGTCTTGCCAAACCAACAGTTTAAGGGAATTTGTTTGTCATTTAAACTAACACAATCATTTCCCACTGTTGTATGTCAATGAGATGGAGAATTACTGCCACAGGCAGAAATTCAAAACCATCGATTAGTTAGGAGTCGAATTTAGGACCTCTCATTTTCTGTTTATGACTTATATTATAGAAATTCGAAGCCATTCTTAAACTTTTCTTGGACTAGTTAGTAGTCTAATCTTTTTCGTGCTTATGACTTGTATTGCAGAAACTCGAAACCATTTTTAAACCTTTCATGTTAGGAGTCGAATCTAGGACCTCTCATTTGCTGCTTATGACTTGCATTAATTCATAGCTCAAAATTTGCATTTATGATTTGTATGTTGAATGTTTTCAGAAGAGCTGGGAAATCAGGGGAGCCTCCAGCAGTTTAGCAGAAGGAAGAGTTTCATGAAGAAAAGTTGGAAAAAACTAGTACCAATGGAGCCCTTCAAGGAAGTAGTCGTTTGCCAGTATATTAATACGAGACTAAATCTATCACTTCTGAGTACAGGGTAAAAATTTAGAAAAAAGGCTTCTACGACAAAAATATAGTTGAAGCAACTGTATCAGTCCAATACATATCTTGACTTGTTTATGGTATTCATGGTATTTTACACTGTACAGACAACAGAATTGTCAGATTTGCTTGTTTCACAGACATATTTTTGAGCTTACAAAATAGTGATAAAAAAATATATGAAGATAAAATTATGAGTCATCATGTGTGGCCACCTGTTCACTGTGTTGTTGAATTATTGAGTGCATGATAAAATTGATTTGCAAAATCAACAGGAAGAAGAAAAGTTCAACTTTTTTGCAACGTTAAATTAGTTTGTATTAAAATTTTATAACTGAAATCAGCAACCCACTCAAATTCTGTATTTTCCTTATGCAAATACTTCCAAATCTAATTTACCTCTTTTTGGGCCATATAACTTTTTCAATAATAAGGCTGCTTTTGCAAGCCTTACTAAAAGAACACGCCTGCTAAAAAGAAAAGATATAAACATTATTTACTTTATTTTTTAAATAGTAATGTAATAATTCAGAAAATTTAAATGTATTAAAATATAAATATTGTTTACTTTATTGTTGTATGAATATTATTTAATTTATTCATCTAAATTATTATTATTATTTTAATATTTATTTAAAATTATTATTTTTTAATAATTTTTAAAGATTAAATAAACAATAAATTATGTATTTTTATTTTAATATTAATATATTTTATTTTTAATTGTTTAATAAAATATTATCAAATTTAAATTAAACCTATAATATTTCCTGGTAGAAAACGACATCCCTAATAATGAAGTCTTTCTAAGTAGAAAATGATGTCGACGTAGACATGTAGGCCCATATTCCTTTTCGTTTGGTTAGGGGGGACTAGTGTCGACGTGGACATGTGGGGCCATATTCCTTTTTCCCTATAATTCACGACCTTCTATACAAATTCTTTGATTTTTTAGGAGCGATGCGTTACCAACCTAATAAATACAAGAAGGTATATATGTTATTTGCTCTTGTTTTTTACTTTTTGGGGATGGTATTGAATATAATACGAAGAGCAAATTTGCTAGAGTGGGAACTTTTCCTTAAGAGGATAAGCAATGAAGGAGAAAAATTTAGTTTAGATTAATAAATGAATGTTGGGTATTAGAATTATGATAAGTGTGTTTTGTATTTTAGAAAAATAAATAATAAAATAGGGCTATTTAGTTTAATGGTCAAAGAATGAGTGTTAAATGGAGAGGATTTTGTAATCATGTTGTAAATGTTTAGAAAACAATTTTGTATATCAACAAAGTTTCTCAATGACTATGTTATATTTGAATTTTGTTTTAGGACAAGATCATAGATCTAGAACAAAATCATAGTCATGGATCCAGACTCTAGTTTGGACTCATCCCTATATATAGTGATGTTTTGTTCAGCAACATTCCTTATAGACAATAGTTTGCTATGCTCTTGAATATCTAGGGACTTTGTGATATTTGAAAATGCTTTTGGATTGTTGATTTTTATAAGGAGACAAGTTCTCCTAGATCAACCCCTAGAAATCGAACAAATTGAATACAGAAGGCAAGGACCATAGTTTGCACATGTGTTACTCATTTTATTGTACCATATTGAAATGTGTGACTATTAATTGGCCCTTTAATGCTCTAGAATGGATTGTTTTAAATTATATGTAGATGATTCAATGATTAGGAGATGGTTTAAATGAATGTCTTTAAATAGTAGCACATAGCAACACATTGTGCCAAACATGTGTTTAGTCTATTCAAGGTGAGAAAGTGAAGGGGGCTATCCAACCAAATTTGAATTTTAAATTTTAAAATGATAAGTGATGAGTCCATGATCACAAGGCCACTCCCATAAGCAAATAATCAAATTAGTGTAGCTAATAGATAAATGAAGGCATGTACATAAGTGAATGTGATGGGTGGATAAATAAGGAAATTTTATATGTGTGTATAAGGATATGTGCATATGTAGATGCATAAAGTCTAGAGAAATGAACCCAACTTTGTACAAGATTTTTTCACTTGTCACTATGTACATATATCAAGACATTTTCTTAAATTAAGTACAAAATGAAATGATAAATGATTTGGATACACAAATTTCACCATTACACATATATGATAAAATTGTTTCTCTACACTATGATATTGTATGTACTAAAATATATACAATGTCTAAATAAGGAAGATAGATGGCATGTAGAAGGTCTTTCTCATTAAAGATTTAAAAAATATTATGTACGGAAACAAGTGGTGAGTTGAGGGTTTGAGCATTACAATATTGAGTGTAAGTAGACAAAAAATGTGTGCGATAGAGCATGTAATAACATGTACATGATTTTTAAAGGTATGTACAAGATAACAAGTATGAAAACATATATGGTCAGAGAAGAGGACTAATGTATGCAACAATATAAAGAAGGGAAATATGCCAACTAATGTAAATAATACAAAAATCAAGAGGTGGAAGGAAAGTATTTTAGATAATTATTCACGGGGAACTTGTTTGCACTATGATCTTCTCCTTTGTTTGAAGATCCTACATAAAAAAAATGATATCTATATAATTGAAACTATGAAGGAGAAGAGGCATCATTACAAGTTAGGTAGGTCTGTATTCCTATAGCTATGTTATTGATCTTCAAGAAGGAACCAAGAATTCTTCAACTTCAAGTCTTCAAGTCTCACAATATTGAGTTCTTTTAGGTGAATTCCACTTTCTCCTCCTAAAAAGAGATTTAGACTGCTATGAATAAGTCTATTCTATCTTACAAGTACAAAGATGATTCGACAATCATTCTCCAAGAAGTAACCAAAGTTTTGAAGTAATAAGGGCACCAAGCCCTAATTAATGACTCTTAAATTTTTGTGTCACCATACATGGTAGATGACATTAACCCTATCCAAGTGATAAAACAACATAATTGTGTCTTATTATCCATGGTTAGTAACATTGGATAAATGTAGTAGTGGAACATAAGTGGCTTGGATGGTTGAATGGATCCAACACAGATAGAGGATAAAAGGATATTGATTTAAAGGGGTTATAATATGGTATCATGATGTATATGTTTAGAATTAAGGGAACTTAAGACATGTTCAATGTACATAAATCATGATAATTGTAACAAGATTATTTTTGTCTCTCACCTCAAATATTAATGATATGGAATGTAAAGCTCGCCAATATTTAAATTCACATTTGTAAAGTGTACACATAGTGAGGCTATGGTTAAGGCCACATTCAACAAAATTAACGACCAATACGTTACTCTATACAATATTTATATTAACTTCAATACTGTTTGCAATGATATATATAGATTATCATTGAATACTTCATATATATGAGAAATATCTTCAACAATTTTAAAAGTTATTAAAAACTATCATACATTTCATCAATTTCTTATCTCACAACTTCCATACCCACATAAAAAAAAGGTGAAATTCTCATTCCAATGAATATTCAACAAAATTAATGACCAATATGTTACTCTACACAGTATTTATATTAACTTCAATAATTTATGCAATGATATATCCATTGTCATTGAATACTTCATATATATGAGAAATATCTCGAACTAACTTTAAAAGTTGTAAAAAACTATCATCCATCTCATGAATTTCTTATCACACAACTTTCATACCTGTATCAAGAAAAAGTCAAATTCTCTTTCCAATGAATCACATAAACCCACACGATTGTTTTAGATTATATTTCTACACAGTATTTATATTAACTTCAATAATTTTTGCAATGATATATATCAATTGTCATTGAATACTCTTCATATATATGAGAAATATCTTCAACTAGGTTTAAAAGTTGGAAAAAATTACCATCCATTTCGTGAATTTCTTATCACACACCTTTCATACCCACATCAAGAAAAAGCCAAATTCTCATTCCAATAAATCACATAAACCGACAAGATTGTTTTAAATTATGTTTCACATATTTTTATCCATTACCAATAAAAGTTACATCAAATGACCCTCAATCTATTGATGAAATTGAATGACTTTAAAAAAAAATGAAAAAAGATCAAATCTTGCCTAATACAATAACTCAAAACTTTAAAAGAATAAACCAAATAGAATAAACACCCTCAAACCCAAAAAAGGCATAAATCCATCAGTCATTCTTACAGAAGCATGCGCCCTCCCTCCAATATTTTTTAATAAGAAACAGGGCACAAAAGCCCCAGAAAAGCGCCCATGGGTAGGAGGAATAAACCATAAGCATCCATCCTTACAACTCTAGAGCTGATACAAAAGAAAAAGGAGAAAATGACTAAACAAGAGAGGCGTACGTACGTACAGACACACAAAGAATAAACTTATTCAAATGCATTGCCCGGTAGACACGCATTGTGTATGGAAAAGTTGCAGCTTGTAAGCCATATCTCCTGTTGAGCCAAATACGTTCAATGCATGGCCTGATCGAATCTGCTTTAACTCTGCAAGATGTCTCTTGCATGCCTGGCTGGACAGCTTCCCCAAACATGTGTAATTATTTACGACATACGCAGATCTTTGACTGTAATTATATACGGTCAAACTAGAGAAGGAGACAGCTTTAGGAAAGAAAGAAAGAAAGAAAAACATATATTCCCTGCACCAGACTACGTTGAACATCTTCATCTCCAGGCAACAAACATAAACATATACTTACACTGGGCCCTGCTGACGTTACGTTGATGTGAGAAGATGATTGATTAGAAATGGTAGGATCCTCTTACTTTAGCCCTACAATCAGACAAAATTGGAAGCGCAAAGTACAAAGAAACATCATAAAAGTAGGATGTCTTGTTAAGATTTTGCTCTCAAAGACTTCCATCTTGTTGCCTGCATTATTGAGTTGCCTCCATTATTAGGGTGCTTCTTTCGGAATTTCTTTCGGAAGTGAGAAAAAGATTTATGGTTTTATCTTTTTAGACTGCAGGAATCGGGTAGCCTCCTCATAAACTGCAATGCGTCTGGTAAACTTTTTCATGTGACCGGTGACGCTGGCACGACACACTCTCCGGTACCACGGGGATGGGGGAGACTAGACTTCATGACCTCTTTCATGTTACCGGTGACATTGGCGTGACACACCCTCCAATACTATAGGGATGGGAGGAGACTAGACCTCGTGACCTCTTGCAACAGGATGCACGACATGCCCTTCGGTACCACGGGAATGGGGCGAGACTAGACCTCGTGACCTCTTGCTTGCAACAAGATGCTTTAACCAATCAAGCTATGCTCCCCATCTAGAAGATATGGTTTTATGAGGAAGAAAAAAAAGAAAATTGTTTTAGTTCATAGAAATGATTTCAAGATGTACAAATTTTATATTTGGAGGTAAACGGTTTTTACTAGAGTTATCAATGAGGTCACATAGAAGGGACTTCATCCCCAACATGAACGGTCAACAATAACATATATGTAAACATTTTTTACTGGAGCTTGAATCACTGAGGTCATGTATGAGGGATTTCATCTTCAACACATGATCGTTTAGTGAGAACACTCTAATATGGATTTGAAGTTTGGTGACAAGAATCACAACACCACGATTTAACCATCACATTATGTCATTACAGACAATTTTTAAGTACATTTAGAAATAAATAAATAAATAAATAAAATCTTACGTGGTTTAGTATTTAGTCTAATGTTGATCATAAATAAAGAATCTAATTAATAGATAAATTTTAAGAATAAATAATTTAATTTTAATTAAATTTTATGTGGTTTAGTATTTAGTTTAATATTGATCATAAATAAAGAATCTAATTTTAAGTAAATTTTATGTGGTTTATCATTTAGTTTAATATTGGTGATAAATAAAGAATCTAATTAATAGATAAATTTTAAGAATAATTTCTTTAAAAAAAGAATTGACCTTTTAGACCATTTTTTCATTTGATAATGACACATGTTAAAGTTTGTTGTGGTGGGTTAGGTCTTTTTATCTAATTAGTAAATAAATTTTAATTATAATTGTGTTAAAAAAAGAATTGACCTTTTGGAAAAAATGTATTTGATTAAATTTTATATGTGATTTAGTATTATGTCCAATACCTTCCATAAATAAGGAATCTAATTAATAGTTAAATTTTAATTGTAATTTCTTTAAAAAGAAGAATTGACCTTCTAGAGGGTCTTTTTCATTTGATAATTACACATGTTGAAATTTGTTGTGGTGGGTTGGATCTATTTATCTAACTAGTAATTAAGTTTTAATTATATTTGTGTTAAAAAGAAGATTTTCCCTTTTAGAAAACGTATTTGATTAAACTTTATGTGGCTTAGTATTAATTGGAATACCTTCCATAAATAAAAAATCTAATTAATAGTTAAGTTTTAATTATAATTGCTTTAAAAAGAAGAATTGATCTTTTAGAGAGTCTTTTTCATTCAATAATTACACATGTTAAAGTTTGTTGTGGTGGGTTGAATACATTTATCTAACTAGTAGTTAAATTTTAATTAAATAATCATTTTAAAAAGAATAAATGGTCTTTTAGAGAGTTTTTCATTTGATAACTACAAATGTTAAAGTTTGTTGTGGTGGGTTGAATCATAAATTATGAAGGATTGCTAAGAAGAAGAGCTAGGAATATGATATTGTAACAAAAAATTAAACCAAAAAAGGTGTATTAGTAAGTTGTAAGATTAGAAAGGTGTACACTTGTTGTTGGAGATTGTTGCAATGTTGTCATTGATGTCAATAGGGAGATAGTTGCACTATGTTGTCATTAGTGTTGTCATTGATGTCAACCCTTGTCAACCTCTAGTGTGGTGTTGAGCAAGTGTTATAGATGGGGGGATTTTTGGTGTTGTAGTTAGGGAGATTGTTGCAATCTCTAGTGTGGTGTTGTTGAGAAGGTGTTTGTGATGTTGTTGATGTAGCTGGTTCACTTGGTTTCCAAGTGCTTTTGATAAAATTTGAATAAAGAGTGTACAAGGTAGTAGAGTTGTGTTTTGCACTATGCTCCACATTTCTTCATGGTTGAACATGAGCTTGTGTGGTTTGGATGAGATAATCAAAGGTGTTCAGAGGTGTTATATCTAGAGTTTCAAGTTTTGGATCATGTGGCAGTGGAAGTTGTGTTTGATAGTGTGTTACTTGTGAAGAAAGTTGTTTGGGAGAAATGGAATTGCTCCGCGTTGAGGTTTATTGTCTTATGGATTTGGGAACATGCTAATATTGTTTGTACCTACCTTCTCTTGGAATATTGTGTGTTCAAGTGTCTTGCAAGGTTGGTTAGTGAGTTGTATGTCTGTGGTAGTGTGGCTAGTTGCATAGGATGTTAACTATTCTCAGTTTTAGATGGTTGTGGTAGTGTTGTTGAATATTTTGATGATGGAATATTTTGGGATGTTGTGTGATGTTTCCTCGTGGTTCGTGGGATGTTTCCAAACTTGGTGAAGAGTGAATTGATTATTTGGTAGCGTTAATACAAGTTTGGCTGACCTGGCATGTTAGTGTTACTTGCGAATGTGCTTCTTCATTTGTGGAGGCATGGTGAAGCACGTTGGTGTAGATTTAGGTCCTCGTTAATCTTTAGTATGTTCTTCCTTCACTTCTTTCCACTATGGAAGTGTTTGGCGTCAGCCTATTTGTTGGTTGCATGTTTGAGGTGCATACGTTTCATTGAGGCTGACCTAGACAAGATTGTTTGAGGTCACAGAGGATATATAAGCAAGTTCAATTGTTGGAGATTTTGTAGAGGTGAAGTGAGATGTGTATGTGATCAAGTATTGTGATATGAGTGTGAGCTTAAATTCCTAAGGCTATTGGAAGTAGTGAGCAGAAGGTGTCTACATTTTTAGTGTACCTAAAGTTGTTGGAGGCAATGAGATGAAGGTTACAAATGGTGTAGAGTTGTTGTGGTGGATCTTTCTATTGCTCTAAGGTAGCGAACCTCCTTGTAATAGTCTTTGTCTATTCTCTTCTATTCTAGATAGTGAGTCCTTTGGGCAGTGAGCCCTTCCGACAGTGAGCCTATTGTATTTAGTGTTGCTATTCATATATATATATTATATATGTGTGTGTGTGTGTGTGTGTGATTTAATCCTCACCGTGATTTTTCCTTTATTAGGGTTTTCCACATAAATCCGATGTTCTATTGTGTATGATTGTTGATGTGTTGATGTTTCAATGTTTACATTCATATTGCTACATAATAAGGGTTTCAAGGTTAATGAGGATTTGAATGTTTTAATGTACAACTGATTCACCTCCCCTCTTAGTTGTCATGTGTGTCTAACACTTGTAAGAAAAGTGGTTCTCATTATAGATGGAGGATTTTCTAATAGCAACCAATAGTAGGTTCTATAGAGTATATATACAACCCACAAGGGGGTCTTAGGGGAACCACTATAAAATTTGATATAAATATAATTCATATTCTTGCAATGTTCATAGTCAGGTTTAGATTCAACCCATAAATATATGGTTAAGGCCAATTGTCATAAATTTTCATATATATAATATTGTGTTTGTAAGAAATCAAGATCACTATCTTTTTAATTTAAATTTTGGTTGATAATTTGATCAAATACCATGTGCCACATATCATAGCATGGAGACAAGTGGTGTAACTTTTTACTTTGTTCTCTCTCAAAATAGCCTCATATATTGTAAAATGGGATGTTGACCCTTCATATTTGAATATTTGGATGGTCTTGAACTTTGATGGATTCTCTCTTACCCTTGTCTACATCTAATATATTACAAGTGATCTTTATGTAAATAATTCCTCATGATCGAACATATTCAAAATATAAAAGAGGTATTACATCCCTATCTACATATGTTTTGATAAGAGGACATGGCAGTTTTATATTTACAACTAATTAACAAAATAAATACTCATCCAACAAATTGACGGTTTTTAATCCCAACCATCAGCTTTATTTCTATAACCAGTGACAACTCAACTCACCTAGTCCAACCAATATCAAGGACATGATAAGGTTTTTGAAACACCTAAGTCATGTAATGCTTACAATGCTCAAAAAAAAAATTACTTGCATTTTAATATCTACTAGTCAACGTGATTTTTAATGTTCTTTTGTTTAATTATTGTGTTGAACCCCATTAAGTTTAACATAAAGTGAGAAGATCCTAAAACTAGAATTATAAGGACCAATTCTATCTCAACATGATGAAATTGCAACACATGCACATTTTTTTATACATCTAATTCTTTGGAACTTTTTTCTATAATTGTCTAGTGATTTATGATAGATTGTCATGTGCCCCAAAATTCGGGCTAGAAGTTTTTTCTTTTAAGTACTAAAATTTAATTATTTACTCATTAACTAGTATCATGATTTTGAATAAGATAAATGTTCACACCTCATGGTGATTATATTTGACACACTACACATTTAATTTAGATTCTTTGACTCATACATTCACTAGATTGTATAAAATTGTTAATCATCTTAAGAGGGTTTACACCTTATGATGATTTTATACAATGTAAATGAGTATATGTAATAAATGAATTAGTGTCCCACTTGTAATATGTTGAATGTATACATTATTAGTTATGACCTTTGATCCTAACCCAACTCACGAGATTAAGCACACACAATAGAATACAAATCTAAGAATACAATCAAACTGTATTAAAGTAAAATAAATTTGGTTTCAAGACTTTATTTTGTATTCCATTCAAATTCTACTAAATTGATTATTAAAACAACTTTGTTTGATTGATCATTAGTTAGATCTTAACTTTGTGATATGGTTATATCCAATTTTGCCTAAATCCTATTTTCTAGGTTTATCTTTTTATCTTTTTACCTACCCTTAATTCTATTTGTTTGAAGTACATAGTGGCGAGCTTGCAAGGAAGGTAAAATCCATATAGGTAATAACTTTAAAATATAGGTAAAACATATACCACTAGGGTTTAGGGTAGTTTAATTTTTAACCTAAAAAGGTGTATTAATAATTTGTAAGGTTACAAAGTTATATGCTTATATGAATAGTGGCCATTATTTTAGATGGGGATTTTTTAATAGAAACCAAAAGATAGTTATATAGAATAGTTATAAAAAATTGCAAGGGGCTTGGGGGAGCCACTATGAACTTTGATTATAATTCTAAATACTAAAATATAGGATAAAACAATAGAAAACAAGAATAAAATGTGAATACTACCCAATACCAACCATGAAGCTTGAATATAAAAAAATTGAGGGGGAGATGGTGAAATTTATGCTCTACACTATGGGTGGGAAAGCTAGGGCTTCATCGCCTTAGCTCGACTTTCCTTCTTCTGGAATTTTTTTGCATAGGGGTAGTGCATAGTGTTTTATAGCAGGGGTTTTTGAAGTAGTGAGGGGACGACAGCTGAGGAGGCTATTTTTTTCTGATCTAAACTCTTTGATTCTTATTTCTTGCTTTGCTTCTTTTGCATGTTGGTTAGAGGGAAACGTTGGTGTAACACCCATGCCAAGGAACCCCATAGGACAACTCTAACCATGATATATTAATGAAACAATTTTTTTTTGAAAGGAACTAACAATAGAGTGCATAACCTAACATAATATAATAATCTAAACCTAGGTCCTCTAAGTTTCCTCGGCTGTGCTACTCACATAACTATTAATCAAGATAACTAGAATCATTTCACCAACTACTGAGATAACATGATTTATCCCACAAGCAAGGTTCATTTTAAAACACCAAATTAAATGATTCTACATTACTTACTTTCATAACATGTCAACTAATAATCAACATTAAAGATCATTTCTAGCTAACTACATATGCAAGATGCATTACATTATAGTATTCATTACAACAAGAATTCATCAATAACTATTGTACATCGTTAAAATAGTTACAACAATGTTTCCCCTAGTATATGTGGGAAGATTACATCAGATTATAGTAAATGATACAATTCATATACAATCCAATAAACAAATATATGAAAGGTTGCCTTCTCGAATTGGAACAGGATCTAGAGTCCACAATACACTAAACAATCTCCAAGCACACGAACATGCAACAAGAATCCCAATGGAGGAAAAATCACCAACCTCTTGACCATGTGGAACCCTGAGGTCCACCCCTCGTTCTAGGAGATAACACAAGGTACCACATCATACAGAAAAATAGGAAAGCAACAAACTAACACAAACATGGGTTATACATGGACTCTAACACAACACTGCTAGCAATACCAACATCACTTACTACAATTCACTTCCAAAGGAATTCACACAACATAATAAGGAAATACAACTAGGGTTCATGCTAGACTACAATAGGGAGGAGTGTCATCACATAGCTTGATATGGGTTGTCCTGGTAGATCTTCCTAGACCCTGACCCCATCCTGGGTTGTCTTAGCAGCCTCTCCCGATCCTTGGCCCCCATACAAACTCATGGGGAACCAACGTATCTTTCATGAGGATTGTTAGGTCTCAAGAACACAAGTTTGAACCACGAGAGCTTGCCAAGCTCTCACAATGTTTTCGGTTAACGTACAAGGCCAAATGATGAATTTGGACCTTCTCTTCAGGCTCTACCAGGCCTAGGCAGGTGTACCTGTGTGAATGAGGAAAACTTAAACTATGTAAATCCTACTTAAGCAATCTATCCACAATGGCAGTTGAAAGTGGAGAGATGTAGACATATTTGGTGTAAATTATATAAGCAATATCAAGTTGTGAAGTTTATGGATATGTTTAGTTAACAAATGTAAAATTAAAATGGATGAAACTAAGTGATGAAATGTATGAGACCGGTGCCTTGTTGGGTATATGGAGTTAAATGAAAGCCTACGATAAGTGGTTTATACTTGGAAGAAATTCTAATTCTTTGGCATACCAATATTTTTTTATAACTTGTATAAAAATGCAAGAATGTAATTACCAGATTCTTCTTAGTGATCCAAATGACACTTCCAAATTACTGTGAATAACTAAAAGGATTTTAATCTTTGCTTGAAAGAACCAATTAATTATATCACACAAGTGCAACAAATGTGCATTGATAAATTGAATATATACTTGATATATCAATTTAAATAATCAAGAAATATCAACCTTGGAGACAACCTAAAAATATCTTCAATTAATTCAACAAACAATTAACACCAATATGATGCCACCAAATCAGAGATCTTTCATTAACTTCTTCAAAATTTACATGCATTCCGACCTTTTTTTAGTTGACTTGCCCAGCTATCCCTATTTCTCTTCTTCCTCTAATCTAATATCTCCCTTTGGTCTTGGTCTCTCGTATATATATGAGAGGAAAAAAGCTTCAAACCAAGGGTCATGTCTTTTAATAACAAAACATAACTATGAAATAGAAAATATCTGAAATAACTAAGCAACAACACATGCTCTAGTCCATTAGTCTTCGAGTAAAAATCTAGTGGTCATCTAAGACTTGTGCAAAGCTTTTACTTTATAGTTATTCTTCCTTAAATGTGGATGATCAGTCCCCATCTAAGTCCAGATACTTCTCCTACCATTTTCTTATTGTCAAATCATTTGGCCATTTGAATTCTTGAGCAGCAATAAGATTGGTGAGATGACTCTTCCATATGTTATCAAGCAAGTTCCTAACATCTACCACAAATTTTGTGTATCCATTCTCCAATATCACAATTCCATCAAGCAAAGGGTGAAACCTATCAAGGTTGATATCACCATCACTTTGTATGTGTGTACGACACTAAGAAACTATATGATCAAACTCATTCTTCCAGTCATCCACACCCTTTATCTGATTATAATATTTAATGACTGAAGGGCTGAAAGTGTGTTTTATAGAGTCAAATGTATTTCTTCTACTTTCCAATTTCTTCTTCATATCAGTCAAATACTTGTGTTCCTCAATCACTCCCTTCACAATTTCTTGAGTTGGTTTTAGCCTGGGAGGGGCATCTGGATCCCTTTGTGTTTCCTTGCATAAATTAGTTAGAATGTGATAAGTGGGCTTCCGCCTTTTTTGAAGTTCCTCTAGGACAAGGGAATTAACATTAATCTGCTCCAAAGCTTTAACTAGATTACTAAAGCTCTCATGTACACCACCTATCTTTTCCTTCAATATCTCAATTTTGTGCTCCAATATTTTCCTCAGTGTATCTAAGATGTGGCGCTTGACATCTTCCATATTGTGCTTTCTAAACTGATCAATTTCATTTTTCATCTGTTGAATTTGTGGGTCCTCTGCTTGAATAGGTGGATGATAGAAAACTATTTCATCTCCCCTTACTATTGTTTCCTGCTGCAATTGTTGTTTCAACTTGAAATTTTCAATAAACAATTTATTAACTTCATCATTTGACCACTTCAACCTTTTCTCATATTTAGTTATTTTCTTCTCCATGTTTTCCACCAAATCTTTGGTGAATATTGTTGAATGCATAGTTATGGTAGCAACCTCTGTTGGAGTTGTATCCTCCATTGTCCTCACCATGGCTAACCCTTCATTTCTTGTACCACATCCAAGACTCTGGGCTTCCTTGTACTCTTCTACTTTGTGCATAGGGAAAGAGTTTGAGTGGTAGGGTTATACCCTATTCCTGATACTCCTTCCTCTGAGTCAAAATTTGCAACCAACATTGGGTCATCTTGTGATATTATTTGGTCCAACAGAAACACCTTGGACAACTCCGTTCTTGGTATGATTAACATATCACTTTTCAAAACTAATTCCCTTACTTCCTGAGGAGTAACATTAATATTATCAATATTTATTTATACCCGTGTTAGGGCCTGAATCTCAACCTGTTTTGAATCATCGGCTCCTATGATATTGATCTTTAACCTTTCATCAAACTGCTTAATTTTTATTTTGATCCAAAAATATTTGAATTCATTAGTATGAATGAAATTGTCATCCTCTATAAATCTCAGAGAGGCAACCACTCTCTCATCATCCTGAATTTTATTGCAACTTCTTCTGATATCCTAATCTTAGGATCATGGGGCTCCTAATTTTTTTGTTGCTCTTCTACCTCTTTCATTTATGACAAAATTAGTACTACTTCATATTCCTCATCACTTGAGCGATAGTAAACTAATGACTCAAATTTCTAATTTTTGGTTGGGGGTTCATGTGTGGGAGATGGAGGGGATGAATGTACTAGTGATGGGTGTGGTGTATGAGATGTGGATGGTTCTTGTGATGGTTGTTGCAGTGGTTGATGGGGTGTAGGAAGTGGAACCAATCCTTCATCTTGAGCCATCTTATAAAATTCAAGAAAATCTCCATGGACCAATTGCATCCTTTTTAGAAGATCAGGTTCATTAGTAAAGAACCCTTTGAAATTCTTATTCTTCTCCTTCTTATGCTCTTCCCATCTCTTCATTATTATTCATCTCCTTCTTGTTTGAAACACATCAGCAAAATATACTAAATTCCTTATTACATCTTCCTCAGGGTCAAAAGCATGAGACATGGCCCTCTTGGTGAGCAAAGTCCTTTTGATCATATTAATCTAACCTTTTGGGTCACACACTCTTTCTTTCCCGGACTTGAGGGGATAATTAACCCTCACGAATCTTTGTAATTCCTTAAGCATATCTAATCCAATAGCCAACTCTTCAAAAAAAATCAAATTAGGAAAGAATGTGACTTTTCTCTTATTCCTCATTAGATCATGCTCCATCCAGAGAATCTGCCACATGAACTCCAAAAAACATATTCTGGCAGGCACAAATTTTGGTAAAATGTGGGGTGCCTGATCACAACCATACACCCTGATGATAGTACGTTGTGGCATTAGAAACCAATCAGCATAATTATGTGTGAACCCTTGGTCTTGCTTGTATTGCATGGGCCTCATGGCCTCCATCAAAGATTGTGGCAATCTTGGTGTTGACAAACCAAGGGTAGAAACTATTTTAATAACAAAATAATCTCTAAATACAACAAAATCACATTCATTGCATCTAATATCCCATATGAATCACCAATTTTGTATAGGGAGTTTGACTCTATTCTCTTGTGTGCACAAATTCATCCTTTTATTCCATTTTGTCTCATTTTGATACAAAATCAAATGACATAACAAAGAATACTTTCTAAAAGACATGGGAGCTTCAACCTCCCTCACCTGCAACAATCCCTCATGAATTTTTTCTTCAATTATAGAAGCAAAGTCAAATTCAACATTTGATTTTGGATGTTGAATGATCATAACCATCCTCATCAACCCTACTAACATGTTATTTTCTGCATCTATCCCCAAAACCCAACAGAATGCATGGTATGTATTTTTGAAGTAGACCTGGAAATCAAACATTGGAAAAGACTCTACTTTAGAAGAAGGGATGGGAAGTATCCTGTTGTTATCACCCGTTTTCATGTGCAAGGGGATCTCATCACTCCTATAAGTTCTTAATCTCTTGTATTCTTGTTCTAGCTTCCCCAAATTTACTTCTGTAAATGCTTGTTTATTCAGATTAAAACACTTAATTATGGCCTCCCTTGAAACATCTACCAAAAACCCACCATCTAGGAGCCGAGAAATCTTTGTTGGGGCATGGTATCCATTGGAAAAAGCTCTAATCAGTTCAATGTCAATGAAAAAATTAGGAACTATCAATTTGGCTAGGTTAAGTGTCCACGGGTTTGATGTCAGGACCTTGTTATTTTTGTTCCTATAGAAATACCAGTACAAGTTCCACCCAGACTAAGGAACAATTGGGTCCCTACATCCTTGAGCTGAATCTATAAAGACTTTCTTTGGCCCTTTATCTACTAACCCGAGTAGCAAATTGAGCAATGGAGATTGTAAAGATGGTTTACTTGGTCTAGGTTCATCCTTTTTAGTTCCTACTTCTGATTTCTTTGGTGCCATTGCTATAAAAACCAAAGAGTGATGAATTGATCTTACCCGAAATAATGTTCACTTCTTGAGAATTCCCTTTTACTTCTGCTCATCTACATTTAGCTTCTACTGCTATGAACGAGAAATCTCAATATTCTTTGTTTATTTCACACCAAGCCACATTAATTCTCAAATCTTAAATTCTCATCATTCAAATCTTTCGCACTAAGCTTAATTTCATATTTTGAAGTTGATTGATGTGACTAGCCCACTTTAAATGTTTCAACGAAATCTTACTGCATTACCTCACAATAATTTTCATTTCCTTGAGGTACCATGGTACTCATTGTTACCTTTCTCTAGTATACTGCACTACCAAGCACCCTCTTTGTCTTCATTGTGGTATTGTGGTGTACCCTTAGTTCATACTACACCACTCTACCACAGACTACCTTTCTCCTTCCTCTGGTACCATGATGTCATCCCACTACTTCACTTTGTATACCGCTTTACCGCGGTCTATGTTTAGACCTTCTACAGTATGGCGGTGCCTCTGTTCACTACTATTCACAAGTGTACTGCTCTACCACGGGCCTTGTTCTAACCCTCTATGGTATAGTGGTTTCCTCTAGTTATCATTCATTATTATACCACTTTACCGTAGGCTTTGTTCTTGCCCACTGTAGTATAGTAGTTCCCTTTGATCATTGTTCTTCACATTGCTCCACTGCGGATTGTATTTCACCCTTCCACGATATAGTGGTCTCCTTTTTCTAGTATTGATCACTATACTACTCTACTACGGGCTAAGTTTTATCCCCTCATGGTATAGCAATAAAAGGGTATAATGTTGGCTTCCTTCACTGTGCTACCATGAGTATATTGCAAGAGGCTACAGTAAGGTGGTATGAGGTGAAGGCTATGAAGAGTGTTTAATGAGGCAGCGGTATGGCTATAAAGGGCTATTTTAGCTTTATGGATGGCTATGAAGTGATTTTTTATGAAAATGATAGTATGAAATTTTTGATCTCCAATGATAAAAGCTTTGGAATTTTTATGAAAATTCTAGTTCTAACATGGCTCCAATTGGGGATGAGTGATTTACCAATCACTGCAAGAATCCAAAATTTCTGGTTGTAGGCCAATATTTCAAAAAATATAAAGATGGAGGGTGGAGTGGATGGAATGAATAAGGATATGGAGATGGAAAATGATGGACCTATACTATTGTACACGGAAAGAAAATTTTCTTTTTAATAAGGGAAATCTAGGATTGTCCATGTACAAGCAGGTCCTAATCCCTTTTCTAATTTTCTAAACTACTATGCATGGAAAATATTATTTCAAGAGGTTTGTTAAGAATTGTCCATGCATTGGCAATCCTTAATCCTCTGATATTCCTTAAGAAAAGAAATACTTCAGAAATTTCCCATGTACTGGAAATTCTTGCTCTTCACCCAACATGTTCTGCAAATAATAAGAATCTTCTCCTCCCTTGCTAGTGATGACAAAGGGCCCTAACCACAAGGCTTCAAACTTTCCATGTTTTCCCTTCTCCTAATGCCTAGCATTCCACATCAACACCAAATCACTCACCTCAAACTTTCTATTTTTATCCTTCTTATCAAAAGATACTTCATTTGAGATTGCATCTTCTCATTTTTCTTTTGAGTCATCCTCCTTATTTCATCAAGTTATGCAAGTTGCTCCATTCTTTCCTCCATTGGTTTTGGAATGTCTAAATCTTCTTGAAGGATGAAATTATAAGCTGGTAAAAGGTTATATAATGGAATTCTGGCCTATGTCCCATACACCAGCTTAAATGGAGATTTCCCAATTTACTTTTTTACAGTTATTTTGTCTTCCCACACAACCATTCTTAATTTTGAATCCCAGGCTTTCTTATTTCCATCTAACATTCTTCTTATTATTTTTAGAAGACTCTTATTGTTGGACTCTGCCTAACCATTTGCTTGTGGGTGGTAGGGGGCAACATAAGAAACATTAATACCATATGTGTTGAAAAAACTCTTAAATTCATCAGACCTAAAACGCATCCCATTGTCTGTGATCAATCTAACTGGTGTACCAAATTTGGTTATGATGGTCTCCATCAGGAAATTTATCACCACCTTACTAGTTGCTTGTTTTGTTGGGATTGCCTCTACCCATTTAGTGAAATAATTAGTAGCTACAAGTATCCATTTATGTCCCCCACTTGAATTTTCTTGTATTTCACCAATAAAATCAATTCCCCATTGGTGAAAAGGGGCTTCTACTTGTAAAGGTCTAAGTGGTAAGGCTCCTTGATATCTCATCTTTCCTGAGAATTTATGGAAAGCTTCACACTTCCTCACATATGAAAAATAATCATTGAAAACCTTAGGCCAGTAGTAGTCTTCCCTAAGAATTTTATGTGTTGTTGTTTTAGCAGAATAATGTCCTCCACACACTCCTTCATGCATCTCTCTTAAAACATGTTTTTCCTATGATTCATCTAGACATAGTAATAGCACTCCATCTCTGTTTTTCCAAAATAGATCACCTTCTAAGAAAACATATTTAGATGATTGTAGTTTCAATTTTCTCCTCTGATTATCATCCAATCCTTTAGGAAACTTCATGTGCCTGAGCTAATACACTATATTTGTATACCGGGAAGTATGTTCAATGCTTGAAACTGTACCATCTTCCTTTTCTACATTACAGATCTGGTTAGCCTCAATGTTTGTTTCTGCCATTAGTTTGGCCAAACGTTGTCCCCTTACGAGCTTGGTGATCTGAATCCCCATAATGAATTCTTGGATTTTATTGATCCATCTACATCTTTTCCCTATTACTTCTATCTATACAAGGATATCTTTCACAACTGCATGTGGTACATATGCAATTACTTTAGCTCCAACTAGATATGGCCTAAAAGCCTTTGCTGCTTTGACCAATGCATAAGCTTGTTTCTCCATGATATCATATTTCAATTTTGCACCCTATAGTGACTTGCTAAGGAAAGATTAGGTTGTTCCTGGAATTCATCATTCTTTTGTAACATAACAACTGTTATGGTGTGAAATGAGGCAAAAGAGAATATTTGAAAAGGTTTGGTAAAATCAGGGGATTTTAGAATGGGGGCTTCTTTGATAGCTTTTTTGATAGATATAAGGGCTTCTAGGGATTCTGCAGTCTAGTCTATTTTTTCTCCCTTTTTCAGCATTTTGGATATGGGTTTAACAATCTCAGCAAAGTTTGACACAAACCTCCTAACAAAATTAATCTATCCAAAATGATTGAATGGATTTGGAGATTTTGGGGATGGGGATTTTATCCTTAGCTTCTACTCTTTCAAGGTCTATTATAATTCCTTGCTTTTGACTGTGTACTAAATTTTACCCTGCAGCCCAATGACAAAATGACATTTTAGGATTAAGGTTGATAGCATGTTCAAGCTCAGTGAATATGTTCTCCAAGTGTTCCACATGATCTTCTACCCTTTTTGAATAAGCAGTGAGTTCATCTTGGTAAACTACCATTATAGCATTGATTAAATCTGTAAATGCCACATCCATGGCCCTTTGGAAAGTTGCCCTTGCATTTGTGAGACTAAATGGAATTCTCACATAGACATATGTTCTCCATGACATAGTAAAATTTGTCTTATATTGCTTAGATTCTTTAACTTTGACTTGATTATAGCCAAAAAATATATCCATCATTGACAACAACTCACACCCTATCACTCTATGTAGTATGGCTTCCATATTTGGGAGAGGTAATTATCTTCTGAGGAAGCAACATTCAAATTTCTGAAATCTACATATAATATTATATCTCCATTCTTCTTTCTTATTGGGACCAAGTTTGAGATCCATGTTGAATGTCTAATGGGCTTGATAATTCCCCCATCTCTGAGTTTTTCCAATTCTTCTTGCATTTTGGGCTCCAGGGTTGGGTTGATGGCCTCTGCTTCTGCCTGAATGGTTTTGCATCTAGCTTTAAAGGGATCTCAATGTTGGAATAAGTCCTCCATGTAGGCTTTAAGATCCTCATAAGACCAAGTAAAAACATGCTTGTACTTTCTCAACAATGCAATTAGCATTTTCTTGAGAGTTGGACTGATTTTCTTTCCAATATATACCCTTTTGGGTGGTAATTCAGTCCCCAAATTGAATTCTTCTACATATTTTTTAACTAGTGTTTGCTTCATGAGAGCTCGGTCATTTCCATCAAATACTCTTTCCAATGCTACAAGCCCTTTAGGAAGTTTGTTAGTTTTTAACTGTACAACTTATTTTCCAAATACAGTTTGTTTTCCATCTACTTCTTCCACAAAAGCATTGAAGTCAATTTCCTGAGCTTCATATTGATCTATACAATGAATAAACTTTATGAGGTCAATATCATAATTGAAAACTTTCCAGCTATATATTGTCAGGGATAGTAGGCCTCATTTTAAATTCAAGTTGAGATACCCCAACCAAAGTGATATCATCTCTTCTCAGGGATATATTAGCTAGAAAGCCTGCCATTATATTTTTTGATCTGTCTATCCATTCAATGGAGAAAGCATCAAATAATTCAATTGTATCCCACACAACATTCCTATATTGTTTCAACCTTTTGTGTTTTGCAAAATATCTTGATCTATCTTGTGAAATAATCAATTCTAAATCTCCCAGAACAATTAACAATTTGATTTTATGTTTAACAACCATATTTAAACCAATTAACAAGGCTTCATATTCTGCTATATTGTTTGTACACTCAAATGCTAGCAAAAATGAATATTTGAATGTGGTCCCTTCAGGTGCAATAAACACTATCCCTGCTCCATTGCCTTCTTGACTACATGATCCATCAAAATACATCTTCCACACACCATCATGATTCTTGGAAACACATTTTTCAAGTGGATCAGTATTGACTAGTTTAGGCTGGGATGGTTCTATTCTGAAACTCCCTAAATCCACATCACAAAAAAAATTCAGCTGGTCTTGAGGCACATAGTCTACAATTTGATTCATCCTCGGTTCCCTGTATAACTTGACCTCTTGACCATTTACTGGTATTGTCGCATAAGATAGGTCAAATTGCATATTTCCTCCTACTGTTGCAGTCCACTTTCTTGACATAAGCATTCCAAAATGAGGAGTATCAGTCATAGTTATATCTATATTATAGGTTGCTTGTGGATAAGCAGCTAATTTTACTTCAACATCTTTCATAAATCCCACCACTGGGACAGGTTTGCTATCCATAGTGTAGCACTTTCCACCGTTAGTATCCACCCACATGCCTAATTGTTTCATGAATCCAATTGCATAATGTTGATGGCAACACTTGAGTCTATCATACAATTCCTTACCAACTTGTTATTTATGAGTAATGTGGTAAAGAATGGATCAACTTGTGGAGGATTTATCAATGCATGACCTAAACAAACCTCTGGAACATTTACCTTTTCTTTCTTATTATTGATCTTAGTAGTCCCCTTATTCTCAGAGTTTGTATTTTTGTCATTCCCATTAGATATTAACTGAATGGAACTATCCCTATACTCCTTAATTTTCATCATTTCAAGTAATGGGACAAACATTTTTACTTGGGATAGAGCTTGTGTGAAGTCAAAAGAAGCAACTTTTGTTTTGATCATTTTCTTCTGCTCCAATGACTCTCCTTTAGTTTCCTCTTCTTTTTTACTTGTTTGATCAAACTTCTTCTTGTCCTTATGCAACTCCTTTCTTTCCTCCTTATGAACTTGCTTTTGTTCATTTTTATTAGGTTGCTTATTTTTTGTTTTCTTCAATGCTCCTTGTGTTTTATCATTCACACATATTCCTCTTGGAACACCATCACCTTCATTTACTATTCTGTTCCTCAACCAATATTTGTATTTTTCCTACTCCACTGCAGCAATAGTTAACTTCTTAATCTCTTCTTCAATCGGTCTTCTTATATTGCATTGAGGTGGTGCACCAAGAGAGTATTGTTCATCATTGCTTTCTTCAAAATCAGAAAATACTTGCTATTCTACCATATGTATATTGTGTTTCTAGTTAACAACATCATATTCATAACCTTCTTCCTCTGAAGATGAATATTTATGCTCTATAGGATGAAGGGTGTGGGAAGTTAAGTAAATTGTATGATCCCTTTCTTCATTTTCTACCGGCATCTCTTATCCTTGCAACGATTGAGCAACAATGCAATGATCAGGGGAGTGTGACAAGTCACAGACTTGACAACAAGGATTATTGTTTACCATGTATGCTCCTCTCTTCTTCAAAGGATCAGGAGTCTCTTTATTCTTAGGCCTATCAATCACAGGCTTTCCATCCTTCTAGTTTGTATTGTAAGGCATGTCATGCAACCTGGGCCTTTCATTTATGTATGTATTTTCTTGCCTATGTTGAGGATTATTGAACTATTGGGGGACCCTAGGATTGTCTCTCTTACTTATCATCCCAACGGATTTTCTATTATTTTCAATATTCAATGCTATTTTTTGAGCTTCAACTAAGTTTCTGGGGAACCTATTTCTAAGCTCATATCTTGTCTTTGGATCAAAATCTTTTAGATAAATACTTAATGTTGTGGGGTTTACCAATTTGGATCCAGGTGGTATCTTATTATGTAGTTTGGAGAATCTTTGGTTGAAATCATAGACAAACTCATTCCAATATTTTTGGATGCTAATCAATTCATGCAAGGAAAATTCTAGTGCACATTGGTTCCCATACTGCTCAAGGAACTGATCATAGAACTCCTGGATCAAATCAATAGAAGCTGTTGGTAAATAGTTAAACCAATCTCTTGTTTCTTCAATTAATGACATCATAAACAACCTCATCTGTACATCTTCATACTGCATATGTAGGTATTGGATAAAAGCATTAAAATTCATTATGTGTTCCTTAGCTGTAGCTGCACTACTTCCTATAAATTTTAGGACCAAACCTCTCCAACTGCTATCCATAGGGTAAGGATATATTTGAAATCCTGTTAAGTCAATCTGCCTAATCATGGTTGTGTAATGCTAAGGAGGTGGGTTCTGAGGTTGTTGGTATTGGTATAATGGATTGTTGTATTATGCATGAGGTGGTGGCATATATTGTTGGTTATGAGGTGGTTGAGCATTTGGGTGTTGTGATGGATTTTTAGGTGGAATATTTGGTTGTTTGTATTGATTCCCTGATTGATTTTTTTGTGCTTTTGGTGGATTTTAAGGTCATGCATTATTATTCGCTTGCCTATGAGTGGAACATATTTAGGGAGATTAGCCATCTGAGCATTAATTTGGGCTTTTTGTAACTTTAAATCTAGGAGTTCTTTTATTGATTGGAGCCTCATCTATTCATATTCTACTTTTTCTCTTTCCACTTCTTGTCTTTCATATTCCAAGTGTGCATCTAATTCCTCTTGATTCATGAATTCATAATTTTCTTCAGGGGCTACATTATTAATAGTCTCATTCTGATTTCCTTCCATTCTATGATCATATTCCTGTTGATTCCTAACTCTTTTAGCCTCAAGTTTAGCCATGAATTCTTCATATTTCTTAGGATCTAGCTGATAGAAAGGATTTATTTTTTCTTCAGGAGTATGTGGTTCTCTTGCTGAACTATTTTCATTTGTCAATGTGTCATAGCGGTTATATATCTCAAAATGTGGCTTTGATGCTTTATCTTTATTTGTCATGCACATGTCATCAGATTCCTTCTTACCCTTATCATTCTTATGTGTCCATTTGTTGTTGTCACTAGGACCTCCTTTATATAGGGATCTTCTACCTTGCATGTTGTGAATGGTTGTGATATTATGATGTATACCTTATTTTATTAGAGTCGCCACTCACTTATATGGAAGAGATAAAGTTATATAATTATTATTCCCAATGGATTCTTATGTAAGGATTGACTCTATGATGAAGGATTAGACTCAGGTTTGACTCCCCAGAAGAGACCAAACTGTTAGGTCTCAAAAATGCAGGTTTGAACCATGCGAGGTTGCCAAGCTCTCACAATGTTTTTGGCTAATGTACAAGGCCAAATGATGAATTTTAACCTTCTTCTCTTTAGGCTCTGCCAGACCTAGGTGGGTGTACTTGCGTGAATGAGGAAGACTTAAACTATGTATATCCTACTTAAGCAATCTATCCACAATTGCAGTTGAAAGTGGAGAGATGCAGACTTATTTGGTGTAAATTATATAAGCAATATCAAGTTGTGAAGTTTATGGATATGTTTAGTTAACAGATGTAAAAGTAAAGTGGATGAAACTAATCGATGAAATGTATGAGACCGGTTCATTGTTGGGTATATGGAGTTAAATGAAAGACTAAGATAAGTGGTTTATACTTGGTAGAAATTCTAATTGTTTGGCATACCAATATTTGTTTATAACTTGTATAAACATGCAAGAATTTAATTACCAAATTCTTCTTAGTGATCAAAATGACACTTCCAAATTATTGTGAATAATTAAAAGGATTTTAATCTTTGCTTTAAAGAACCAATTAATTATATCACACAAGTGCAACAAATGTGCATTGATAAATTGAATATATAATTGATATATCAATCTAAATAATCAAGAAATATTAACCTCAGAGACAACCTAATAATATCTTCAATTAATTCAAAAAATAATTGACACCAATATGACGCCACCAAATCGAAAATATTTCATTAACTTCTTCAAAATTTCCACATGCATTATGGTCTTTTGAATTGAAAGCATTGTAGCTACCCCTATTTTCCTATCTTCTTCTATCTAATCTAATATCTCCCTTTGGTCTTGGTCTCTCATATTTATATGAGAGGAAACAAGCTTCAGACCAAGGGTCATGTCTTTTAATAATAAAACATAATTATGAAATAGAAAATAACTGAAATAACTAAGCAACCAACACATGCTCTAGTCTGCTAGTCTTCGAGTAAAAAGCCCGTGGTCATCTAAGACCTGTGAAAAGCTTTTACTTTATCATTATTCTTCCTTCATCACGTGGATGATCAATCCTCATTTGAGCCTAGATACTTCTCCTACCATTTTCTTATTGTCAGATCATTTGGCCACTTAAATTCTTGAGCAACAGTAAGATTGGTGAGATGACTTTTCCATCTATTATCGAGCAAGTTCCTGACATCTACCGCAAATTTTGTGTATCTATTGTCCAATATCACAATTCCATCAAGAAAAGTGTGAAACCTATCAAGGTTGATATCCCCATCACTTTGTATGTGTGTTAGGCATTGAGAAACCATTTGATCAAACTCATTCTTCCATTCATCTACACCCTTTACCTGATTATCATTTTTAATGACTGAACAAACGAAAGTGTGCTTTATAGAGTCAAATGAATTTCTTCTACTTTCCACTTTCTTCTTCATATCAGTCAAATACTTGTGCTCCTCAATCACCCCCTTCACCATTTCCTCAGTTGGATTTAGCTTGGGAGGGGCATCTGGATCCCTTTGTGTTGCCTTGCACAGAGTAGTTAGAATATGATAAGTGGGCTGCCACCTCTTCTGAAGCTCCTCTAGGATAGGGGAATTAACATTAATCTACTCCAAAGCTTTAACTAGATTGCTAAATCTCTCATGTACCCCACCTATATTTTCATTGAATACCTCAATTCTATGCTCCAATATTTTCCTCAGGGTATCTAAGATGTGGCGCTTGACATCTTCCATATTGTGCTTTTTTAATTGATCAATTTCACTTTTCATCTATTGAATCTATGGGTCCTTAGCTTGAATAGGTGGATGATAGACAACTGTTTCATCTCCCCTTACTATTGTTTCTTGCTACAATTTTTGTTTTAACTTGATATTTTCAATAAACAATTTATTAACTTCATCATTTGACAACTTCAACCTTTTCTCATATTCAATTATTTTCTTCTCCATGTTTTCCATGACATCTTTGGTGAACATTGTTGAATGCATAGTTATGGTAGAAACCTCTATTGGAGTTGTACCTTTCATTGTCCTCACCATGGCTGACCCTCTCATTTCTTGCACCACATCCAAGAGTCTGGGCTTCCTTGTACTCTTTTTCTTTGTCCATAGGGAAAGGGTTTGAGTGGTAGGGTTATACCCTGTTCCTGATACACCCTCCTCTAAGTCAAATTTTGCAACCAACATTGGGTCATCTTGTGATCTGATTTGGTCCAACAGAAACACCTTAGACATCTCCATTCCTGGTATGATCAATATATCACTTTTCAAAACTAATTCCCTTGCTTCTTGAGGAGTAACATTAATAATATCAATGTTTAGTTCTGCTAATGTTTGGGCCTGAATCTCAGCCTATTTTGAATCATCGACTCCTATGAGATTGATCTTTAACCTTTCATCAAACTGCTTCATTTTTATTTTGATCCAAAAATCTTTGAATTCATTAGTATGAATGAAATTATCATCCTCTATAAATCTCAGAGGGGCAACCACTCTCTCACCATCCTGAATTTCATCTGCAACTTTTTCTAATATGCTAATCTTAGGATCATGGGGCTCTTGAGTTTTCTGCTGCTCTGCTACCTCTTTGATTTCTGACAAAGTTAGTATTGCTTCCTGTTCCTCATCACTTGAGTCGTAGTGAACTAATGACTCAATTTTCTATTTTTTGGACTGGGGTTCGTGCGTGGGAGATGGAGGGGATGAATGTACTGGTGATGGGGGTGGTGTATGAGACATGGATGCTTCCTGTGATGGTTGTTGGGGTGTAGGAAGTGGAACCAATCCTTCATCTTGAGCCATCTTATTAAATTCATCAAATTTTTCAAGGACCAACTGCATCCTTTTTAGAAGATCAGGTTCATCAACAAAGAACACTTTGAAATTCTTATTCTTCTCCTTCTTCTGCTCTTCCCATCTCTTCATCATTATCCATCTCCTTCTTGTTTGAAACACATAAAAAAAATACACTAGATTCCTTATCACATCCTCTTCAGGGTCAAAGGCATGAGATATGGCCCTCTTGGTAAGTAAAGTCCTTTGATCATATTTATGTAACCCTCAGGGTCACACACTCTTTCTTTCCTAGACTTGAGGGGATAATTAACCCTCATGAATCTTTACAATTCCTCAAGCATATTTGATCCAATAGCCAACTTTTCAAAAACTATCAAATCAGGAAAGAATGTGCCTTTTCTCTAATTCCTCATTAGATTATGCTCCATCTAGAGCATTTGCCACATGAACTCCAAAAAACATATTCTGGCAGACACAAATTGTGGTAAAATGTGGGATGCCTGATCACAATCGTACACCCTGATGATAGTATGCTATGGCATTAGAAACTAATTAGCATAATTATGTGTGAACCCTTGGTTTGGATTGTATTGCATGGGCCTCATGACCTCCATCAAAGATTGTGGCAATCTTGGTGTTGAAAAACCAAAGGAATAAACTATTCTAACAATAAAATCATCTCTAAATACAACAAAATCACATTCATTGCACCTACTATCCCATATGAAGTACCAATTCTGTACATGGAGTTTGACGCCTTTCTCTTGTGTGTATAAATTCATCCTTTTAGTCCATTTTGTCTTATTTTGATACATAATCAAATGACATAACAAATAATACTTTCTAAAAGATATGGGAGCTTTAGCCTCCCTCACCTACAACAATCTCTCATGAATTTGTTCTTCAATTACAGAAGCAAAGTCAAATTCAACATTTGATTTGGGATGCTGAATGATCATAGCCATCCTCATCAACCCTACTAACATGTTATCTTCTGCATCTATCCCTAGAACCTGACATAATGCATGGTATGTATTTTTGTAGACCTAAAAATAAAACATTAGAAAAGGCTCTACTTTTGAAGAGGGGATGGTAAGTATCTTGTTGTTATCACCCCTTTTCATGTGCAAGGGGAGCTCATCACTCTTATAATTCTTTCTTAATCTCTTGTATTTTTGTTCTAGCTTCACCAAATTTACTTCTGTAACTGCTTGTTTATTCAGGTTAAAACACTTAATTATGGACTCCCTTGAGACATCTACCAAACACCCACCATTTGGGAGCCTAACAACCTTTGTTGGGGCATGGTATGTATTGGCCAAAGCTCTAATCAGCTCAATGTCAACGAAAAAATTAGGGACTATCAATCTGGCTAGGTCAAGTGTCCACATGTTTGATGTCGAGACCTTGTCATTTTTGTTCCTATAGAAATACCAGTACAAATTCAACCCAAACTGAGGAACAGTTGGGTCCCTACATCCCTGAGCTAAATCTCTAAAGAGTTTCTTTGGCCCTTTATCTACTAACCCAGGTAGAAAATTGAGCAATGGAGATTGTAAAGATGGTTTACTTGGTTTGGGTTCATCCTTTTTAGTTCCTACTTCTGGTTTCTTTGGCGCCATTTCTATAAAAACCAAAGAGTGATGAATTGAACTTACCCGAAATAATGTTCCCTTCTTGAGAATTCCCTTTTACTTCTACACTGTAAGCTTGTTTACACTTAGCTTCTATTGCTATGAATGGGAAATATCAATATTCTCTGGTTATTTCACACCAAGCCACATTAATTCTCAAATATTAAATTCTCATAATTCAAATCTTTTTCACTAAGCTCAATTTCATATTTCAAAGTTGATTGAAGTGACTGGCCTACTTTAAATGTTTCAATGGATGCTTACCACATTACCTCGTAGTACTTTTCATCTCCCTGTGGTACCATGGTACTCACTATTACCTTGCTTTAGTATACTGCGCTATAGTTCATACTACATTGCTCTACCACGGACTACCTTTCTCCTTCCTGTGGTACCATGGTTTCCTCCCACTACTTTATTTGGTATACTACTTTACCGCAGGCTATGTTTAGACCTTCCATGGTATGGTAGTGCCTCCCTTTACTATTCACAAGTGTACCACTCTACTGCAGGCCTTGTTCTAACCCTCCATGGTATAGTGGTTTCCTCTAGTTATCATTCATTAGTATACCACTTTATCGTAGGCTTTGTTCATGCCCACCATGGTATAGCGGTTCCCTGTTCTTCTTCATATCGCTCCACTGCGGGTTGTATTTCATCCTTCTACAGTATAGCGGTCTCCTTCTGCTAGTATTGATCACTATACCACTCTATCATGGGCTATGTTTTATCCCCTCACAATATAATAGTAAAAAGGTATAATGTTGGCTTCCTTCATCGTGCTACCACGAGCTATCTTGCAAGAGGTTGCAGTAAGGTGGTATGAGGTGAAGACTATGAAGAGTGTTTAATGAGGCAACGATATGGTGGTAAAGGGCTATTTTAGATTTGTGGATGGCTATGAAGTGATTTTTTATGAAAATTATGGTATGAAATTTTTGATCTCCAATGATAAAAGTTTTGGAATTTTTATGAAAATTCTGGTTCTAACAAGGATAAGGCAGTTGATCTTTCCATTCCAGGCCTTCGCATTTGATCTCAAGCCTAAACGAGCACTTGAGCCATGAGTAAGGCATATCATTATCTTGTTTAATGTGAATTCTACCCATTCTGCCTAATTCATTATTAAGGTTATCACTAGATTAAGAAACACTCCAATGGGTTATCTTGGACACCACTTTGGGTTTCGACCCCCATTGAGAGCCACTCCCCCTACTTGCAACTAGTAAACCCCACACATCAAGCAAGACATTTTCCATCTTGCACATTTATCATAACCACATGAATACCGGTTAGGACAACATGAACCCATGTCCCAACCTATAGCCACAATTCAACCATCATGAACAAGTAGTACAACACTTAGGGTTTGCATTTCATTCAATACACATATGCATACCTTTTAATAGAATATCATTATAAAATCTCATGAATCCATACATAGATAGGAGGGCAACACCCTTGGGATTTACATTTTACACAATACACATGACCCATAACTTAACCAACCACTTCTAGGGTTAAATAGTCATAAGGACCAAACATACAAATATACCCCCTCCCAGGCCTTTGGAAACCAACCTTTAACAATTGACACCCTCTTTTAACAATTACAAAAACACTTAATCCAATAGTCAAGACACATGTTTAACACAACAATTAATCACAACAATTATAACCATGAAAACATTCTCTTAAATAAGGCATTATTATAACTCTCTTATCATTCATTTTAACTTAACTACATAATTCAATAGATAGATTAACTACCACAAATAACAATATTCTAATTAATTAAATCACATAACAATTTTACTAATCAACTATTATATAATTATAAAAATAATCATTATTCACCTACAAATTAATCAATAGAGAGTAATCTAAATAATTTACCTTTAATCTAAATCTTTTAAGTTAATTAAACTATTCCTAATATTTTACTCTCACATTATATTAACTTTCCCCTAATAACTATGTAATGCCCACTCTTGTCTTATCTAAAAAAAGAAGTAATTAATAGAATAAATCCACAATATAAATTACTTCACTTGATTCTTTTAAATAACATTTCTGATTAATGTAGACGTAATACAAATTACGAGCTAGACATTAGCAATATATATATCACAATTCATTTACCTATAACAAATTAAATACTCAATTTACCAATAGTTATCCAATTAAAATATTTTATTAAATAACATCTTTATTCTTTCTAAAACCTTCTTTTTTTTACTATTAACCAATATCCAGTTAAAATATTTTATTAAATAGCATTTTTATTTCTCAACTTTCTAAATTTCTTTTAGAAATAAAATTAGTTTTCTAATTAAACAATTGAAAGAGATGTAGTTTTTCCTTCTTTTCTTGTTTTGTAATTTCAACAAGATTACATCTCAATTTTTGACTAAATTAGAAGACTTATTATTACTAACAAAAGAAACTAACTTAAAACTACTTTACACCTCTTTAAATTTAATTATCTTCCTTTTTTTCCGAGTTTTCCAAAACGACGAGTTTTATGTTTAGTTTTATTGTTTTGTTAATATTTTTCTTAAATTGTAGTATTTCTAAATTATCCAAATTTATTAATTTTGTTATTTTACATACTTAAATCTATCTTCTCACAAAGGAAGTACAAACTTATATAAATTTATTAAGTTTATGATACTCAATAAAATTAAAGTTAAAATGCTAAAGTGATGAATTTTAATATTCCCAAAATGACATCCCATATTCAATACTCTCTCAAAGTTTATTATATTTAACTATTTTCCTCTAGCCATACTAGCTTAACAATTTTCCAAACCTGATTAATTCATTAATAGATCTATATGTATAAGTGATTAATTGTCCATTTTATTTATCTTTTAAATTTTATTTGGGCCAAGGGACTAATTTTGGAAGCTCACAGTTTATAAGAAAATTATTTTCTTCATTTTTTTTTTACAAAAGGATTCCAAAAAGTTCACAGAGATATCTATACAATAAAATAATGTACTTTTCCCAAACCCCCAAATATCAATCTAAACATTATAATGTGTTAAATTAATCTCAAATTCTAATCTTTGATTGGATGGTTACAGGGAGAAACAAAGGTATTTGTAGCCATGGAGGAGCAACTTGACAAAAACCTTGTGTTTCAACCATATCTCAAAAATTGCGATTTGGGTTTTTGAGATTTTTGGAAAGAGATTAGAAGACAATAAGACCAAGAAACCCTTTAAATTTCTCACCAACATAGTTCATAAAAGTAGAGTTATGGATGATACAATTAGGCCATTTTATTGGTAGGAAATAAAAAAGATAAAGAATTAAAAATTAAATATCTTATGCTCAAGGGAATATAAAATGTACACACCAAAAGCCAAGCACAAAATAAACATGGTGACAGACAAAAAGAGAAACAAAATGGAAATTTAATGAGATCAACTACAACCTTCATTCACAATTCATCATGCAAAAAAATTAAAAATTTAATTTCAGAAAGCAAAGGGAGAAATCCATTAAACTGATTGCACACATGAGCAAGCAAATGTAAACGAAAGGTTAAAATCCAACCTAGATCCAATGCTTGGCATGAGGAAAATATGATGCTGAGCGCCAACAACCCCTTGCAAAATCCAATTTCTCTAAATCTTTAATCAAATTTCCCCAAAACCCCTGAATTTCCCAATAGATCAACCATACCCCTTTCTTTTTCCCCCAAAAAACTCCCAAAAATATTTACAAGATACAAAGTTGTTCAAAGATTCTATGCATAGTCTCTTTTTTTAGTGAATAACTAATTTTAATAACTGTTTGTGACTGCATGAAAAAACTTTCTATTTATCATATTATTTTTACTATTAATTAATTATAACATTCCACTATAATTCGTGGGGAGACAAATCCTCGACCCCATCATCACTTGGCATGAGAACATCCATTCACTGATGGTTAACAAAAGGCCTGGCTTCTTGCTAAAATTGGACCTGGTTAAATCCTATGACAGAGTTAATTGGGCCTTTTTGTGTAAAATTTTCTTTGCTTTTGGCTTCTCAGATACCTTTGTTTAGTTGATAAGGAGCCTTATGTCTACTATGTCTTTCTTTGTGCTCGTGAATGGCTCTCTTTCTGATTTCTTCAGAAGTTCCAGGGGGTTTGGTAGGGGGACCCAATTTCTCCCTTCCTTTTTATTATTCTTGTTGATACTTTGGGAAGATCGTTGCAACTTAAGCTTTCCTTGGGTGTCTTGAAAGGCTTGAGACCTTCTTCTTTTCCCTCTTATGGGCATCAATAGTTTGGTGATGAAATCTTGATTTTGGGTGAGGCTTCTATTGCTGAAGCTAGAGGTATTAAGGCAACCCTTTAGAATTATGAGGCAACTTTGGGCCAATTGGTGATCCTCCCTAAAAGCACAATCTTCTTCCTTAACACTCCTGAAAGAAGGGAATTGAGAATCATTGAGAATTGTTGGTATTCTTCAATGTGCGATGGGGACCCTTCCTTCAACCTAGCTTGGGTTGCCGCTTGGAGCCAATTTGACTCATGATTCCTTCTGGAATGGTCTAATTGATAAATTTAATGCGAAGCTGGCTGGTTGAAAAGGAGCGTTGCTTAGTTAGGCTGGTAAGTTGGTGCTCATCAAATCTACTTTACAAAATTTTCCTGTGTATGCTCTTAGTCTCTTTCAGATGCCTTGTAAGTTTTGGGAGAAAATTGAATGTATCCAGAGGAATTTTCTTTGGTCGGGTGTGGAGGTTAAAAAGAGATTGAGTTTAGTTTCGTGGGAGGAGGTGTGTCGATCTAAAAGTCAAGGTGGTTTGGGTCTGCACAGGATTAACCCTTTTAATTTGACTCTTGTGGCTAAGAAGTTTTAGCATTTCCTTTGTGGTGAGAAAGCTTGGGAGAAATTTTTGGCTTCTAAATATCTTCCTCAGGTGGATAAATTTTGGGAGCTTTTGAATAAGGACTTCTCTCCTTCTTCAGGTTCTTTCTTTTGGAATTTGGTGTCTAGAGCTAGAGGAGTGATATTTGCTAGTTTATTTTGGATGGTTGGAGATTGTTGGGATATTATTTTTTGGGATGATTGGTGGTTTGTACATTGTCCTTTATGAGAATCTCATTGGGTGAATCCCTGGAGGGATTTGTGTACTCATGAATTTGGAAGTCATGTGGTTGATTACATTGTCAATGTGAAATGGAGGAAGATCCATGAGGTTTTCCTTAAGCTGGAGGACCTTTTTAATGAATTTTCTAGAATTCACATCCTTGTATCTCATCAAAGGGATAAGGTGATTTGGAATAGGCTCTCAAGTGGAGCTCTCTTGGTGGCCTCTACATTTAAGTCTTGTAACGATATTGTGGGCCCTAGGCAGCCTTGGGGCTTAGTTTGGTTCCTGCAGCTTATCCCTAAGATACATATGTTTATATGGTTGTTGGTGTAGGATAAGATTCTTACAATTAACAATTTGTGGAATTGGGGTTTCTCCATGCCTAATAGATGTTACCTTTGCATGATGGATGTGGAGGATAGTTCACATTTGTTCATTGGGTGCAGCTATGCTTGGGAAGTTTGGTCCCTTTTTCTCAATTTGCGGCATGTGGAGTGGATTTTTCCTGCCTCTATCTGGGAGTTGTGGCTCCAATGGTATGCTCCTACATCCAATCCTTCTCTAGAGCTTCTTTGGTCTCTTGATTTACTACATATTCTTTGGGGGTTATGGAAGGAGAGGAACAATAGGATTTTCAGGGATATTTCTCTCTCCCCTCTTTCCCTTTTCTTCAAAACTACTTCTATTAAGGAGAATTTGATAACATTGGTGGTGGATAAAATTGATATTCTTGGTAGAGTGTTGGTTTTAGATTATGATGTTGAGGTGGTGACCAGTTGAAAACTTTCCTTTAACATTTCCAAACCTTTGAAGAAGGCTAATCTTGCAAGGGATGGGGTGGCTTGGTTTCCCCCATCTCTTGGATGGTTCAAAATCAACTTTGATGGTTCAACTAAAGGTAATCCGGGTCTCGCTGGTTGTTGGGGAGTGTTGAGAGATCACAATGGTAGGTTTTTTTCAGTGGTGGCACTACCTTTGGGAATCTAGAAAAACCACCTTGCTAAAGCTGCAACTGCCTATCATAACATCAAATTGGCTAGGGATATGAGGACCTCTAAACTTTGGATTGAAGGTGATTCATTAAACATTGTGAGTTGCCTTAAGAAAATGTCTCCTCCCTCATGGTCTATTAATAATTTTATTTCAGATGCCATTTCATTATGTGGTGAGTTTGATGAAATTTACATCTCTCATGCCTATAGAGAGGCTAATGCAGTGGCTGATTGGTTAGCTAATTATGGTGTCATCGGCTAGATCATGGGGGGAGGATGACGTCCTTCCCATTGATTTAAGGAGCCTTATTCTTATGGGAAAACAACTTGTCTTCCTCTAAGTGGAGTGGTACCAAACAATTCAAAGAATTGCCTTAAGAAAATGTCTCCTCCCTTATGGTCTATTAATAATTTTATTTCATATGCCATTTCATTATGTGGTGAGTTTGATGAAATTTAAATCTCTCATGCCTATAGAGAGGCTAATGTAGTGGCTGATTGGTTAGCTAATTATGGTGTCATCGGCTAGATCATGGGGGGAGGCTGACATCCTTCCCATTGATTTAAGGAGCCTTATTTCTATGGGCAGACAACTTGTCTTAATTTTATGCCCACTTCCATGGTATCGGGTTTGCGTGGGTATCATGAAGGTTGTTGTTGGATTAGACTTCTCACACATCTGATGCTCATTGGTAATTGTGGCCTTCTTCAGCTGAGTTGTCTAAGAGTCTTCTTCATTATTTCCTTACATACTACCCTTGATAGGCTCACACGCTTTCTGGGTGATTTTATGTCTATTTCCCTTGGTTTGTTATGGTTGTGCTTTCTTTCTACAAACAATTCGATGATGGGAAAAGATAGGTGTCAAACAGAGCCGTTGTCTTGTAAGGAAACTAGAGCCAATGCCAGAGTTTGGGAAATCTTGTAGAGGGGTGGTGTTACTCATTTCATGGAGAGACTGAATGGTTTTAAATACTCAGTTTCTAAGGATTTTGTGGATGATTGGCATGGTCATGTGTTGAGTATGGTAGGGATACTACCATTAACAAATATTTTATTGCTGAGGTCACGGGTTTGTCTATGGAAGGAAGAAAATTTTACAGGGACAAGAATATTTCGTAGTTATCCAAACAAAATTTCCTTTGTGACAGGGAAAGGGCTAAAATGATTCGTTTGGACTATGAGGGCTATGATATCCTTTGTGCACTATTGCCCAGAAGTGGTTGATGCTGCTATCCTTGGTGTTTGTGATATGCACCCTTAAGTTGTCTATATATTTTGCATTTAATTCAGCATGTATCGCTCCACTTAGAGGAAGACAAGTTGTCTGCCCATAAGAATTTTCATATCCTTGGCGTTTGTGAAAAGACTTTGAAATATTAAGCCTTTTCACGCAGTAATATCAACTTTTCTGAAGGTGGTAGGCGAAAGCAAGCCTTTTGCATTTAAGTCGACATGTACCGCTCCACTGAGTGGGACATTGTTTGTAGTCTGAAGCAGTTTGGGGTTCTTGGATTGTGGTAGTCGACTCTGACTGGGTTGGATTTGGATGCAAAGCTTTATTGGAGGTGGTATTTGGAATAGGGTCATGTTTGGGCCAAAATTTTATCTTATAAGTACATTCAAGGGGTTTCGAAGGAGGAAATTCCTTGTTATCCTCTGGTGGGGAAAGGTTCTGTGATTTGGGGAATGCTTAAGAAAGGGGTTGTGTTGATCAAAGAGGGCTTGTTCTGGATATGTAATAGGGTGGCTAAGGCTCTCTTTTGGTCTGACTCTTGGGATGGTTTCTCCCCCATATTGTGTTAGTATCCTAATCTATTGAATATTTTCCAACACTTTTTGGAAGTTGGATGGTCACGGGTGATCAATTTTAAGACTTCTTATCCTTGTGGGCTGATGGAGGTGGCTAGGTGGAAAAATTCTTGTGATTGGCCCATTGTTGGTTTGGAGGAGGATTGTGCTGAGCTTCAAAATATTTTGGTTGGTAGATAGTGCATCTCTCTTCGTGATAAGGATATCTTGACTTAGTGTATGAATTGTAAGGGTGCTTTCACTGTGGCTAGTGGGTATCACAAGTTGTTGGCTCATAAGTATGGTAGGGTGGAGGTTCCTTGGTGGAGAAATGTGTGGAACAAGTTCTCTTGGCTGAAGTGGGATTTTTTTATATGGAATTTTGCCTGGAATAAATGTTTGACTTGGGATAATCTTCAGAAGTGAGGATTCTAGGGCCCTTTTGTTTGTGTTTTGTGCAAATGCAATGAGGAGGATTCTTCTCACCTATTTTTTTGTTGTTCCTTCTCTATGTTGCTTTGGAATTTGTGGTGGGGTGTTTGGAAACATCCTTGTGTTCATGCTTCTTCCCTGGTTGAGTTCTGGAGTAGTCTAGGAAGACCTCCTACTCAGGCCTCTTTCCTCCAGATTGTGTGGTACATTTGTCCTACCTTCACCCTTTGGAAAATTTGGCTAGAGAAAAATATCCTACTCATGATTTGGAGCTAGCGGTAGTTATTGATGCTCTAGTTCGGTGGAGGAATTTCTTGTTGGGGAACCATTTTCAACTTCATAGTGATCACCATAGTCTACAGTATATTTTCACACAGTCTAATTTGAATGCTAGGAAGAGACGGTGGATGGAGTTCTTATGCGAGTATGACTTCAAGGTGAAATTCGTTCAAGGGAAGGAGAACGTAGTGGCTAATGATCTTAGTCGGTGGAGAAATGAGATTTCTACTGTGACTCTTGGATTTGATTTGAGGAACCATATTTTAGTAGCACTTCCTACAGACAAATTGTATCAAGAGGTGAAGACAAAGATTAGATCAGGAAGACCCTTGCAGGGTAGATTCACATGATATACTCTTGAGTCGGATGGATTGTTGTGAAATTTGGGTTGTATCTACGTACCGCATATTGAAGGTCTTCACACTCTAATTTTGTTAGAGGTACACCGAGCACCTTATTCAACTCATCGAGGTGTTAATAAAATGCATGTAGATCTTTGACAATTGTACTTTTGGCTAGGTATGAAGCATGATATCACTAAAAAAAAATTGAGATGTCTTGAGTGCCAGAGAGTTAAGGTTGAGCACCAACATTCAGTAGGATTGTTACAACCACATCTCATTCCTGAATGGAAGTGGGATATCATATCGGTGGACTTCATTGTTGCTTTACCTATGTCATCTCATCGACATGATGCCATTATGGTTACTGTTGACAAGTTGACTAAAGTAGCACATTTTTCTCTGATTTGTTCTTCTTACAATGCCTCTTATGTGGCCAAGATATTTATGGAAGATATTGTTCGGTTTTATGGAATTCCTCACATAAACATTTTAGATAGAGATCCTGTGTTTATATCAGCATTATGGAAATCATTGTAGCATGCTTTAGCTACCTAGTTGAACTTCAATTCAACTTATCACCCTGAGACTGATGGTTAGACCAAGAGGGTTAATCAGATTGTTAAGGATATGCTGAGAATGTATGTAATGAATCAAAAGTAATGTTGGGAAGATTATCTTTACTTAGTGGAGTTTGCTTATAATAATGGTTATCATAGTTCCATAGGTATGCCTCCTTTTCAGGCGATGTATGGACATCCTTGTCAGACTCCGTTGAGTTGGGATCAACTTGAGGATAGATTTTTACTTGGTCCTGAGATTCTTCAAAATATGGAGCAATAGGTTGATCACATCAAAGAGCACTTGGTGGCGGTGCAAGATAGGAAAAAGAAGTATGTCAATGCGCATAGAGTGGATCCCCAATTTTTAGTTGGCGATAGGGTATTTCTTTGGGTGCATCCGTGGAAGAGTCTGATCTATTATAGGAAAGGCTCTAAGCTCACGCCTCGTTTCATAGGACCGTTTGAGATTCTAGAGAGGATTGGTCCTATAGCATATTGACTTGCTTTACCGCCTAGTTTTTCGCACATTCATGATGTTTTCCATGTATCTGTTCTTAGGCCTTATCATCCTGATAATTCACATGTGCTCGATTGGAATGCATTATAGGTCGAGGACGGGCAATTGGCTTTGGAGCCCATGGGAATTCTTCAACATAGGAGACTCGCCTTTAGGGGTCAAGACACTGATCAGGTGGGGGTCCAGTGGGATCCTAGTGATGAGGAATCTACTATTTGGGAGGATGCAACACACATGAGAGAGCTTTATTCTTATCTGTTTGTAGGCTTTCAGGAGTAAGCCTAATCCTAGGGGGGAGGATGTAGTGTGCCTCCAATTGCTACACTTTGTTTTAGTTTTTTTATGTTCAGTTGATAGTTGCCTTAGTTGTGTTTGATACTATGCGAATTTATTTCAGTTACGACACTCAGACTATGCTGGTTTTATACTATGTTGATGATACACTTGATACATTGTTGATCATTTGATTATGTTTGTGTGGCAATATTATGATATTAATGATGTGTTTTATGGTTTTATGTTGTTTCAGAGCATTAGTGTGTTTATGATGATGTATGTGATTTTGTTTATGATATAGTATTGTATGTTAGTCTTGGTGAAGGAGATAGTGTAGCATTACTCACTCATGAGTACCCTGCTACGCTGTAACTCTCTTTCACGGTGTGATTGTTGGTTTATGAAGATACATTTAACAGTGTTGTATGATGCATTTTGCAGGTATTAGGTATCGACTTCACCTACTTTTTCAGGTTTGTGCGTGCCCTGACCCAATGGAAACATGTTGTATAAGAGATAATGTTAAGTCCTTCTTTGGCCATCATTTTGTATAGGACAATTATCTATGATGTCACTTGTCATTTTTTGTCGTTCGGTTTCGTTGTGTCATTTATGTTTTTGTCTTGCCTGGGAATTAATTAATTTAGTTAAATGGTTTATTAATTAATTTATTGGATTTAATGTGATTTTATTTAAATGTCAAGTTAAATGATTATGTTTACATTTTGATTTATTAAATTAAATTAAACAAGGTATTTATTTAAATGCAATTGTTGAATTAAATGTGCAAACTTAACTTATGTGAAAAGTAGATATTTTGAAGAGTTTTTTTTCAACAGTTTGTAAATAGCTATCTAGAATCTTTACTTGGAATTAGAAAATGTTATCTTGAGTAATCATATAATTAGAACTTATTGATCAATTTTGATTGCATGACTGACAATTAGTTAAGTCTTGTGACTTTGAGTTACTTGAAAATGAATTAAAAATCTTTTGGTTGTGCAATATTTTCATGACAATTAATTTTGGATTGTTGGGAAGAGAACTTTCATGATAGTTTTTGGTTTCTAGGGAAAAAGCTTCTTCTCTGTGTTTTAATTGAAAATTTCTAGAGATAGTGGAATTGAAGGGTTTGTGCTTTTGAAAAAAAATAAAGAATTGTGGGTTTTCTGGTTCTTGCTTTAATCTTTGTTGGATTCAAAAATTTAATCTAGGTTTTCTTCTTTGATTTGTACTTTTCTGAATAGTAAGCTTTTGAATGTTGTTATGTTGGTTATTATTTCTTGTGGTAGAATTTGTTTGCTGATAATTCTATAAAAAACAACAAAAAATAAATTGTTGTTAATTAGAATTCAAACAATTGATGAAAATTTTAAAGAAGTGAAAGCAATTAAAACTTGGCTGGAATAATATTGTAACACAATTGATTATTGCTATGCAATTACTCTTTGCATAGTATTTTACAGTTAGTTTGCTTTAAATAATGAAAATGGTACATATCTCTCAAAATAATTTTTCTTGTAATGATTTTGGAGATGGATTTAGATGTTGGTTATATGCTATACATTCGTTGCTATCATAATTTGACATTGGTTGTGTATTTTTCTTGACACTGAAAACAACAAGTTGATTATACGTTATTGGAAAATTTGATGATTTGTGATTTGAAAAGTCATTACTTGTATTTGGGGTCATTGTATGTGTTAAATTTAAACAACAGTTAAATGTTTCTAATTCCTTATGGCCGACTCAAGCCATACTTTCTCTCTCTGCACATAATGGTCTTTAGTAAACGTGTACATAGGAATTCAATAAGATAAAACCATCTGAGTGCCGCTCTAGAGCCATATCAATATTTAATTCTTAAGCTTTTTCACTTATGAGGTTTCCTGTTTAAAGTCTTAATGGGGGTTCTGATGGAGCTTCAAATTTTTGCTCCTTGTTTTTTACTCATGCCCTGCCTTATGTCGCTAGTCTTTCATGGTGTTGGAAAATTTCTAGAGGTTGGGGTTTTAGCTTTGTCTTTAGGTAAAACCCTTGTGTTATTTTATGCCTTGGTCAGGATCTATCTCACTATTACTTTTAAAGAGCTTTTAAAACATCTTATGCCCTATTGGTTCATCTAGGCCTGGTCCTTTTGGTCTTAATATTTTATTTCCTCCACGAGCTTTCTTTTCCTAAGTCCTAGTTGGCCCTATGTTTCATGGTTTTAAAATAACTTATGTCATTGTTTTCCATCCGCCTAGTGATGTCCCCTTGTCCTTTAATGAATGTTTTATTTTGCAGAGGGATGAAATTCATGCTACCGTTGATCATTCACCTTTGGATATCAATAGTTGCCCGCCATCCCGTGAACGAGAATTGTAGGATTGCGATATCGCAGGCAGGTGCCATGTGTCCTATCTGGGGGATCAAACTTGTGCCATCGCTAAGAAATTACCATTTGATCTTAGTCATTCCTCGCCATCCCATGATGGCCACACCACAATACTTTGGTTGATTGCGATATCACGGATGGGCGCCACGTGGATTTCCTTGGTGAGGCCGATGGAGATAAGTTTGTATGCTGTCGATCAATTATTGTCAAATATCAACAATTTCCCAACATCTCGTGATCCAAAATTGCAAGATTGCGATATCACGGGAGGGCACCACGTGTCTCATCTGATGAAGCCGAAATAATAAAGGAAATATTGTTCGGCCTTAGTACATTAAAAGGTGGGTTACTAAAGTTCTCTTAAGATGCACATGCTTCAATTATAATCTTGATGGAGAAGTTGCTTGAGGGTTAACGATAAGGCTGGCGACTGTGTTGAAGGAACGAGATCACCGATGTTCAAGATCAACGGTTTCCCACCATCATGCAATTAGAAGTTGTAGGATTGCGATATCGTGGGGGACCGCCACGTGGACTTCCTTCACAACTTATGGTATGGTGGTCCCCTTATTGCCATGTTGGCAATTATGTCATCGTGTTTTGAAGGTGGTCGTCGATGATTTGATCAAACTGAAGGATCAACAACTTGAATTTAAATCTACACCAAATATGGTTGGAGTCACTCATGCAGTGCACAATTGAGCTTTAATGGCAGATAAGACACTTGTTGGAATGATTTGATCGACATAAAATCAATTTTTGTACTTTGTTTGTATCACAAAGCATTCAACTATTTTGCAGAGCAATTTCAGAGCCGAAGGTGGAATTGCGAGTTTTTGCAGCCAGAATTTGGGATTTCTGCGAACAAAGCCGTGATTTTATTTTTTGTGCCTCCCAGTCACTCTGCACTTGAATTTGGGAAAGGATTAGCCTTGTTTTTCAGTGAGTTTGTTGATAAATGTGTTAGGGCTATAGTTTAATTATACATTGTGAGAAATTGCAATATTTTGTTATGTAATTTCCTATCTTTGGTTAGTCTTAGCTACTTGAAGTGTAACGTTATAAAGAAGCCCTAGTTTGTCCGAGATGGCACCGCCAAAGCAACATTCTAGCCAAGTTGATTATTTAAAAAGAAACATGTATGATGACTTCCTATATCAATTGCCCTTTTCAACGAATGATAGGAGGAAGGGATTGATTCTAATGCGAGGGAAAATCCTGGGGGAAGGGTTAATATACAATTGCTCCAACATCGCCAATGCTAGGTTTCCCCTCACAAGTTTAGAAATGTTCAAATTGTGGTACGGACAGAGGAATTTGCCTCACCCTTTTTCAAATGGATGGATGTATGATATGGGGAAGCTGGTAGTACCAAATGTATTCCCTGATGTAGACTTGCTTAGGGTGGTTGCTGCAAGATATGACCCTATCACACGGATAATCAGGGATAATGATGGAAAGGTTCTGTTCAACATTAACAGAGAAGAGGTCCAACAGAATTTTGACTTCAGTGAACTGAGTGAAGACTTGGTTCCTATCAATCTTGAGGAAATGAAGCAGGAGTATGCAAAGTTGAAATCTCTTTTTAGAGCTAAGTTGCTTCCACCTCATCTAGCTAGGGCATGAGGTTCAAAATTTCATATCAGCCCCAGTGACCAAGAACCTTTTAGATTAAATTGTTTTGCAAACCATTTCCTGGCCACTTTCTATTCATTGGTATTCTATGCTGATGCATATGTTCTTGTTTAAGAATGCTGAATTCTTCTCTGAGAAGATGAAATTAAGGCAATCGATTGATGGAGAAAGATTTCCAGTACAAATATGGGCTGCAAATTTATCTTATAATAAGGAAATCACTAGTTATGTGCAATTTGATAATTGTTTTTCTTCCAAATTAAGGGCTAGATTGATGGTGAATGTACCTAGGATCCTTGAGGAATTGTATGATTTCTTTAGACAAAAGGGGAGGAAGCCATAATTGAAGGTTTACCATAACTGGGGTGACATTATCCCATACCCAGTCAGTACTGTCTTGAGAGTATATGGTTTTCAGGGAGCCCCTCATATACTGCCATACAATGTGCCACCAAGAGTGGGATTTGCAGAAGTTATGTGGCAGATAGGTTGTATTCATGAGGACAACCTCATTGGGAGGGGTGAGGGAACTTTTTTCCCTAATTATATAGTGGTGTTTGATTTTTCTTTTTCAAAGGGAGGCTGGATGCATTTTGATAAATTCTTTGATGATTACTATTTGAGATGTGGTCCAAAGCGGCAACATGATCTTGAGGGTTTCTTTTCTTTTCTCAGAAAAAGAATAAAAGTTGGCAAGTTTGTGCATGATTTCAACTTTCCTGAAGACCTTATTAGAAATGAATTTGATTTGAATAGACAGGAGTTGAACAAGGAGAAATGGATAGCTTATAGTAAGCTACTAGATGTTGTGCACAAAATGGATCTGAAATATGATCCACTGTTGGAATTAAGTCCCCACCATAAGAAAATTGATTTTCTGATGGAGAACTTCAAAGAGATTATGGGTACTTTGAGAACGAAAAAGGTAAACTTAGAATTGAGTCTGGGTGTACAAGAACAAGGTTCCAGACCAATTGAAACAAGGCCATCATATCAACCTACAAAAAGGTGGCTCATTTATAAGAGGAAAAAGGATAGCAGCAGTGATGAGGAAGAAGTGTATAGAAAAGGAAAGAAAATTATGAAGGTGCCTCCACAACCAGGTCCAAAATTCAAAGTGCATGGGGCAATCAAAATTATTGATTTAGAATCATCACCGGAAGATAGTCCCCCATCACCACCATCTGAGCCAAGCCCTAAAAGGAAAAGAATTGATTAACCACAGGAGGATCTGATGGACGAAATCATTGTTACTGATCAAGACATGTAAGTTGGTATGCCTTCCCCTCCTAGGCCAGCTGAATTGGTTTTATCTGATTTAGATATGAAAGGAAAAATTGTACAAGATGCAAGAATGGAAGCATGCAAGGAGTTTCTAGATGACAATACATTTGTAAAAAATCTTGTATTCTTGCAATTGGTATGGAGGATGAAATTTGAAGAATATCAAGATAAATGTAGGTAGAGAAGAGAACTAAAGATTGACAGGTCAGACCAGGAGAATGATGAAGAGGTAAAAGTTGAATTAATGGAAGAATTCAAGAAAATCACTCCTAAAGAAGGAAGAAAACTGGTGAGTCAGGCTGGTGTATTGATTTTTCCTAAATGGGACATTGTAGATGCAATAGCCTTTGATGCTATTATGAAGTCCAAGAATCCCTTTCAAGACTCTGAAGAAGAAGTCAAGGCAGCATTGGAAAATTCTGCCTTCAGTGAGGAATATGAAACTTTGGAAATTTGGGCATTGGCCCCACAAGGGAGAAAACCATATGTTTATGATATTAATTCAAATTTCAGAGGAGGATTAATAATAAAGAGAGCTTCAGAGACCTCAACCACCGAGGCCACTAATTTGACTGTGAATGTGGCCAAATTGGCCCAAAAATACTGCTGAAAGGGAGGAGGCTGAAATAAAAGCTTAATGGAGAAGTATAACCTTTTGATTGAAGAATACATCAAGATGCAATAGAGGAATGTTGAGTTGCAAACTGAGGTGGAAAGGTTAGGGTATAAACAGATTGGGGAGACATCAGGTGCTCCAGGGACCAATACATTACCTTCCACAGTAGGGTTAGTGTCTCCTGCTTCTCCAATTGTTTCCACACTAGGGTCTCCCATTCAAAATATTGCCCTCACCCCTTCTTTAGAGGAAATTGAAGAAGAAACAGAGTGCTCTGTTGATCCTACAATGAAGCAGCTCTTGAAAAAAATTGATGAATTGCAGGCATCATTAAAGGTAAATGAGGAGGGATTTCTTTTAAAGCAAAAGGAGATTGTTACTACTATTTTGAGGTGTTTAAATGAAAGGGCTGATAGTAAATTGCTAGCTATACATTCTTTATATTCTTTTCTATTAGATGCAATAAAGAATATTGATAGGGATCAGGAGGTAGTGATACCAATAATTGAAAATTGGATCCCTAGGGCTAGTGATCTGGATATCATGTATAACACCTCAAGGTTTGATATAAATAATAGGTCCCAATCATTAAAGCCTACTCATGTGTTAGTAAAATTATTGCAAGGTTTTTAGACCTTACTAGATGACTTGAGTAGGAAGATTAGGGAGTTGGTGAAGAATTTCAATGATTGGGGTAACACATTGTTACTTGATATAATTGATGAGCAGGCGAAAATTAGGTCACTCCAGCAATGGCAGGATCAAGCAAGTGAGGTCATCAATGATCAAATTAATTCAATTTGTGATGACTCATAATATGATTTGTTGGTGAGCTGTATGTATAAAATCATTAGTACCAACTCATTTTTGGAATCTTTTGAAAGGGATGCAAATCAGGTAGCGGTAAAATACACACCTTATAATGCCAAGGTAGATGAGGTAATTAATTTTGATTGGCCGACTGATGAAGAGTACCATAAATGGGTAACTAAATATTTGACTGAGGAAGAGTAAAAAGAGTGAACTACTAACAGGTGGCAAATCAGATGCTACAGTTATAACGGTTCCAATTTTGTGTTGATGGAATTCTCGGTGCAAGTTTTTTGTGGTTCTTGTTGTTGTATGAACTTTCCTCAACTGACATGATGAACAAGAATATTCTCCAAGGTGATGGTTCTTGTAACAATTTTTGGAATATCACCAGGTGCTCCAATTGGCTGGTGACATGTGCCCTTTCTGGCCTGATGCTTGTTTCCTCCTTCATTCTCTATAAGAAGGATTTCAAGGCTAGAAGTACGGGTTAGCAAGTTAGATAATTTTTGGTTGAGTCTAAGTGAAGTTGCAGAGAAAATTGTAAAGTCTGATGGTTTTAGAGAAATGCAATTTAGGTTTCGAGTCATTCTATAATAGGTTTTGAGTTCATGTGGATTTAATGTTGTATGACAGTACTAGCATTTGAGTTGAAATGATAAATTCAAGCTCATGTCTCTCCATTGTACATGCATATCTAAACTTTGAATGAAATAACTAAGGGTTGTTTTATCCATCTCACTATTGTGGCTTGTATGATTCTATTTTAGCTTTAATTCAAGGAATTATTTAAAATTCTTGAATGGGATTATAGGCAGATATGTTTTGTATAAGGATTTGCTAAGTAGTATTGGGTTAGAATGCTTACTAATGAAATTTTAATGCAATATTGTCAGGGATCTTATATATCATGTATTAAATCTATCGTAAACCTCTAGATGCTTATAAATTTGACTCCTGCAATGGATGTATTGCACTGATCTAAGTTGTACTTATTCGTGTAGTTCAGTATTTGTTTTTCTTTCCCTAGAGCTTGCTACAAATTTAAAATCAATGACTATCTTAAACAATGGATTGTGTTTAGTTATCTCATGCTCTAGATAGTTGATATTGTCTATGAACAACCAGTTCTAGTGGATATTATCTTATTGTGTTGAGCTATTAAGTGAGATTATCTGCTATTGTTAATGTCATTTATAATAATGGTGTAGAGGTTGTAAACACATTAAGGTATCACCCTCCCAGGTCTTGCAGAGCCCGAAGTGTAGGAGGCTTTTTAAATTCCTTGTCAGTTGGTCTAGGTCCTTCGAGCTGCCTTTGATTGGAATTGGTAATCCCATAGGTAGATTAGAAGATAAACCTAGTTACATTGTAAAAAGAACCAACAAAATGGAGACTCTATTGGGGATCTAATTTTGATATTTCTTGTCAATGCGTCGGTTGTCCATTTTGCATAGAGTTTTCATAATATTTCTATGATTTGAAGGTTGAGCCTAAAATTTTGTGTTAAGTTTGTCCACTTCTTCTATCTTCATAAGAGTTAAGAGTTATGTTGTAAATCACTTTTGTGTATTGTCAGTACAAGGTTCCAAAGGTTTTTATATTCTACCATGTGTCTTTAGGTATTTGGTATTCCCAAGAAAATTGGGTGGCGACTCTAAAGTTTCTGCACTAGTGTACATTTTATTGTGAAAGTTTTATTGAAAGTGGAAATTTTTTTTGGACAAGTACAAAGAATGAAGAACACCAAGTCATTCATGAAGAATCATCTGGAACAAAAATTGGAAGGTGAACTTCCCAAAGTGAAGAAGAAGGACTGGATAAAGAAAAGACCATAATCTAGCAATGCTGCTCCCGTGTCACAAGACTCTGAACACCAAGGTACAAGTAAGCTTTTACACCCTATCCTTGAGAATCTTGAAGAGGTGTCTAGAAATTTTGAGTCAGACAGTGGTGGATTTTTTGATTCATTATTTGCTACACCAATTCAAGAAGATGTGACATGTTAGAATAAAGGGCTTGTTAGTATCAAATATGCTAAAAAGAGAAGAGGCAGGAGTAGAAGTCGAAGCCATCATAGAGAATGCACCAGTGATGTGCCTCCTTCTCCTGCTGAAAATGATGTGAACCCTTTATTGTCTGAACATGTGCTAGAAGAGGTCAATCTAATAGACCTAGATGATGCGTCAGGTTCTGAGGTGACTTTGTCTGACCTTGATGATGTTTTTGGAGATATTAATTCTTTGAGGCGGGAAATCCAAAAGCAAGTTGAGCTCAAGAAGAAGAGAGAAAAAGAAAGATAAGAAGAGTTGAGGAATGTTGTGAGTGAAAGGGATAGGTTGATGAGACAGTTGGCAACCATGAAGCTCCTAAACCAAGATGAACCTAAACCAAGTGTTGAGGGTCCGTTGTACAAAAAATTGCTAATAAGGAAGCAAAACCTGTATCTAAAGAAAACCCTGGAGCTCCTAGAGAGGATAAGGGAAAACCCAAACCTGCTGACCCAAAACCTTCAAGTCATGATAAGTCTCAACCAAGTAATACCAACCCTAATCCTGTCATGGATAAGGGAAAAAAAATGTTGAGGGGATTAAAATAAAAGAGAAGGTGACTCCCCATTCCACTCAACAAGATCTCCAACCACATGTTTCATTTCAAATAGAATCTACCTTAGAAAAGGCTAGGAAGGAGAGTGAGGCTATGGAAGAAGAGTTGGAGAGAATAGAGATTGAGGCTGCAAATGCATAAATGAAGAGGAAAATAAGTTTCCTAAAGATGTCAAACATGGATGAGGCTTCACAAGCTGCAACCTCATCAAGTCACCAAGATGTTTTAAAGGACGGTCCTAAAACTAATCCATACCCCACCATAAATAATTCTAGCCTAAAGACTCATGCAAATAGGTCTATAAATCCAAATCATGATGGTTCTAGAGTACAAGATTTAGGGTTTGGTGTTGATCCTCAGATGAATGAAGGATTATTTCAATGATAACCTATATAGTTGGACAGGTATAGGCCATTATTCTTTGATGGTATCCCTGGTTATCCAAATCCCATCCCTGCTGACTTGAGAGAAAAGATGAATAAGTTTGCTAGTAATAATGTTGTAATAGTAGAGGAACACTTGAAATATTTTATGGATATGCTAAATGATTATGAGTTAGAACATGAAGATGTTGTAATGAAATTGTTTGTACAATATATGGTAGAAGATGCAAGGGATTGGTATAGAGGTCTACCTAATGCTAGTATTGGTTCATGGGATGAGTTTGAAAAGTGTTTCAAGGAGCAGTATGGTGATAAAACTAATGCTAGTTTTATGTTAAATGAATTTAATAACATCAAGAAGTCATTGAATGAGCCTGTGACAGAGTTTAATTTAAGATTTCAAAAAGCAATGTATAAATTGTTTCAGGTTTTGAGGCTTGATGAAAATGTTTGTTTAACTACATATTTCAATGATTTTGATGCTAAAATGGCCTATCTCCTCAGAGATAAGGACCCTCAAACTATGAGGGATGCATTTAGGGTGGCTATAAAAATTGAAAGTAACAAAAGAGCTTCTGGGAAGTATGGTAGGAGAGAAGAACCTACACTTTTGAGAAATCCTAGAAATAAGACTGAGAAAGTCCCTGCCGCAAAGCCTAAGGATGATGAAAAGTGGGAAAAGGTTTATAATAATCTGAAAGACATAAAACAAACTGTTGCTAAGCAAGAGAAGGGTATAGCAAATGAAACAAAATTCTATAATAGAAATGATAGGAAACCTAGATTGAAAAATTATCCTTACAATACAAATTGGAAAGATGGAAAACCAATCTTGCCTAGCCAAAAACCTAAAAATGATTAGCATACACCAGACCCCTTGCAGAAACATTCAGTGAATCTAGTACCGGATAGACCATGGTGTGAAGTGTGTGAATATCCACATGATCAAAATTACTATGGTGTTGCTCAATTGCTTGTTGCTGAGGAAATAGAGGAGGATGCTCATGAGAAGACATCAGAATATGAGCAGGATGATGTAGATGTTTCTATGGCCAAATCATACATTGATGAGGCTAAATGTTCCTCTAATGATGAAATACAGGAAGATGATGTGGATAATCAGAGGCAAAAAAGTGAGATGTATCATCAACAGGTCTTTTTTGATGAGGAAGATGATTTTGATCATAATGCTTGCAATATGGAGTAGGCTGAAGATTCAATGTCCTTAAGGAGATAGTCAGAAGAAGAGATTGTAAGAATGAATGAAGAAATGGCTGCTCAAATGAGAAGTTCACTTCAATTGAGAAATAGAATTGTGGGTGGTGAGTAGGGTAAACCTGCTGGACTATTTATTAAAGAACAAAAGGATAAAAACAAAGGTGTTAAGGTTGACAACAAAAAAGATGCTGTGAAAGTCAAAGAAGTCAAGAGTGATAAAATTTGGGCTAAAAAGAATGAAACCCCAAAGCCCCAAGAAGGTGTGACTTCGTCACTCGTGAAGACAAATGTGATTACAAAAGTAGTTGAACCTGCTGCAGAGGATAAGAAGCAAAAGAAGCTAGGAGGAAGTAATCAACCAGAGAGAAAAGAAAATGATGAAGGTATGATATCTTATTTGCCTAAATATACACCTGTGGATATGTTTTATGTTCTTTCTTAGGTTAAAGTAATTGTACCTTTGTTAGAAATGATGAGAATGAATGAACACAAATAAAATACAATAGCCTTGATCACAGATGTTGCTAGTAATAAGACTAAACAAGGAAGTGGTAAAGAAGCAAAGGATAAAGAGAAAGAAAAGGAAGTGGAGGGAATTGTGTCACAAATTCCCCCTGTGTATTTAGGAAATTCTATTAACATGTGCCTTGAAAATATAACCCCTTTTTTCTTAAGTGTGGATATAAATGGGAAAACTTTAAAGAACTGTATGATAGATTCAGGGGCGTCAAATAATGTTATGCTAGTCAAAATAATGGAGGTAATGGGCTTGACAGTAGATACTACTCAAGGTAAATGTTATGCTATGGATTCAAGAGAAGTGCCAATTATTGGAACTATCAGAGCATTGCCTTATAAATTGACTCAGTACCCTGACAAGGATTTAGTCATGATCGTACTAGTTGCAGACATCCCACCTCATTTTGGAATGCTTTTATGAAGAAAATGGAGTGCATCGATGGGGGGTAACATGAAATGTGATTTGTCATTCTCTACTTTCTCCATTGATGGTAAGGATGTAAAAATTAAAAGAGAATCAAAATTACCTCATATGATTGAGCATGGCCCGATTGAGAATATGACATGTTTTATTGACAGTGGTATAGATGAATTTAGGGTTGAGGAATTTTCTAGCAATTGTGATAAGCCTACTGCATTGATTGATACAGAAATAAAACAATTTTCAGAATCTGATGACTTGTCGACTATGTATTTTGATGGTGCAAGTTCAAAGGAAGGCTCTAGTGCAGGTGTCTTGTTACGGTCACCAAGTGGAAAGACATTCAAGTTCTCTTTCACTCTGCTATTTGAATGCACAAATAATGTGGCAAAGTATGAAGCCTTGTTATTAGGGTTGATATTGGCTGAAAAACATGGTATTAAGAAGCTCAAGGCAATTGGGGATTCCAAGCTTGTGGTCTCCCAAGTCAGATCCAAGTTTGTATCAAAGAAAAAGAGGTTGAAATAGTATAGGAATGTTGTTTGGGATGAATTGGAAAGCTTTGATGCATTTGGCATAGGATGGACATAAAGAGGTCAAAACAAAGTGGCAGACCTATTAGCCAACATTGCATTAAAACCAAATGATATGATTTATGCTAGAATTTCAAAAGTTGAGGTGCAAACCAGGCCATCTATCTGATAATATAAAAAATTGGCAAGTTTTTGATAATGATGATGACATATTAAGGTTTTTGAATTGTGTGGGAGAGTATGGAAATCAGGAAATTGACTTTGGAGCTTTTGTTGAAAATATTGATGGTAAGGATACCATATTTGGAAATGAGGTCATTCAGTTAAAGACAAACACAATTCCCAAGGGTCTGGTTGTATTAGAAAGGGTGTTTGATAATCAAGATAAGACAAAGTCTAATCACACTACCCCCCATCCTGATGACTTGGAAGAGATAAATCTTGGAACAGAAGCATCCCCAAAGAAGGTGTATATTGGAAAGAAAATGTCACCAAAGGTGAGAAGGATGCTAATTGAATTATTAAGGAAGTTTAGGCATGTGTTTGCATGGTCCTATGATGACCTTAAGGCATATAGGGAGGATATTTTCCAACATGAGATTCCTCTGCGTGATGATGCCAAGCCATTCAGACAAAAGCAAAGGCCTATTAATCCCACCTTGGCCCCCAAAATGCAAGAAGAATTAATGAAATTAAGGGATGCAGGAATCATCAAGCCAATTAGACATTCATCCTGGGTATCAAACTTGGTACCAGTAAGGAAGAAAAATGGAGACATCAGGTTATGTGTAGATTTTAGAAATTTGAATGTGTCTTCATTAAAAGACAACTATCTGCTACCCAATATGGAAGCCATGTTGCAAAGGGTGACATGTTGTGAGTTGATGTCTATGATGGATGGATTTTTTGGTTATAACCAACTTATGGTTAAAGAGTCTGAGTAGTTTAAGACAACTTGCACCACACCATGGGGAACATATGTTTATGTAAGAATGCCATTTGGTCTAACAAATGCAGGGGCTACTTTTCAGAGAGCCATGGATGTGGCGTTCTCGGATTTCATTAACTTGTTTTTGGTGATCTACCAAGATGACTTGACAACATATTCTAAAATGGAATAGGATCATTCTGAGCACCTGGAGAAGGTATTCATTAGACCCTTGGAGTATGGTATTTCTTTGAATCCAAAGAAATGTGTGTTTGGAGTACTAGAAGGAAAACTATTGGGACATATAGTTTCAAAGGATGGAGTAAAAATTGATCCAAAGAGGGTAATTGCAATTGATAAAGTTCCACAACCCCAAAGTGTCAAAGGAATACAATCTTTCTTTGGACAAATAAATTTCTTGAGGAGGTTTGTGACAAATTTTGCTGAGATAGTTCACCCTGTTTCCAAAATTCTCAAGAAAGGAGCCAAGGTTGAATGGGATAATGAGTCCGTGCAGGCTTTCCAAGCCATTAAGCAATCAATAAAGGAGGCTCCTGTGTTAAGAACCCCTGATTTTTCTAAACCTTTATAGATTTTCTCATTTTCTTTCCACACAATTGTAGCTGTGTTATTGCAAAAGAATGCAGAAGGTTTTGAACAGCCTGTGGCTTTTTTCAGCAAATCTTTACAAGATGTCGAACTTAAGTATGATATAAATGAAAAATAAGCATATGCACTGGTAAAAGTAGTAAAGGATTTTAGGCCTTATTTGATGGGAGCTACTGTAATTTGTTATGTTCCTAGTGTTGTTGTTAAGGACATCTTCACACAAGAACTATCAAGAAGAAGGTGTAGATGGATAAATCGGATCCAAGAATTCAACATTGAGGTCCAGATTACCAAACTGGTGAGAGGACAAGGATTTTCCAAGCTTATGGCCCAAAGTAATATGGAAGCAAATCAGATAAATTTGCGAGAAGAGGAGAATAGATCACACATATGTGATATTGAGCATTCTGAATGGTACAAAAATGTGATATATTATTTGCAAAGAATGAAATGTCTTGAGAATTTAAGTGAAAATGAGAAAAGGACATTGAAGTTACATGCTATCAAGTATTTTATTGTAGATGGAAAGCTCTGGTGGAGAAATGGAGAAGGTTTCATGCTGAAGTGTGTTGAACAAGATCAAGCAAAAGAACTTCTGAGTGAGATGCACAGTGGAGTTTGTGGAGGACATTATATGGCTAAAAAAATTGCACATAAGGTAATGAGGGCTGGATTTTGGTGGCCTACAGTTTTTAAGGATGCACACCAACTAGTGAAGACATGTGATTCTTGTCAACGTTTCTCTGGTAAGTTAAATTTTTCTGGTAACTTACCTCTAAAACTAGTTATAGTACAAGCTCCATTCCAACAGTGGGGTATTGATTTTGTAGGAGAGATATCATGTAAATCTAGTGGAGGCCACTCATGGATATTGGTGGCTACTGATTATTTCACCAAGTGGGTGGAAGCAATTCCAACAAAGAAAGCCACTAGTAAAGTTGTAATTGACTTCCTGATGAACATATTGACTAGATTTGGATGTCCAGAAAGGATTATATCAGACAATGCAATGTGTTTTAGATCTGAAGAATACATAGAATTTTGTGAGAAGTATGGCATCCAAATTTATTATTCATCACCATATCACCCACAGGGAAATGGACAAGTAGAATCAAGCAATAAAAGCTTGATGAAGATTATTAAAAGAATCCTTGATTAGAATAGAAAGGCTTGGGATTCTAAGCTGAGATTAGCAGTTTGGGAAGATAGGGTAACTATGAAGAAGGCAATAGGTTGTGCCCCATTCGACTTGGTTTATGGGATAAATGCCAAGTTGCCCCAAAATAACTTAATGGAAATGTACAAGTTTTTCCAGATGTATGATAATGAAATTGATGATGAGATGCAATTGAGAGTGGAAGCTCTTATAGAATTGGATGAAACCAGAAGGGAAGCACAAAAGAGAAATGAAAAGTTGCAGTTGCAAGTAAAGAATTTGTATGACAAAAGGGCAACTACTAGGAGTTTCAAAGATGGAGATTTGGTTTTAATGTGGAATTCTAGATTGGAAGATAAAGGGAAACATGGGAAGTTTGATGCAATCTGGTTGGGTCCATTTTTTATAAATGGTAAGTGGGGTGAAGATTCATACTTCCTCTAAGATATGACAGGGGATATTCTTGAATTGCCAGTTCATGGACAGTTCTTGAAGTTATACTTCACTTGAAGTATTCTTTTCCATGAACAGTAGTTTAGGTTTGTATATTTTGTATATATTTTGTACATAGGTTGGGTTGTTTTGTCCCAACAATCCCTTTTTGGTTGTCTCTACCTCTTGGTCTACTCTTCCCGAGATTCTGAATTCTCGCTTCATTCCAGTGGAATGAACATCCCCAACTGGAGCCACTGATGGAGCTTCAAATTTTTGCTCCTTGTTTTTTACTCATGCCCTGCCTTATGTCACTGGTCTTTCATGGTGTTGGAAACTTTCTAGGGTTGGGAATTTAGCTTTGTCTTCAGGTAAAACCCTTGTGTTAGTTTATGCCTTGGTCGGGATCTATCTCGTTGTTACTTTTAAAGAAATTTTAAAACATCTTATTGTCCTATCAGTTCATCTAGGCCTTGTCCTTTTGGTCTTAATATTTTATTTCCTTCGTGGGATTTCTTTTCCTAAGTCCTGGTTGGCCCTGTGTTTCACAGTTTTAAAACAACTTATGTCATTGTTTTCCATCTACCTAGTGATGTCGCCTTGTCCTTTAATGAATGTTTTATTTTGCAGAGGGATGAAATTTGCACTACCGTTGATCATTCACCTTTGGATATCAATAGTTTCTCACCATCCTGTGATCGGGAATTGTAGGATTACGATATCGCGGGGGAGTGCCATGTGTCCTATCTGGGGGATCTAACTTGCACCACCGCTGAGCAATTACCATTTGATCTCAGTCATTCCCCGCCATCCCGTGATGGCCCCACCACAAAACTTTGGTTGATTGCGATATCACGGGCGGGCGCCACATGGATTTCCTTGGTGAGGCTGATGGAGATAAGTTTGTATGTCATCGATCAATTATTGTCAAATATCAACGGTTTCCTGGCATCCTGTGATCCAAAATTGCAAGATCTTGATATCACGGGCGGGTGCCACGCGTGTCATCTAATGAACCTGAAAGAATAAAGGAAATATTGTCCGGCCTTAATACATTAAAAGGTAGGTTACTAAAGTGCTCTTAAGATGCACATGTTTCAAATCGACGGATATGTTATAATCTTGATGGAAAATTTGCTCGAGGGTTAATGATAAGGCTGTCAATTGTGTTGAAGGAACAAGATCACTGATGTTCAAGATCAACGGTTGCCCACCATTATGCGATCATAAGTTGTACGATTGCGATATCGTGGGCGACCACTACATGGACTTCCTTCATAGCGTATGGTATGCTGGGCCCCTTATTGCCATGTTGGCGATTATGTCATCCTATTTTGAAGGTGGCCATTAATGATTTGATCAAATTGAAGGATCAACGGCTCAAATTTAAATCTACATCAAATATGGTTGGAGCCATTTGTGCAGCACACAATTGAGCTTTAATGGTGGATGAGACACTTGTTGGCATGATTTGATCGACATAAAATCAATTTTCCTGCTGTGTTTTTATCACAAAGCATTCAACTATTTTGTAGAGAAATTTTAGAGCCGAAGGTGGAATTGTGAGTTTTTGCAGCCAGAATTTGGGATTTCTACGAACAAAGCCATGAGTTTATTTTATGTTCCTCCCAGTCATTCTACACTTGAATTTGGGAAAGGATTAGCTATGTTTGTCAGTGAGTTTGTTGATAAACATGTTAGGGCTATAGTTTAATTATAGATTGTGAGAAATTGAAATATTTTGTTATGTAATTTCCTATCTTTGGTTAGTCCTAGCTACTTGAAGTGTAACATGTTGATGCATTTTTTATGCACTTCTCAACATAGGTAGTGCGTAGGTGCACTACCTCTCTTGAAAGACAATCTTCCACAATCAGATTGCAGAACACTATCCCAAGGTCTCTAATATCAGGTCTTGACAATGCTTGGAATATCTCAGTTGTTTGATGTGATTTGCTGGAATCACAAGGCGGTCTTACAAATGAATTACAAAGTGGGGAAGTTGGATCTGGAAACAAAGTTCTTAAGATGGGAGAGTTGTTATGCATTTGTTGTAGGTTCAAACAACAGTCTTGAACTCCATTTTATCATTGGATTTAGCTTTACAATGTGCAATGAACCTTAGCATAGGTCACTCATTAAATAAAATGAAAAAGGGTAGGGAAGAGAGGAGGTTCCTGGATCTGCAACTAATTGCGAATAGTGATGATGGGGTTCCTGCAATGGACAACTTCTTGGAAACAATATTCCACTTAGCCAGAAATCTCACAGTCTCATGGAATTTGTGCTATCTTCTAAGGTCTGCAAATGTTTTGTCTTTCATTCACCATGTGCATGCATGAACAAAGATGAAAGTTTGGAGCAACTTTGAATTTAAGTCCATACTAACTTTACACAGCTATCTACCATCAGTAAACAGCAAAAAGTATGGACTAAGAAGGCATCTACATTGTAGGGATTTTCATAACCACAAAACAACATTCCTAAAATCTACCAAAGCAAGAAAATAGCTTACTAGAATAGCAATAAAACCTAAGTTAAACATCTGATAAATGGAGGTTGAATCAAGCAACATGTGAGAAACTCAGAAAATGCACCAAGTCAATGTATTTTCATTATAAATTTCTATAGCATGTCTTTACAACAACTCAACTCTCTTTGCAAATGAGAGGAGACCCCTATTTATAGTGCCCAAAAAGTCACATGAATGGCCAAGATTAATTCTCATTGTGTGGCCAAGATTCATTACAAAATAGGGTTTCACCAAGCTTCAATATATTACAATTTAAAAAACAACATTTGTCCCTTTCCTTATTTTGTCCTCTAGTGACGGTACTGTAGCAATTTTGTCTTTTTGCTGATTGTTGTTTACTGTAGCTACTCTTTAGGGAGTTCTCTATCATCTGTGGGGCTTTCTTCCTGCTTCTTTAAGGCTATGTATTCCATGAACTTTAGGATGACCAGCTGGAGCTTGTCTATCTCAATGATCTCATACCTCAATGTTTGGTAGCTCCACTCCTTAGCATTATCTTCTAGCGTCTTCCAGTCCTCATCGTACTTTGCACCTTGATCCCTGAACAACTATAATTGATCGAAGGCATGGGCAGCAAAACTCATGAATTCCACTGTCATTTCGCCAGACATCTCATCCTCCATCTTCTTTTGAAAGTAAGGTTTTACCTTCTCCAGATCCATCTGTATTGCGGGCATGTCATATTCTATCATTAGTTTGAGTTACCGGGCATATTCCACTCTAATCTCTTTGATCCATTTGATATCCGGGTCCACTTTGTTCATTATCTATTCCAGCCTTTCCTTTCGGTTGTCAAAGTCTCACCGCCACACATCCATCAGCCAATGATAATCTTTTTTGAATGCAAGCTCCTTTTCCCATGTGGCCTCTAGAATCTGAAGGATAGCCTCGATCTTTGTGAAGGTGGAGTCGTATGTTGCAGGGAAGTTAGTGCATACCTTCTTCATGCCCTCCAAAGATTGCTGCAGGTCCAAGAACTTGTTGGTTGTCTGAACAACCCAGCTAATTCCCATGTTTCCAACATATAAGACTTGTCGGAACCAGCTTTCTGTAGTCCTTTCCAAGTTCTTTCTCCTTTCCATCTTGTCAATATGCTCCTTGGACAGTAGTTGGGGCGCGGTTGTGGACGTGGTAGGTAGGTTATCCATCGAAGACCATTGTTGGATGTAATCCGTTAGAGCAACCACCTATGCTTTGAGCTCATCTTTTGAAATCTTGTCTTGCTTTATCAAGTTTACCACTGTAGCCACTGATACCTCAAGATGTTCTACCTTTTTCTCTCTGGTGGCGGCCCCCAAGTTGATGGTAGAGATGTTGTAACTTACACCATCTTGTGCCACCACCGAGGTTGCTATTTGCACAACTCAAGACCCAGAAGCATCCATCATTACCCTAGATCAGATCTTAGGCCTCTTTTCATTCTTTGTTGTGATATGAGCTCGGGATAAGATAGCCTTTAGTCTCACCCTCGAGTCTTTTAGTATGTGAGTTTTCCTTTCGAGTTGTTTTTCTAACCATTGAGGCATGACAGACTTTCCCTTAGGTGACTCACGATCATCCTCACCCCTCTTGGTCAAGGCTTCTATTCTCCTAGCCTCCGAAACTCTCAATTCTTCCTTGGCAGCATCCCCTTCCTCATCATCGGAGTCCTGGATGAACACAAGGCACTTTATGGGAGGCTTGGCAGATAATTGCTGCAAGGGACTTTCTTTTTCTTCCATTTCCTCCCTTTCCTTCTCCTTAGTTCGTTCAACCTCGTGCACATGTTCCTTGAATTGCTCGATTTCGAGGCCCGTGACAGTTTGGGCCTCTCCCTCAGGTTTGTCTTCTTGCTACTGTCCTTCTTCTTCAAGGGGTGACCCTTCTACCTTTTCTTTTGTATCCTTCAGCTGTTGGGCCATTTCTTCCTCTAGGTCATCATCGAAGATCTGCACAATGACCTTACCATCAGTGTCATCCTCCTCATCCCCACTCTCATCCTTCTTCTTCATAGGCCACCCTGTCAATAGTGCAATGTTCATATTCCACGTACTCGTGGTATTCATCGGCCTCCTCTTCAAAGGGCTTTAAGGCCTCTTGTTCTCACCTTTCCCACTCCTTAGAGATTAACATGGTGGCTTCCATAGCCAGTGGCCCTGTCAAAGGTTGTGAAGGTTTGGCAACATCGAGGACTTGAGCTAAGGTTGCTTGAAGAGTGGGATCCATGAGGATCTAGGAGAGCTCGGAAGGGATATTCTGCATATGCTTTGAGAAGGCCTTAGGCAAGGTGGGAACGAGCATTGGTACAACCACCATAGGTAATGGAAGTGACGTGGTAGGTGACATAGCAGCAGAGGAGGGAGGAGTAGTTATGGTAGAGGAGGAGTCAATTACAATCACAGGCTCAGTAGGGGGTGAAGGGACAAGATGGACAAAGATGTCCACCGTCGATGGGGATGTAGCAACCACAGCCAGAGAAGCAGGTGGTGCGACAGTTGGGGCAGGGAGAACTAAGAGGGGTTCTAATTGATCTGCACCCTTTACTTCTTCCTCTTGGATTAAGGGCTGCTTCGTGGTGCCCTCTATTTGCTTAATTCTTTTGGAGGGTGAGCCTCCTATTTATTTCCTTGTATAGACCTTGGGGTCAAGAGACTATTCTATTTCTATCTCCTTCCTCTTCTTAGACCTGGTGACTGAAGGAGACTTAGATGTCCCACCTGTTGAAGTGGTGGTAGCAGCATCGTCTATGGTACTTGGTTCACTCTTGAGCCCTTCGTACATCAGGACCACCCCTTGTTGTTTTAGTTAGGCCACCCATTCATCAACCCACTCCTTGGTATGGGCCAAGATTGGCTTGGTTATGGTATCGAGGTCATTGACCTCCTACTCATCCTAGTCTATTGTTGGTATTGGTAGATTGGCGACTGCGGGATACCTGGGGTGAATTATGGTGCTCTCGTCTTCTTCAACTTGGTCCGGTATGGGGAAAGGCTGCACCTTCCTTATAAAATGCACAGTCATCCGCATATAGTTCCTTGCACATACCTCTTTATCATCTTGACAATCTCCCCAAAAGTCTTCAATGTGGTGGAGATGAGTGAATCCTAGTCCTAGCACTTTCCTTACGTGCCCATATGGATCCATTCGAGGGTGAGCCGTGTGTAGATGAAAATTATAATCCTTCAATTCCTTCTCAGAGTTACCAACACACTGGGAAGTTTGTAGTTTATACATGCCCTAGCCAAGAGTCATGGGATAAGAGATCCCTGCTATATGCTTGCCACTGAAGATTGCCTGTATGTGTTGGAGCTGCCAAGAAAGCTCCAATAGGATGATTCGGTCATTGGGGTATCGAGGCAACTTGTTTGGCCTTTCGGTGAAGCCTTGGGCATGAATGTATGCGAACTTCAGGTATTGAATGAAGAGGAAGGCATACTGCTTTAAGAATTTTCGAGCACTATGGGAAACCCTCCTTTTGAAATCCCCGACAATCATTCTGATGATATGGCCGATGAAGGCATCATTCACTCTGCAATACTCCCTCTTGAAGTTTCTATACTGGAGCTGAGGGTATTTGTCATAGGCCTTCAATCTTCGACCCTGCTCCTGATCAGGTGCCACAAACAACCCGTTGTACTGTCTTTGGTCTGCCAAGGAGTAGACGAGGTATGAAGTCATATAAAATTTGGAGCTTTTCTTAACATTGACGAACTGCTCGTGGAAGCAGTCGCTTATTATACCTCCCCAATAAAATGTGGTCTTTGTGGTAACATCCTCATTCCCACAAAGGATTTGCTCAGCAAAGTACACCATCCACCCCTAAAAGAAGGCCACAATAGGGAGGCCCATAACCCTGCTCAGTATTGTGACCAAATCGTGGTAGTCTTCATAGAAATTGTTGTGGAAGAGTTCGTTAGGAACCTTTGCGGCACTGCCACGCTTTTCCTTGAGCCCATGCTAATTTATTAACTTCTTGCAGCCCGTAGGGTTACCATCCCACGCCACCTAGCACTCCTCAATGGTAGGCGTTTCCATTTCTTGAAACGTGGGAATATGAAAGGTTTTTGTGATTCCCCCAACCGACATGTCAACAAGAATGTTACCGTCCCTATCAACAATTGTCCTTGTGTCAAGCTGATATGCCTATCAACAAGCCATGACCAATTCAAGGGCCACGAGGGATGGGGAGAAGCCCGCAACTTTCGTGATTCCACTCTGTCTTATCAATCTTGCATTTTTTGTTGTTGGATTGACCCTGACCCTTTGTGTAAATTCGTCAATATTGACGTGGCCTATATTGGTGTCGGTGATTTCCTTCCAATCTATGGTAACTTTTGAGTGCAGAGGCTCACCCTAAATTTTTTATTTCATTTGGTCTTTGTCTTCCTTCCCTCGAGAAGTTTTTCCTGACTTCTTTCCTTTGTCCTTTTCGATAGTTGCCCTCGAAGGTCCTGCACCCGATTCCATATATTCTGCAGGAAAAGGTGCAGTCAGTGCAACTGATAACGAAGGTGTTCATGTTAGTTGAAATCCCAAAGATGAAATCCATTTTAAGTAATCTATCAAGCATAACATGATACTTTTACCGCCCGATGCCATCAGTCTTTTGATTGAGGGCTATGGGACAGTCCAGGCCCAGAGGGCCAGACTTCCCTAGCAGGAATGCTATTTTGGAAAGGCAAACGGGGTGGAATGATCTGGGAGATTCTCCTTGATCGAATTTTGATAATTTGAGAGGCTCGCAATGGAGAGGACCAAGATTTAGCATGTGGGTCAAGATCAGATTTCAAATTTAGGCTCATTTGGGTCAACTTAGGAGCATCCGGAGGTGCCAGGTCAGAAAGCCGTTAGGAGATGGCTGTTTGGAATGGCAGATCAAAAATAGAATTCCAGAGATGGAACTCTGGGGTCCGGGGTTTGGCGGGTTGCAGGGTGGTCAGAAGATAGTAATTTTCCATTTGAGTGCTCAGGCCTGAGGCACCGGGAAGCCACCCATCCTTCGTCGTTTGGAACGACCATCACTGGGGGGAAGTCCAGAGGCGGCGGCCCAGCGGTCAGGGCAAGGCGTGAAGGTCGGAAAGAGATCAACCATCGATGTAAAGTCATAGCGAATGCTTCGGGTCTCACCGACCAGCGCAACAGGGGAAGAGAAGTCGACGAAAGGTCATGGCAGTGGGGTAAGGTCTTGGTAAAGTCCTTAAGTCTCACCGATAGCCAAGAGCAAGACCGGACTTGGCACGAGCATTCGCCGTTTGATTTCATTTTCAGTCCTGCGACGGTCGGAAGGGCAGAGCCCAGAGCTCGGAGGGGCGGGCGAGATTTTCCCTTTCGAAACTGCGGATGAGGGAAGGTCAGGGCCTAGAAGGCGGATGGATGTCAAGCACGGATGAGTTTGTTCAAGTTGGATCCCAGTGGTGAATGGGGGACCAGGGCCCAGAGGTCGGAAGGACATCATGTATTCACCAAGAGAAGAGTGATGTCACCGTGAGGTCTTGGTGAACATGGAAGGTCCTGTCGACAAGAGGGGTCTTTGGTGTAAGTTTTCCAGGTCAGAGAAAGGTCTTGGTGAACCAGCGATATCTCCCCGACAAAGAGCCCCATCGGCGTAACCTCTTGCCAACCTCATGAAGTCATCTCGACAGGGGATCTAGGCTCACCAAGACAAATATTTTTTTGTGAAGTCCTGGCGACTGCTAGGAGTCTCGCCGAAAGCAAAGGCATCAGCAAAACCAAAGGAGCTCACGGTGAGGTCTTGGCGACAGATGAATGTCTCCCCAACAAATCACTCGAAAAGAGTAGTATATGCTCGATGAAAGGTCTTACCGAATCAGGGAGGTCTTAGCGACAACAAACTCGGCAAGATGAAAGAAAACCCACCATGAGCCTCGCCTACAAGGACTAGTTTCGTCGATGGAGAATGAGGTGTAGAATCCCGCGTGTGGAATCCCAGATACCTAGGCCCAAGAGATCCTAAAGCTATTTTGATATTTCTAGTTCTCGCTAAGTCTTCACCAGAAAAGGGAGCATCTGGGCCCGAGGGTCACGAATGCCCTTGTGAAGAATGGTCGCATGGAGATAAAGCTCTAAATTGGTCAAGGGGGTGTTGTGTTGGTTTTCTCAATTTTCGAGGACATGGGTTTTGTTAGCTACATCATGTTTTATCATTCACATGTCTTCTTGATGATTATTGTTCATTTTAAGCCTTAGGAATCATGAAAACATTGCTCAGGAAGGGGAACGGGAGGCTTACCTCAAACACTCAATGCGGCAAGGCACAGGATCCACCAATGATTGGGAATCAAAGGAAATGAGCATGAGCATGAAGGTCTCGAAGATAATGGAATCCTCTCTAGCAAGCATTGATCTCTCGCTGTGATACTGTCAAGTGAAAGTGACAGGTTTGAGTAGGTCTTTATACCCCTCCACCACCATTAATGGCCTCATTGAATGCAGGTATGGCGAAACAAAGGTTGGTGGATTTAAAAATGTGGACGGCGGTGGGAGACCCAGGTCTAATGGCCGGGAAGGTGCAGGATGGTGGCCGTTTTGAGAATTAAACTCCAAAATTACCGATGAAACACAGAAGACTGGGGCCCATAGGTCAGGGTTCCACCGGAGGTCTGCCGTTGGGAACGGTGAAACCCTCACGAAACTCCGGAGACAGAAGTCTGAAGGGCCAGACCCACAAGGCTCAAAAGCAGCCCCAGTTTCCTCCAAACATTTCAGATGGCTAAGATAGATCCAGGAAACCCAACCGGGGAAACCCGAGGGGGTGGGCCACACCGGGTCCAAGGCTGTTGGCAGAGGCAAACTGCCAGAGAGACCCCGGGAGGCCTCAAAACAACTTGACAAAACTAGCCAAGGGGAAGCACGGTCAACCTATGATGAAACTTTGAAGGTACATTGACCATCAGGGGCACAAAAATGGGGCATGCAAAATGAGACAGCGACAAAATGACCTGGCAAGGGAGAGAAAAGAGGGTCCCTGTTTTGAACAGTGCGTGTGTGCTAAGGGCACAACATAACATTATAAAGAAGCCCTAGTTTGTCCAAGATGGCACTGCCAAAGTAGCATTCTGGCCAAGTTGATTATTTAAAAAGAAACCTGTATGATGACTTCCTAGATCAATTTCCCATGTCAACGAATGATAGGAGGAAGGAATTGATTCTAATGCAAGGGAAAATCCTGGGGGAAAGGTTAATATACAATTTCTCCAACATCGTCGATGCTAGGGTTCCCCTCATAGGTTTGGAAATGTTCAAATTGTGGTATAGACAAAGGAATTTGCCTCACCCTTTTTCAAATGGATGGATGTATGATATGGGGAAGTTGGTAGTACCAAATGTATTCCCTGATGTAGACCTACTTAGGGCAGTTGTTGCAAGATATGACCCTATCACACAGATAATTAGGGATAATGATGGAAAGGTTTTGTTGAGTGTTAACAGAGAAGAGGTCCAACAGATTTTTGACTTGAGTGAACTGAGTAAAGACTTGGTTCCTATCAATCTTGAGGAAATGAAGTAGGAGTATGCAAAGTTGAAATATCTTTTTAGAGCTAAGTTGCTTCCACCTCATCTGGCTAGAGCAGGAGGTTACAAATTTCATATCAGCCCTAGTGACCAAGAACCTTTCAGATTAAATTGTTTTGCAAACTATTTCCTGCCCACTTTCTATTCATTGTGTTAGATTTTGGGTTTCAGTCCTGATGCGGTAATGCCCATTGCGTACATGTTCATGGGGGTGCAAATAAAACACCCTAACTTCTCTATGACCTATGACTTCCCTTCTTTCTTGGCTGAGAGGATACATGAAGGGCTGTTAAAGCTGCAGAAAAATGATACTGACATGTTGTGCAGTTTTTGCACACATGCCCTGCTGAAGGCAGGGACCCTCTTTCGCTTTGGTTTCAATGTCTTGGCCCTTTCATTTTTAGGTTTTATCTTACTTTGGAATGTGTTTAAATGTTTATTTTGATTGCCTAAGTGGTTCCCCTAAGTTATTCATTGAAGATATTTAGTTTTGAGGTAAGTTCGGGTTTTAACGGAAGTTCGGGACTTTCCACCCCGACCGGATTTTCCCGGATCTTGCTCGGACTCCGGCTGAGCACTGTGGTTTGGAGATTTTCAATCTTCATGGAATTCTACATGGGCCGGATTTTTCCAAATTCCATCCTATCATCGGGTTCCCAAGATTTTTTGGCTGTCTTGTTGACTACATTTAATGTCGTCTGTACGAGCTTTGAACAATGTATTTAACCAATCTTTGAGGTCTTTTGTACCATTGTGCTTTATTGTTTGTCACTGATTGAGCTACGAAGTGCTTCCTGTTTGGTATTCAATTTTATTTGGGGCACTGAGTTGGTGAGTTGTTCGATTTAAGTGGTGATTTTCTATGCATTGTTGTTGATTGTCTTCACTGGGTGCCATTAAATTGGTATTTGCTGCCTCATTCAATTTTTGCTGCGTAAAATGGTATGTATTCAATTTCCCTACTTTTGATTGATGAATGATTAGCATTGCCTTGGTGTTTTTGGTTTACTTGGGGTTTAATTCTCTGCTTTATTCAAACATTTTTGTGGCTAGGGTTGTGTGATATGGTTTAATTTATAGTCTTCCAAGTAGTTTCTGTGATTGTTCATTTGCTTGCATTATGAGGAGTCTTGCTTGAGAGTCGCGATTTCCCCTAGTAGTCACTTGGCAATTGAATTGCTTGAATCCTAAGCTTGTCTGTACGTTAATGGCAGATTTGTAGAATTTGATTTAGGGCATCACCATTTATCTTTAGTATGCTTTCAAATTGGCCTAGAATTCTAAGAAAACCTATAGAAGGCCCATGCCAAACTTGTCTCAGGTCTAGATTCTTGAAATTTATAATCGATCCATCAGTTTAGGTGAAAACATCATTTAGTGTTGAAGTTTGGGTTTCTACCTTAGTCCAGGATTTTCTGTCCCTGGTGGATTTTCCGACTCTGGCAGATTTTCCCGATTTCCTTTGATTTCCCAGAATCCGCATACTTTCGGAGTTCTACCTTATTTGCGGATTTCCGTTGGGTCTGGATTTTCCCAAAGTCCTTGGCTCCCTATTTTTCCCAAATTCTGAAAGTGTCTCCTCCTTCGCGGAAATCCATCTCTGGCTATATATTGATTAATAATGACCAGATTGAGTTGCTAATTGTGTTTTCTTGATTATTTCACTAGAATCTGTCTGGCCTGGAATTCTCCGAAATGCCTTCCTGGCTTGGATTCCGCTGATGGTCCTGAAACCCAAAGTTTAACATGATCATTCTATATGAGGTTTAATATGATTTAATGATGATTTTTATTGGTCAACCTTTGTTGGTGTGATCTTTATTATGTTTCCTTTGTCAAGTGCAGGCTGAATCTAGCAAGGTAACTGCTGGAAAGGCTAAGGGTGACATGGAGGGATCTTCCATATCCGAAGCAGAAAGAATAAAGATGGACATCAAGAGCAAGATTCCAGAGAGTAAGATCACTTTTGTCTAGTCAGAGGTAACATACATGAATGTTGGACTATGGGACTATGAGGAGTTCAAAGGAAAAATGGCAGCACAGGACCTTCCTCTGGTGGCTAAGAGGATGTTAGAATAAGGATTGGCACATGTGGCTTGTTTTCCTTCCATGGTGCAGTGTTATGAGTTAGTCCTTGAGTGTGCCAAGCACTATGATAGTGATACACAGAGAATTATTGGTCCTTAAGGGAGGATTGTGGTGAATCTCAACCCTATTTCCATTGCTCAAAATTTTTATATGCCAGATGGATCTCATGTGGTGGCATTCAACATGAAGGCAACTCAGGAGTACTATGAAGAGTAGACTGTTAAATCTCAGTAGCTTATCAATTCTTGGCTGGAGAAGCCTAAGTCTCATTATTCCAAACTGCCTAAGCAGTTATTTAGGGAAAAGTTCAAAAAGGAGTATTATGATTCCATCACTCTTCGTAGCAGGGTTGTTGGATTGAAGAATACTAGCATGTTTGAGAATTGGATGTGCCATGTGATTGTGAGGATGGAACAGGAGAAGATTGACTACCATTGGGTAGGTGTCATTAGCAGAGTGATTAATGAGCAGCTATCCAATGTGTTGCAAATGAAGACCTTCACAATGACCTCATACTTGATCTATGCTCTTGCAAGGTTTCATCCTTACAAGGTATTGAGTACCAGGGGAACCTTTGGACAGGATATTATTTATGAGGTCTATCCTCAGTTGCACTTGGGAAGTTTGAGTTATAGGAGGGTGAATGATGCATTCACCATGCTTATCACCAGATTGCTTCAAGGCGCATAACATGTGAGGATTTCAGACCAGGCCAAGGAGCTAATTAAGAAATATGGCGCTTGGTTCATTCAGTTCCCAACATTCTCATACATCTGAGTTGATGGCTGGCAGAGAGCTCCATACAGACTTCCAAGGTATCCCACGGATCATATCATACTTCTGGAGGTCACTCGACATATATGTGACTTTGATGCTATTGTCAAAAGGGACAAGCATAAGACTAGTTTTGGTGGAGACTTCCCATTGAGGATAGGCACTAGATAGGCATGCCCTTCCATTATTTCTGCCCAAGCTTCAGTGGAGGAGATGATTACTCTTGGTTTATCTTTCCATTCCAAGAGGCCCAGATTTGATATCAGAGGTGAAGCCCAAAAGAAGGCCAGTAGAGAGTATAGCCATAAGGTTGATTTGGAGGACCACTAGACCAATTGCAGTGATGAATTTGAGGTCAGGAAGAAGAAGTTTTCTCAGCTTCTGGTTGAATCAGTCTGGTTATATAATGTGAAGGCAGTGCCTGATCAGGTTGAAGATGATGAAAACTTGATTCAAGATCATGATTATGAGGTGATAAAGGACAGGCCGATTGGTGATGTGGATTGGTTAGAAGGAGAGCAAGACAGAGACTCCTGAGAAGTAGGGTTTGAATGAGGGCACCTAAGGATCAACAGGAAGAGGAGAAAAAAAGTGAAGTGTAGTTGGAATCCACTATTCCAGAGTGGTTGGACAAGAAGATAAAGAGAAAACAAGTTGTTGTGAAGGACACTCCACCTAACTAGGATGAGTTGTTGGCCAAGATTGGAAAGGACAAGGGTAAGAAGAAGGCCAAGGTCATCTCAAGCATTGAAAGAGATGAGGCCAGCAATAAGGCGGTTCATATTGCAACTACTGCTCAAGATAAGAATAGGGAGGAGGTAACTGCAAAAGATTATAATGTACAAACCTTTAATTTAGGGCCTACCTCTGTTGAGCAGGACATTGAGGATTATCAGGGTTCTAGCACAGTTATCCTAGGGAGGTTGAGGAAAGAAATTCAAACTAAGCAGGAGCTGAAGAAGGAAAATGAAAAACTCAAGAAATCCTTGGAGGATCTAATGAAACCCTTGCAATCTATTAACCCTTCAAATTCTACTACAAATCCCTTACCCCAGGAAACTATCTCTGAGCTTGAAAGAATGAAGGCTTCCACTCTTGCTACTGCGAATTGGTTGCAAGGGGTGCAAACAAAAGGAAATGATGTTATTAGGGACATTCTTTCATCTGGGAAGGATGCTATGAGGGAAATTGAATGGTTGAAAGAAGTATTGGCTCAGGACAAAGAAGATACAAATCTCCTGCTACAGAAAACCAAAACCATCATGGAGTATACCAAAGATAAGCTAGTAAATGATAAAATTCTCCCTTCCTCTAGAGTTGTTGAACCTTGGGAGTGGTTTGAAGCATTGTAGATCAGGCAAAAGGTTCTGAAGAAGATATACAAATAGAGAAGACAAATTGATGATACACTAACTGGTTTCTACAATGGCTACATCACTTTCTTTGAGATTATGACAGGAAGAAGGAAGATTACCCCCAAATATTTGAGTTTAGAATAGTTGAGAAAGTGGTAGCATGATTTTTATGCTCCAATTAATAATGATTCTATTTTTGAGCACTAGTTAGATGATGCGACTACCTACATTGTTGTTATTGATAAATACTTAACATATAAGGTTGAGTGGGATAAGTCGGTGAAACAATCAAGGGAAGAAATTGCATCAATTGAAAGGAGACTTAAGGTTTTTCCTTTACCACCTGTGGCCGACTTGGATAGGGTTCTTTTAAAAGTTCATGAAATGCTGGATCGAAATAAAGACAAAGGGGAAGGTAGTTAATGATGGGCTACATCGAGATTTGTGCTTCCCTATTATTTTTCCATGCATTGGTCCAAGTTGCATTGGAAATCCCAAGCCGACCTAGATGAAGTTCATGCATTTAATGCATATTTGATCTCATTTTGAATTTCTCTTGGCCAACTTATTGTGCCTAATTATTATTGTAAAATCCTATCTAGGCGAACATGTTTTGGGGGTTCTATAAATATGGAAATTTGCCTCATTTGTAAGGGTTAAGAAGTTTTAGACATAGACAAATAGAGAGATAGTTAGAGCGAATTAAGTAGAGAAAGAGTTAGCAAGTAGTTTTTCTCAAGCAAATATTATAACAAAAAGCTGGAATTGTTGCTACATTGGATAATTTGATGCAAGTAATGACATTGTGATTTGGTGCCATATTTGTTTTCTTCTTATCTTGCATGGTTCTTGTTATTCTATCTTTAGAATTTCTTTGAGGAAAATCGATATTTAGAATTAGATTTGATTTAATGATGTTTATGTTTTGATATTTGAAGTGTTGCAGCAATCCCTGGTCCATACTTTTCGCAACCAACTGATTGTTAGTTGCTTTGCAAAGTTAGCCTAGACTTTATATTCATTGTGCTTAGTTCAATTGTGAGGGTTTATTCATTTCAATTGCAATAGGGTTGTTTGAATGAATTTTCATGATCTGAAAATCCTAACACCTTAGAAGATTGCACTTTTTCTATTAGATTACAGATTCATCTGGGTCAAGTAGAAATCAGTTTTTTGAGGGATTGGTCCATTTCAAGTGTTGGTCATTTGCATTGTTAATCTTAGGTTTAATATTAAGTTTAGAAATCTCTTTGAAACCCTCATCCTTTTGTTATTTCTTTGATTATTGGATTAAATTTAGGATTGAAGTATCATCATATTGCTAGAACTAATATTTCAAGAGAGATAGGATATTATATTATGTCTGAATTGTTGCTGTGCAGAAAACATCATCAACACAACACTCAATTATTTTGGGATTCTATGCTGATGCATATGTTCTTGTTCAAGAATGTTGACTTCTTCTCCGAGAAGATGAAATTAAGGAAAATCGGTTGATGGAGAAATATTGCCAGTAGAGATATGGGCTGTAGATTTATCTTGTAATAAGGAAAGCACTAGTTATGTGCAATTTGATAATTGTTTTGCTTCCAGATTAAGGGCTAGATTCATGGTGAATGTACCTAAGATCCCTGAGGAATTGTATGATTTCCTCATGCCAAAGGGGAGGAAGCTAGAATTGAAGGTTTACCATAACTGGGGTGACATTATCCCATACCTAGTCAGTACTATCTTGAGAGTATATGGTTTTCAGGGTGCCCCTCATATACTGCCATACAATGTGCCACCAAGAGTGGGATTTGTAGAAGTTATGTGGTAGATAGGCTGTATTCATGAGGACAACCTCACTGGGAGGGGTAAGGGAACTTTTTTCCCTAATTATATAGTGGTGTTTGATTTTTCTTTTTCAAAGGGAGGTTGAACGCATTTTGATAAATTCTTTGATGATTACCATTTGAGATGTGGTCCAAAGCAGCAACATGATCTTGATGGTTTCTTTGTTCTTTTCAGACAAAGAATAAAAGATGGAAAGTTTGTGCATAATTTCAACTTTCTTGAGGACCTAATTAGAAATTAATTTTATTTGAATAGACAGGAGTTGAACAAGGAGAAATGGATAGCTTATAGTAAGCTACTAGATGTTGTGCACAAAATGGATCTGAAATATGATCCACTATTGGAATTTAGTCCCCACCATAAGAAAATTGATTTTCTGATGGAGAACTTCAAAGAGATTATGCACACTTTGAGAACCAAAAAGGTAAACTTAGAACTGAGTCTGGGTGTACAAGAGTAAGGTGATAGACCAATTGAAACAAGGCCACCATATCAGCCTACAGAAAGGTGGCCCATTTATAGGAAGAAAAAAGGATAGCAATAGTGATGAGGAAGAAGTGTATAGAAAAGGAAAGCAAATGATGAAGGTGCCTCCACAACCAGGTCCAAAATTCAAAGTGCCTGGGGAAATCAAAATTATTGATTTAGAATCATCACTGGCAGATAGTCCCCCATCACCACCATCTAAGCCAAGCCCTACAAGCCAAAGAATTGATCAACCATAGGAGGATCTAATGGACGAAATCATTGTTACTAATCAAGACATGCAAGTTGGTATGCCTTCCCCTCCTAGGCTAGTTGAATTGGTTTTATCTAATTTAGATATGAAAGGAAAAAGTGTACAAGATGCAAGAATGGAAGCATGCAAGTAGTTTCTAGATGACAGTACAATTGTAAAAACTCCTATATTCTTGCAATTGGTATGGAGGATGAAATTTGAAGAATATCAAGATAAATGTAGGCAGAGAAGAGAACTTAAGGCTTGACAGGTCAGACCAGGAGAATGATGAAGAGGTAAAAGTTGAATTAACGGAAGAATTCAAGAACATCACTCCTGAAGAAGGAAGAAAACTGGTGAGTTAGGCTAGTGTATTGATTCCGCTTGAATGGGACATTGCAGATGCAATAGCCTTTAATGCTATTATAAAGTCCAAGAATCCCTTTCAAGACTCTGAAGAAGAAGTCAAGGCAACATTGCAAAACTCTGCCTTCAGTGAGGAATACGAAACTTTGGAAATTTAGGCATTGGCCCTAGAAGGGAGAAAACTAGATGTTTATGATATTAATCCAAATTTCAAAGGAGGATTAATAATAAAGAAAGTTTCAAAGACCTTAATCACCAAGGCCACTAATTTGACTGTGAATGTAGCCGAATTGGCCCAAAAGACTGTTGAAAGGGAGGAGGCTGAAAAGAAAAGCTTAATGGAGAAGTATAGCCTTTTGATTGAAGAATACATGAATATGCAACATAGTTAGAATCCTGCCCTCACCCCTTCTTTAGAGGAAATTGAAGAAGAAACAGAGTGCTCTGTTGATCCTACAAAGAAGTAGCTCTTACAAAAAATTGATGAATTGCAGGAATCATTAAAGGTAAATGAGGATGGATCTCTTTTAAAGAAAAAAGAGATTGTTGCTACTATTTTGAGGCATTTAAATGAAAGAGTTGATAGTAAATTGCTATCTATACATTCTTTATATTCTTTGTTGTTAGATGCAATAAAGAATATTGATAGCGATCAAGAGGTAGTGAAACCAATAATTGAAAATTGGATCCCGAGGGCCAGTGATTTGGATATCATGTATAAGGCCTCAAAGTTTGATATAAATAATAGGCCCCAATCATTAAATCCTACTCATGTGTTAGTAAAATCATTGCAAGGTTTTTAGACCTTACCAGATGACTTGAGTAGGAAGATTAGGGAGTTGGTGAAGAATTTCACTGATTAGGGTAACACATTGTTACCTAATATGATTGATGAGTAGGGGAAAATCAGGTCACTCCAGTAATGGAAGGATCAAGCAAGTGAGGTCATCAATGATCAAATTAATCCAATTTGTGATGACTTAGAATATGATTTTTTGGTGAGCTGTATGGATAAAATCATTAGTACTAGCTCATTTTTGGAATCTTTTGAAAGGGATGCAAATCAGGTAGCGGTAAAATACACACCTTATAATGCCAAGGTGGATGAGGTAATTAATTTTGACTGGATGACTGATGAAGAGTACCAGAAAGGGGTAACTAAATTTTTGACTGAGGAAGAGTAAAAAGAGTGAACTCTAACAGGTGGAAAATTAGATGTTGTAGTTGCAACAGTTCCAATTTTGTGTTGATGGCATTCTCAGTGCGGGTTTCTTGTGGTTCTTGTTGTTGCATCAACTTTCCTCAGCTGACATGATGAATGAGAATATTCTCCAAGGTGATGGCTATTATAACAATTTTTGGAATATCACTAGGTGCTCCAATTGGCTGGTGACATGTGTACTTTCTGGCCTGATGCTTGTTTTCTCTTTCATTCTATATAAGAAGGATTTCAAGGCTAGAAGTATGGGTTAGCAAGTTAGATAATTTTTGGTTGAGTCTAGGTGAAGTTGCAGAGCAAATTTTAAAGTCTGATAGTTTTAGAGAAATGTAATTTAGGTTTTGAGTAATTCTGTAATAGGTTTTGAGTTCATGGGGATTTAATGTTGTATGATAGTACTAGCATTTGAGTTGAAATGATAAATTCAATCTCATGTCTCTCCATTGTACATGCATATCTGAACTTTGAATAAAATAACTAAGGGTTGTTTTATCCATCTCATTATTGTGGTGTGTATGATTCTATTTTAGCTTTAATTCAATGAATTAATTAAAATGCTTGAATAGGATTATAGGCGGATATGTTCTGTATAAGGATTTGATAAGTAGTATTGGGTTAGAATGCTTACTGATGAAATTGTAATGCAATATTTTCAGGGATCTTATATGTCATTTATTAAATTTATCGTAAACCTCTAGATGCTTATAAATTTGAATCTTGCAATGGATGTATGGCACTGATCTAAGTTGTACTTATTCGTGTAGTTTAGTATTTGTTTTTCTTTGCCTAGAGCTTGCTACAAATTGAAAATCAATGACTATCTTAAACAATGGATTGTGTTTAGTTATCTCATGCTCTATATTGTTGATATTGTCTATGAACAACCAGTTCTAGTGGATATTATCTTATCATGTTGAGCTATTAAGTGAGATTATCTACTATTGTTAATGTCATTTATAATAATGGTGTAGAGGTTGTAAACACATTAAGGGATCACCCTCCCAGGTCTTGTAGAGCTCGAAGTGTAGGAAGCTTTTTAAATTCCACGTCAGTTGGTCCAGGTCCTTCAAATTGCCTTTGATTGGAATTGGCAATCCCATAGGTAGATTAGAAGACAAACTTGGTTACATTGTAAAAAGAACCAACAGGTTCGAAGTATTCCTTGTCATAGCAAGAAATTTGACTATCTTTTGTATCCTTAGTTCTCTCTACACCTAGCACCACTATATATTAATGATGGAAATGGCTTAGATTTATCAAAATAATCTTTTTTGTTGTTTCCTCATTCCTTCCATGTGAGCTTTGCGTGCAACCAATAGTCCACAAAATTCCTTATTTTATTGCTTTGCAAGACCTGTTAAATGTAGTTGGCGATGTTCTTTCAAGTTATTTATTTAAACTTCTTGTCAAGGAAGAAACTCTAATTTTCTTCTTTAAATTTTTGGTTGTTTTTTAATATGACTCTCGAAAATAGGAATTAAATCATTGTCAAACAATAGAACCTTTATGCCTATTTTTGTTTTACTTTGTACACCTATCATCATGCTATGTTCTCTTTCTAAGTGTATTATTTCATAGAGCTGATAGAATAGAGTAGATAATTGATAATACAATTTGGTGTTCCATTTGGCCCTCATGCATTAGATAACTCCTCATGTCACATATGTGCATAAAATTTCTATATTAGAATAAGGAATACACCCATGCATTTTTCTTGTTAATGCATATTTAATTTTGATTATTTATCACTCTTTGAAAATTGTAGCATATTTTTTGATTCAAATATAAACTTATATATAAATACATATGTATGAATATATATACATGGTTGTATTTACATAGAAAATCTATTTTGGTGTTAAATACTTTTGCTGAGTTGAAATGCATGTATCGCACTATCCTTGGTTTATGAGTTTTATTTAAAATCTGCTTGTTTAAGGTTTCTAACTATCTGGAGTTCTAAATCCTTGCATGGTGTGATATCTACATGTTCTTTATTGGAGTTATCCTCAGCGATTTCTTTTATTTTGCATGGTGAGGATAACTGAATGTTGAAGAATCATTTAGATATTGTCTGATTCTTAAATTTAGGAATTGAAAATTTGATTGGCACGTATATGGATAATTAGAAAATGTATAGAATTTATATTATTCTTGTTAAAGAATAATTATAGATATACTTTCTTAAAATAAAACAATTAATTATGCCAATGTATTATCTATTTTGACTTTTCGTCTATGAAGTTTTGATGATAGTATTTAATGGGTAATAATGTGTCGGTTTTTAATTTATGAGTATACTTTTGTGATATTGAGCTCTTTAATCTTCCAGAGGCTAGGGAAATTAATTTGTTCTGTAAGCTTTTATGCTTGTACTTTATTGTTCAATTACAATGGTTCTATTTGGGACTTAGCCTTACACGATTTTTTGTTACCTTTGAGGTATTATGAAAGTTATATAGCTTATGTCATGATTGAAATGTGTATATTATTGGTTTTGTGTTAATGTGATTGAAGGTTATCCCTTGTAATTGATAGTGAGTCATGTTATGAGGAAGAGTTTCTTGTGATAGGGGCCAAAACCCTAAGAGGTAACTAGGGTAACTATCATAAGTTTATAATCCAGTGAAAACCTAATTAAATGTACTAGGGGTTGGGTAGTGTTTATTAAATAATCTAGATAATTTGATTGCCTCGCCTTATACCTTAGTGCTTGACTAGATTAAGGGTATGTTGAGATGGCCTAGAATGGCATGATTGTCTACTTCATCCTCTTGAGAGGTAGTTCCATTCCACTTGAGCTTGTTTAGGGGCCAAGAATTGGTAGAGATTGCCAAGGAAACTTGGTTTGAGGGCAGGTAATCTAGGAAGATTCACCAGGGTAATCTATAATAAACCATGTGATGACACTCTTTTCCTAATGCATGTTATGTGGTCTCTTGTATAGAGTTACCCTTGTTTATGTTGTTGCCTCTGGAAGCTTCTTTGTCTTTATGTGGTTTAGATATCGATATATCATAATGTGTATGTCAAGCCATGTGATGTTATGTTTTCTCTTCTTGTTTGTTTGTCTTTGTGGACCTGATATTATATCCTAGCACATAGGGAGTGGAGATTTGGGTACCACCTAGTTGGGAGGAATGCACTATTTCCTCCATTGGGTCCCCTTGTAGGTGTTGTTGTTCTTGGATGATATTTTATTTATGACATGTTCTTGATTCTACATTGTTCATGATGTTGGACGTTGAGTGTGCTTATGGACAAAGTTGACAGATGTGTTACAATTTTCATCTTTATTGTATACACTCTTGATGTTTATGAGTGAACTTTTTTAATGTTATTATGTTGTTATGAGATTTTTCATAATCTCACTTGATATAACTTAAATATGTAACTTGACTACATTAAAATTATATGTATAGATCATTCATTATTAATATGATTTATCCTTATGCCTTATATCTTATGGTTTAGTGATGTGATGATTTAATTTGTAAATGTTGAAGTAGCGTCGTCAAGGAATCTTGAGAACATGTATATATATGTGACTTTTTATTCTTTCTATAATCGAATGTTTAAAAAATAATTTTTATTTTTATTTTGCTACTTTAAGTGTTGTGCTCTGGGTTCCCTAGTAGGGCGTTACAGATTGGTATTAGAGCACAAGGTTCTAACACTGGGTAGTCTAGATATTTGTGAGCCCATTAGGTTTTCCTAGATGTTAGACTCTGTAATTTGTGTTTTCTTGTTTGTTTTTGTTTGCCTTGTAACTAAGACTTGTCCTTGATTTGTGTAGGAACATACCTAGATATCGAGTTAGGGGTCGTGGTCAAGGCCGAGGTGGTCGTCGTATGGCTAACTACTAAGATACTCCCTCTCAGAGCTCTCATGAGAGTGAGCATGTAAAATAATAGGGTCCTCAAGTGGATCAAGCAAGCAGGGAACAAAATCTGAGACAACCAGAGGTTGAGGGAGCACAGTTGCATCCCTTACTAGAGGAGGTTCTTGCCCGAATTGGTCCTAGATAGGAGGCTGAATAGGAAGTGGCTAGAGAATGAGATAGATCACCTAGGAGAGTTTCTGAGCCTATGGAACAAGATTTCATTGTTGTAGGGAATATGAGAGACATATTGAGAGCACACCATCCCACATTCGACAGTACTGGTGGTGATCTTGAGGTGGAAACTTGGCTGTTAGACTTGGGATGATATTTTGTTATGCATCCTTATGGTAGCAACACTAGAGCTAGATGCACCATTATGCATTTTAGAGGCTTTGCCTCTACATGGTGGCAATTGGAGGAGCAAAAGCTTCATCTGAAGATTGGATTAGTCTCATGGGACATGCTTTTGGAGAGATTCAGAGCATGTTTCTTATCAGAGCATTGGAGACAACGACGTGCAAATGAGTTCCATGATCTACGTCAGATGGCCATTTTCGTTGAGCAGTTTGAGCATAGGTTCTATGAGCTCAAATAGTTTGGTTGAATTGTGGACGACGAGGCTATGTTGGTACAATACTTCATCAGGGGCTTGAACGCCTGTATCAGTGGAGAAGTTAAAGTCTTTGAGTTAAAGACTATGGAGGTAGCTGTGGATAAGGAACACATTGTGGAGGAGAATCTAACTATGGCTTTAGGTGGACATATAGGTGTCCAGATAGGTAGTGCACCTACTCTAGGTTTTGGTCTATGAGGTGGTCAGATTTAGATAGGAGGTTCCTCTCGAAACCAATAGGCACCTACTAAGGGTGGACAACAACAACGTAACCCACTAAAGAATAAGAATTCCCAAGCTCAGCAGGTTAATAGTTCACAATTTGGGAAGAACCATAACTGGTGGCACAATAAGTGCATTCGTTAGGATCAGCCAACACAGAGTGCATAGTCTATGGTTAGTATAGGCAATTTCCAGCAATCTAATGCACCTTCAGGTGGCAGAGGTTTTGGTAGAGGTACTAGTTGCTTTTCATGTGCTTAGTAGGGTCACATTACTAGGCAGTGCCCTATGAGAGATACATTAGGATTTGGTCTGCGACCGATAGCTTCAGAGCTGACAGTTGGAGATGTAGGCCATTCACATAGATTCTTTGCTGTAGTAGATAATCATTAGGAAAATCATCAAAATATTGTGGTTGAGACTTTAGGTCAGTTATAGGGTTCTAATGTTTCTATCCTTTTTTATTCTGGAGCTTCTGATTCATTTATTTCACCTTCTATTCTTGAGTAATGTGGACTTGTGGCAGTAAAGCAAGGTGATAGGTGGCAGGTAGAATTGGCCTTAAGGGTGAAGGTGGCAATAGAATCCTTTGTTCATGATTGTGGACTAAGGATTGGATTTCTATCTACCTTAGTAGATCTTTGTGTTACACCTCTTGGTTCATATGACATTGTTTTGGGTATGGACTGGTTGAAATCCCATCATGCAATGATTGATTGTCGACAAAAGACTATGCATTGCTTAGATGATTCTGGTGTATAAATTCAAATAATTGGTGTACATAGACCTTTCTCCTTGCGGATAATATCTTCTATGCAGTTGAGGAGATGCCTTTGTTAGGGTTGTCAGTTGTTTGTAGCAATAGTTAATGACTTGGAGGTAGGGGAGAGTCGAGAGGTATCTCTTGATGATTACCCTATTCTTGGAGAATTCATAGATGTATTTCCTAGTGATATTCTTGGTATGCCACCAAAAAGTGACATAGATTTCAGAATTGACCTAGTTCCTAGAGTAGAGCCTATATCTCGAGCTCCATACAGAATGACCACATAGGAACTAGAAGAATTTTGTCTACAGTTGGAGGAAATTTTGGCTAAGGGTTTTATACATCCTAGTGTTTCTCCTTGGGGAGCACCTGTCTTCTTCATGAAGAAGAAGGATGGATCTCTCAGATTGTGTATCGATTATTGTCAATTGAACAAAGTGACAATAAAGAATTGATATCCCTTACCCAGAATCGATGATATTTTTGATCAGATCAAGGGAGCTAATGTGTTTACTAAGATTGATATGAAATTGGGTTACCATTAGTTGCGCATTGTAGAAGTGGATATTCATAAAACAACATTTCAAACTCGTTATGGGCATTATGAGTTCACAATGGTACCATTCAGGTTAACGAATGCACCATCATTTTTCACGAGTTTGATGAATGGTGTCTTTCACACATACCTTGATCATTTTTTTCTCACGTTTCTCAACGATATTTTGATCTATTCGAGAAACACGAAGGAGCACAAAGAGAATTTGAGACATATACTATAGTGCTTGAGAGAGAATCAATTGTACAAAAATTTGAAGAAGTGTAAGTTCTTCCAAACTAAGGTGAAATACCTTGGTCATGTTATCTCTAGAGAGGGTATTGTTGTGGATCCTTCAAAGATTCAATCCATTATTGATTGGCCTGTACCTACCAATGTACCTGAGGTTCGTAGTTTTATGGGTCTTATTGGGTATTACAGACAGTTTGTTCAAGGGTTTTCTAGGATTTCTCATCCTATTACTTCTCTTTAGAGGAAAGGGAAGAAATTTATTTGGTCAGATCTATGTCAGTCAACATTTCAGATGCTCAAGGAAAATTTGACTAATGTGCCTATCTTAGCCGTTCCTAATCCTACTAAGGACTTTGTAGTTTACACTGATGCATCCTTGGAGGGATTAGGAGTCATGCTGATGTAGGATGGTCATGTGATCTCTTATGAGTCTCTCAAACTCAAGGATCACGAACTAAACTATCCTACTCATGATTTGTAGCTAGCAGCAATTGTTCATGCTCTAGTTCGATGGAGGAATTTCTTGTTGGGGCATCATTTTGAACTTCACAATGATTACTGTAGTCTACAGTATATTTTCATGTAGCCTAATTTGAATGCTAGGTAGAGATAGTGGATGGAGTTCTTATGCGAGTATGACTTCAAGGTGAATTTTTTTCAAGGGAAGGAGAATGTAGTGGTTGACACTTTTAGTCGATGAATACATGAGCTTTCTACTATAACTCTTGGAGTTGATTTGAGGGGCCTGATTTTAGCAGCACTTCCTACAGATAGACTGTATCAGGAGGTGAAGATGGAGATTGGATCAAGTAGACCCTTGGAGGGTAGATTCACATGATATTCTCTTGAGTTAGATGGATTGTTGTAACATTTGGGCAGAATCTATGTACCGCATACTGAAGGTCTTCACACTCTAATTTTGTTAGAGGCACACCAAGAACCTTATTCAACTCATCTAGGTGTTAATAAAATGCATGCAAATCTTTGACAATTGTACTTTTGGCCAGGTATGAAGGGTGATATCACTGATTTTGTTTCAAGATGTCTTGAGTGCCAGAGAGTTAAGGCTGAGCACCAACATCCCAGAGGATTGTTACAGCCACATCTCATTCCTGAATGGAAGTGGGATATCATATTGGTGGACTTCATTATTGGTTTACCTATGTCATCTTGTCAACATGATGCCATTATGGTTACTATTGATAGGTTGACTAAAGTAGTTCATTTTTCTTCGGTTCATTCTTCTTACAATGCCTCTTCTATGGCCAAGATATTTATGGAAGATGTTGTCCGGTTGCATGGAATTCCTCACAAAATCATTTTAGATAGAGATATTGTATTTACATTAGCATTATGGACATCATTGTAGCATGCTTTAGGTACTCAGTTGAACTTCAGTTCAGCTTATCACCCTGAGACTGATGGTCAGACTGAGAGGGTCAATCAGATTCTTGAGGATATGCTGAGAATGTATGTAATGGATCAACAGTTATGTTGGGAAGATTATCTTTACTTAGTGGAGTTCGCCTATAATAATGATCATCATAGTTCCATAGGTATGCCTCCTTTTCAGGAACTATATGGATGTCCTTGTCGGACTCTATTGAGTTGGGATCGACTTGAGGATAGATTTTTACTTGGTCTCAAGATGCTTTAGGATATGGAGCAACAGGTTGATCACATCAGAGAGCACTTGGTGGCAGCACAAGACATGCAAAAGAAGTATGTTGATGCACATAGACTGGATCACCAATTTTGAATTGGTGATAGGGTGTTTCTTCAAGTGCATCCGAAGAAGAGTCTAATCTGTTATGGAAAAGGCTCTAAGCTCGTGCCTTGTTTTGTAGGACCGTTTTAGATTCAGAATACGGTTGGTCTTGTAGCATACTAACTTGCTTTACTGCCTAGTTTGTCACACATTCATGATGTTTTCCATGTATTTTTTCTTAGGCCTTATCATCCTGATATTTCACATGTGCTCAATTGGAATGCATTATAGGTCAAGGATAGGCAGCTAGCTTTGGAGTCCATGGGAATTCTTCAGTGCAAGAGACTCACCCTCAGGGGTCAAGATGTTGATCAGGTGAGGTTCCAATGGGATCCTAATCCTAGGGGGGAGGATGTAGTGTCCCTCCAATTGCTACAATTTGTTTCAGTTTGATTTTGTTTGATTGATAGTTTCCTTAGTTGTGTTTGATACTATGCTACTTCATTTTAGTTACGATACTCAGACTATGTTGGTTTTATACTATGTTGATGATACACTTGATACATTGTTGATCATTTGATTATGTTTGTGTGGTGACATTATGATATACAATATGTGTGTTATGGTTTTATTCTGTTTTAGAGCTTTAGTGCATTTATGATGATGTATCTAATGTTGTTTATGATATAGTATTGTATGTTAGTCTTGGTGAAGGAGACAGTGTATCATTGCTCACTTGTGAGTACCCTGCTATGTTGTAACTCTCTTTCACGGTGTGATTGTTGGTTTATGTAGATACATTTAACAGTGTTGTTTGATGCAGTTTGTAGGTACCGGGTATTGGCTTCACCTGCTTTGTCAGGTTTGAGTGTGCCCTGACCCAATGGAAACGTGTTGTATCAAATATAATGTCACATCTTTCTTTGGCTATTGTTCTCTATAGGACGATTATTTGTGTTGTCACCTGTCATTGTTTGTTGTTCAGTTTCATTGTGTCATTTATGTTTATGTCTTGTTTGGGAATTAATTAATTTAGTTAAATGTTTTATTAATTAATTTATTGGATTTAATGTGATTTTATTTAAATGTTAAATTAAATGATTATGTTTATGTTTTGATTTATTAAATTAAATTAAACAAGGTATTTATTTAAATGCAATTGTTGAATTAAATGTGCAAACTTAATTTATGTGAAAAGTAGATATTTTGAAGAGTTTGTTTTCAACAGTTTGTAAATAAATATCTAGAATCTTTACTTGGAATTAGAAAATGTTATCTTGAGTAATCATATAATTAGAATTTATTGATCAATTTTGATTGCATGACTAATAATTAGTTAAGTCTTGTGACTTTGAGTTACTTGAAAATGAATTAAAAAGCTTTTGGTTGTGCAATATTTTCATGACAATTAATTTTGGATTGTTGGGAAGAGAACTTTCATGGTAGTTTTTGGTTTCTGGGGAAAAAGCTTCTTCTCTATGTTTTGATTGAAAAGTTATTGAGACAGTGGATTTGAAGGGTCTATATTTTTGAAAAAAAAAAGAATTGTGAGTTTTCTGGTTCTTGCTTCAATCTTTGATGGATTCAAAAATTTAATCCAGGTTTTCTTCTTTGATTTGTACTTTTCTGAATAGTAAGCTTTTGAATGTTGTTATGTTGGTTGTTCTTTCTTATGGTAGAATTTGTTTGCTAATAATTATGTACAAAACATCAAAAAAGAAATTGTTGTTAATTAGAATTGAAACAATTGATGAAAATTTTAAAGAAACAAAAGCAATTAAAACCTAGTTGGAATAATATTGGCACACGATTGATTATTGCTATCAAATTACTCTCTGTGTAGTAGTTTATAGTAATAGTCTACTTTAAATAATGGAAATGGTACATGTATCTTAGAACAATTTTTCTTGCAACAATTCTGGAGATGGATTTAGATGTTGGTTATATGCTATACATTCCTTGCTATCATAATTTGATATTGGGTGTTTATTTGTCTTGATTTTGAAAACAACAAGTTGATTATGCATTATTGGAAAATTTGATGATTTGTGATTTGAAAAGTCATTACTTGTATTTGGGGTCACTGTGTGTTTAATTTAAACAACAATTAAATGTTTATGATTCCTTCTAGCCGACTCAAGCCGTATTCTCTCTCTACACATAATGGTCTTTAGTAAATGTCTACATAGGAATTCAATAAGATAAAACCATCTGAGCACTGCTCTAGAGCCATATTGATATTTAACTCTTAAGCTTTTTCACTTATGAGGTTTCTTGTTTAAAATATTAATGGGGGTTCAAAGTATTCCTTGTCATAGAAATAAATTTGACTATCTTTTGGATCCTTAGTTCTCTCTACACCCAGCGCCACTGTATATTAATGATGAAAATGGTTTAGATTTCTCAAAATAATCATTTTTGCTATTTCCTCATTCCTTCCATGTGTGTTCTGCGCACAACCAATAATCCATAGAATTCCTTATTTTATTGCTTTGCAAGATCTGTTAAATGTAGTCGATGTTGTTCTTTCATGTTATTTATTTAAACAACTTCTTGTCAAGGAAGAAACTGTGAGTTTCTCCTTTAAATTTTTTGTTGTGTTTTAATATGACTCTTGAAAACTGGAATTTAATCATTATCAAACAATAGAACCTTTATGCCTATTTTTGTTTTACTTTGTACACCTGTCATCATGCTATGTTCTTGTTCTAAGTGTATTATTTCATAGAACCGATAGAATAGAGTAGATAATTGAAAATGCAATTTGGTGTTCCATTCAACCCTCATGCATTAGATAACTCCTCCTCTCAAAAGTTCTATATTAGAATAAGGATTACGCCATGCATTTGTCTTGTTCATGCATATTTAATTTTGATTATTTATCACTCTTTGAAACTTTTAGCATATTTATTGATTCACATATAAATCTATATATAAATACATTTGTATGAATATATATACCTGGTTGTATTTACATAGAAAATTTGTTTTGGTGTTAAATATACATTTGTATGAATATATATACCTGGTTGTATTTACATAGAAAATTTGTTTTGGTGTTAAATACTTATGCTGAGTTGAAATGCATGTATCACACTATCCTTGGTTTATGAGTTTTATTTAAAATCTGCTTGTTTAAGGTTTCTAACTATTTGGAGTTCTAAATCCTTGCATGGTGTGATATCTACATGTTCTTTATTGGAGTTATCCCCAACAATTTCTTTTATTTTTCATGGTGAAGATAACTTAATGTTGAAGAATTGTTTAGATATTGTCTGATTCTTAAATTTAGGGATTGAAAATTTGATTGGCACTTATATGGATAATTAGAAAATGTATGGAATTTATATTATTCTTGTTAAAGAATAATTATAGATATACTTTGTTAAAAATAAAACAATTAATTATGCCAATGTATTATCTATTTTGACTTTTAGTTTATGAAGCTTTGATGATAGTATTTGATGGGAAATAATGTGTCGGTTTTTAATTTATGAGTATACTTTTGTGATATTGAGCTCTTTAATCTTCCAGAGGCTAGGGAAATTAATTTGTTCTGTAAGCTTTTATTCTTGTACTTTATTGTTCAATTACAATGGTTCTATTTGGGACTTAGCCTTTCATGATTTGTTGTTACCTTTGAGGTATTATAAAAGTTATATAGTCGATGACATGATTGAAATGTGTATATTATTGGTTTTGTGTTAATGTTCTTGAAGGTTATCCCTTGTAATTGATAGTGAGTCATGTTATTAGAAAGAGTTGCTTGTGATAGGGTCCGGAACCCTAAGAGGTAACCAGGGTGTTGTGCAGTTTTCACACACATGCCCCGCTGAAAGCAGGGACCCTCTTTCGCTTTAATTTTGGTGTTTTGGCCTTTTGATTTTGAGGATTTACCTTGCCTTGGCATAAGCTTAAAATGCTTATCTTTCTTGCTAAAGTGTTTTCCCAAGGTTGCATGTTGAAAATCTCAAGTTCTGAGCGAAATCCGGGTTTTTGCATTATTTCGGGATAATCCGCCCCTGTTGGATTTTCTCGGGTTTCATTCAAACTCTGGTGGAAGGGTTAAAATGTTGCAGTTAAGGAATTTCTTGTCTTCACGGAATTCCGCCTGGGCTGGATTTTTCTGAACTTTTGTTTGGCTGTCGGGTTTCCGAATTTAACTAATTTTTGGAGACTCTTGTCATTCTGCTTTATCATTTGTGTTCTCTTGAGTTGGGGTATTTTGATCTAGTTGTGCTTTGGCATTTTAGACTTGCTTGGATTTTGAATTCCTGTGTGTTTGGGAATTTTGTGGCTTGCTCTATGTGTTCATGGTTAAAGTTTAGGGTTTCATGCCTAGGGCGTCACCATTTCATCTTAATTTGATTTTGAATGAGCCTAGAATTCAAGAAAGATTTGTAGGAGGCTCAGGTTAGGCTGGTTCTGTGCCCAGGGTCCTCAAATTTGTGATCTTCAATCAATTTAAGCGAAATCTTGAGAGGATGTCGATATTCGGGTTTTCTGTCAACCTCAGGATTTTCCTACGCTGGCGGATTTCTCTAGTTTTCCTTCCCCTCTCCATTTTCCCAAAATATGTCAAAACTCCAAAACTTCACCCTCTTCGCGGAATTTCGATCCAGCCGGATTTTTTTGGATTTTCTAGGAAGCATTGTAGAATTTTGAAATTGGATGAATTGGATGAGTTTAATGTTAAATACTTGTCATTCCATGCTTTTAATTGATAAATTACACAAGGTTATCTACATCTTTTCTTCATTTTAATGATCAATTGATGATTTTGTGCCTTCTTCAGGAAAATTGGCCTAGCCTAGATTTCCCCAAAATTCCTTTCTGGCCTGGATTCTGCGGGGGGCTTGAAATCCTAAACTGTGTAGATTGCACTTTAACGATGTTTTTGGGTTGATTTCAATCTGTTTTGAATTTATTTGGATGATGAATACATTACTAATGATGGACTAATCTTGATCTTCATGATATAATGGATATTGATGTTGGTTTTTGCTAAGTGCAGGCTGAGTCTAGCATGGAGGAGCACTCAGGATAATGAGGGAGGTAGTTAATGCAAGGTTACATCGAATTTTGTGCTTCCTTATTATTTTTCATGCATTGGATCGAGTTGCATTATAAATCCTAGGTCGACCTGGATGAGTCCCATGCATTTAATGCATATCTTATCTTATTTCAAATTTCTCTTGGCCGACCTGTTTGGGGAAATTTTATTATTGTAAAATTTAAATTGGGCCGACATGCTTTGGAGGTTCCTATAAATTGGGCATTTTGCCTCATTTGTAAGATATAAAATAAAGAACATAGAACATAAAAGATAGATAGTTCTTAGAGCGAATTAGGAAGTAGAGTAGAAGTAGAAGTTAGTTCATTCTGAGCAAGTGTTGTAACAGAACATTGGAATTGTTGCTGAAATTTGGTGATTCAATACAATTGAAGACATTGTGATTTTCTGGTGATCTCTTTTGTGTTGACTTATCTTGCATGGTTCTTATGATTCTATCTTTCAAATTTCTCAAGGTTATTAGATATATGTTAGATTTAGATTTAGATCTGATTCAATGGTGTTTATGATTTAATGCTTGAAGTGTTGCAGCAAAGTTACCCTGGACCTTATATTTATTGTGCTTAGTTCAATTGTGGAGATTTATTCATTTCAATTGCAGTTGGATTGTCTTGGATGAATGTTCATGATCTAAAAATCTTAATACCTTAGAAGATTGCACTGTTTATGTGAGATTGCAGGTTCATCTGGGTTAAGCAAGAATTAGTTTATGAGGGATTGGTCCATTTCAAGTATTTCATCATTTGCATTGTTAATCTTAGGAGTAGTTAAATTTAGGAATCTCTCTGAAACCCTAATTTTTTTTATTTCTTTTATCATTTGAGTTAGATTTAGGATTGAAGTATCATCATATTGCCAAATCTGATAAGTTAAAGATTCAATATTTTCTTGTAGTAAGGTCCCTTTGTGATTACCAACATTTTCACATTTATCATTGAGTTGTTTATGCATTATCAAGACTTGACATTAGAGACCTTGGGGTTATCTCTTGAGGCTTGCTGATAGAGATTTACCTTTCAAGAGAGATAGGATTTCATATTCTATTTGATTTGTTGTGTAGAAAACATCATCAACAGATTGGCGCTAGAAGGAGGATCTGAATAAGCAAGTTGGATCGATTTATGTCTGCCATCTCTCCTAAAAGATTCAGAAGAAGAAGTAGATATACTCCAGGAGAAGAGGAATTTGAAGAATTACCAACCCCTACTAGGTCAAGAAGGACCAACAAAAGGGAAGAATCATCATCCACCCAACCATCTCCATCATCTCCATCATTCTCATCTTCATGAAGATCATCTGAGTCTGAGTCTGAGGACATTCCCATCCAACAACCTCAACCAACCATAAATCATCCATTACCAGCCCCATCTCCACTAATGGTTTTCCTAGTTAACAACCCATCTCCCTTATCTTTCAACCATTACAATCCTATGCCTAAGAACCTTGAGCTTTTCTGCTCTAAGTTTCACATTAATGATCCCAAAAGGACTGCAGAGGAGCATATTATGATTTTTAAAACTACCCTTAAGGATAGGGGAATTAATCATGAGGATTTTGCATGCATAATTTTCCCATATTCCCTTGGGGATGAGGCATTTCGTTGGTATAACCATCTTCCTGCTGGGTCTATCACTACTTGGCTTCATCTAGAGACTGCATTTTTACAGAATTTTAAGATCCTAATCGATGCTAATGAGTTACTTATGCAGTTTACTAGAATCAAGAGGGAGGTAAATGAACCAATAGTGGCTTTCAATAATAGATTCCATAGGGCTTATGCTAGGCTGCAACCCCCTTATGTTGTAGACGATGCCTCTACCAGGGAGGTTTATTATGAGGCTTTGGATAGTTTAACATCTACCTTCATCAAATGGAAGGAAAACCCTCTTGGTAGCTTATTTGAAGCTTATGATGTGGCTGTTAAGGTGAGTACAGACTTGAGACAACACTTGTCTAGACCCATGGCTAACCAAACACCTGTGAAGAGTTCAGTCCCTCAATCACCCTTGGCTCCATACCTAGGTCATCCCCTGAGTCAAGATGCATTCATGCCAAATTACCATCCAAATATGAACCAACCTGTATTCTATCATCAACAAGCCAGTATACTAAGTTACTTGCAGAGTTCTAAGATATTTAATCAACCCTTGAACCATGGGTTCCATAATGTCTATATGCAAAATTTAGCTAGTATTGTTCCTCCATCAAACAATGCAGACAAGGAGAGGTTGGATGCACTCACAGAGCTAGTTGAGAAGTTGAACACTAAAGTCACCTACCTTAGGAACCAGAATAGTCAATCCCAAGTAGCCCAAAGGGAGATTTTGTCCAATTATGATCAAAGCAACAGGGATATGATGCAGGCTCAGGGGCAGGGCTTTGATAGGGGACACCATCTTGATAGAGATCATGGAAGGTAGCCACCATCTTAGAATAATGGAGAAGCCTTAACCTCTCTAGATTAGCCAAACAATCAAGAGAAATCTAGTGGAGTCTATCTGGCAAAAACAACTCTTTCAGGATGGTGTAGGCTTCATAATACTAATTGGCATTCTAAGTCATACTGTCAAGAATTCCAGACTGCTGCATCTATTTTCCAACAGAAGGTTCAACATGCCAGCAACAGTTCGAGTGGAATGGAGATAGTACCATCTAATCCTTATGACATATCAGTTATGGTGGTGAATCATGCCCCATTTCCAAGAAGTGAAGAAAATGGACCAAAAAGAGAACCAAATAAGAGTGTTGAAACAGGGTATGTATACAGTGAAGAATCTATAGTTCAACCTTTTGGAAATAATGAGGAGAATGATAATGGCCCATTGGATGAAGAAGAGTATACAACTGAATAAGTTCAAGCATTCCATCATGTGCTTACTCAATATTTCATAAATGGAGGATAGTCTGACGCTACTAAAGGAGGAAGTGTTGAAAGTAACAGGGATAAATTTGTGGTTGGTTCTGAAGACCAGTGTTCTACCATGACTGCAAAGAAAATAGGAGAGTGTGTGGTAGAAGAACTCAAGAAAGTCAAAGTAAACCTCTCTGTTCATGAGTTGTTAAAGAATCCTACAATTAGGGGTGTAGTACTAAAGTTTCTTGAAAAAGATATGCCTTCTGAACAAAAGGGTGCTTCAGGCCATGTTGATACAAATACTTTTAAGGAGGTATTCCTGTCTGAAACAAGCTTGGGAAATTATGTACTGACAATTGACTCTCAAGGATGGGAGGTTGAGGAAATCCTCATGTTACATGATCTGCCTATTCATAAATCTGACAGTGCTGAAGTATCGATAGAATCAATAGAACAGGTGGAAGATCAAGTATGGTTGTCAGATCGTATAGCGAATGTGCATCAAACTATAAAAAGTGAGCTTCCAATAAAGGAATTTCAACAAGCTACTGGTGAATGTCTAATAGAAGAGTCAACTAGCATTGGATCTGAGAAAGTCATAGCAGTTAAAGCTGAAGCAGCTCTGGAGGAAATTTCGATACAGGAACTTCAACAGCTTGCTGATGAATGTCCTGTAAGATGTGAAGAACTTAATGAAATTGTTGGTATTCTGAGCAATCAAAATCCAGAACCAGAACAAATGCCAATAGGAGAGGGATTCAGGGAGTCCCTTCACTCATCACATTCTATTTTTCCTCTTTCTGTTGATAAAAGAAGTAAAGAAAATTCATAGATTTCGTGTATTAATGACAAGATAGCTGATGCAATTCATATGGATGTGGAGGAAAATCCGAATGGTGTTGAGAATAACAATGTTGCAGCCATCACTAATGAGCTTGATCATCCTACTTTAGGTAAAGATGTGCTTGAAAATCAGTCCGTGAGGCCTCCTGACAAACATCATGATGGGGAAGTTACTTTTACATTTTCAACATTGATCCCTCATGAAGATGTGCACCCAGGTGAAAAGTTCCATGTTTACACTTCTGAATCTTTTCAATATGATTTTCACCTTGAATTATTCATTGAAGATTCCAATTCTATTTTGCATGTTCTAAATGCAAGAGGGATATTGCATCATCAGTTGAGACCTCCTGATGACATGGATATTAGCTCTTCACAAGTGCAAGATGATGAACACAACATTCAGTCCACAATAGTACAAAATTAGTTTGTTTCTCTCCTTGCAAAAAATTATGAAGCTTATCAATTTGATTATGGTAGTTTAGGAAAGACAACATGCATATGGACTGATCATGGTTTTAATGAGTCACCTCAGTTATTAATTATTCCTAATTATGAGGTTGAGTTTGAATGCTATATTTTTGAGGTTTACTCTGCTGAGTATAAAGATAAATTTTCATTTTTGAGGACTGTTACCATTACCTTGTTGCTTTTCCATGCATTGATGCATCGTATGGGGGTGGGTCTCAGTTCACCTTGTCTGATAATGAGTTGTTGTGAGTCTCTTTATACATAGTTAGGATAGATTGCTTTAGAAGTAGTTTTCTTTGGTTAGTTTAGGTTTGCTTTGGGTTTCAATTTGGTTGTTGCTTTGCTTCTCTGGCTTGGGTTTTCTGCTTTCTGGTTGGGGAAGTTTCATTCCTGCACAAATATGCTTTTATCTGGGACTATTCTAAGTATTTCATTGATGGACTTTAATCATGTATCTTGAATGGATGGTTGAGATCTTAGTTATCATCATGCAGTCTAAATGCTTGATTTAAGGAGGATGGGTCACTGGTTTGATTTGAATTTGAAGTATTCTGAAATCTTATATCTCTTATACATCTTAAAAAAATCTTGAGGTTGCAATAGGGTCCTTGTGAGGTCATGGTAGGTGAAAAATCTTATTTTTGCTTTAGCACCACTGTGTTTCTCAGCCCTGAGTGTGAACTTCATTGTTCACGGGTTGGAATGAAAAAGTGAAAAGAAAAGAATATTGAAATATTGAAAATCAAAAGAATGAATTCAACTTATCAGGGGTATCTGAATATCTCTATCGGGGCTATGGATGCCTGGCTGGCAATAGAGCTATGTTCGAGAGAGTCACAACGATAACCTCATTGGGGCTATGGACGCCTGACTAGCAACAAGGCTCTATCCAGGTTGCTTTGAAGTTAGAATCTTTATGTAGCTTGCTCTGACTAAGCTTGGTTTCTGCAGTGGCTTAAGGAAGGAATTGAACTCATGTGCACACACTCGGATTTTTAGTTTATGAAAGGTTCAGTCTGCCTTTGGTTTTGATTTTCTTTGATCTTGCATTTTAATTTGTTTTCCTACTATGGAGGTCAAAACCAGAGATTTTGGGTTCTTGATTCCTGTTCGTCATCAAATGCTTTGGAGCATTTTCCCAGCAGAGTTGCCATTTCTTGTGCAATTTTCGCACACACGCCCCGTTGAAAGTAGGGACCCTCTTTCACTTTGATTTTTGGTGTTTTGGCCCTTTGATTTTGAGGATTTACCTTGCCTTGGCATAAGCTGAAAATGTTTATCTTGCTTTCCAAAGTGTTTTCCCAAGGTTGCATGTTGAAAATCTCAAGTTTTAAGCGAAATCTAGGTTTTTGCACTGTTTCGGAATAATCCGCCTCGGTCAGATTTTCCCAGATTTCATTCAAACTCTGACGGAAGAGTTAAAATGTTGCAGTTTGGGAATTTCTTATCTTCGAGGAATTCCGCCTAGGCCGGATTTTTCTGAATTTTTCGTCTAGCCATCAGGTTTTCGAATTTAACTAATTTTTGGAGACTCTTGTCGTTCTGCTTTATCATTTGCATTCTCTTGAGTTGGGGTATTTTGATCTAGTTGTGCTTTGGCATTTTAGACTTGCTTGGAGTTTGAATTCCTATGTGTTTGGGCATTTCGTGGCTTGCTATGTGCGTTCATGGTTAAAATTTAGGGTTTCATGCCTAGGGCGTCACCATTTCATCTTAATTTGATTTCGAATGAGCCTAGAATTCATGAAAGATTTGTAGGAGGTTCAGGTTAAGATGGTTCCGTGCCCAAGGTCCTCAAATTTGTGATGTTCGATCAATTTGAGCGAAATCATGAGAGGATGCCAATATTTGGGTTTTTTGTCAACCTCGTGATTTTCCTGTGCTGAAAAATTTCTTTGGTTTTCCTTCCCCTCTCCATTTTCTCGAAATATTTCGAAACTCCAGAACTTCATCCTCTTCGCGAAATTCTGGTTCGGCCGGATTTTTTCAAATTTTCTGGGAAGCACTATGGAATTTCAAAATTGGATGAATTGGATGAGTTTAATGTTAAATACTTGTCATTCCATGCTTTTAATTGATAAATTACACAATGTTATCTGCATCTTTTCTTCATTTTAATGATCAATTGTTGATTTTGTGCCTTCTTCAGGAAAATACGCCTGGCCTGGATTTCCCTGAAATTCCTTTCTAGTCTGGATTCCGTAAGGGGCTTGAAATCTTAAATTGTGTAGATTGCACTTTAACAACATTTCTGGGTTGATTTCAATCTGTGTTTGAATTTATTTGGATGACAAATACATTATTGATGATGGGCTAATCTTGATCTTCATGATATAATGGATATTGATGCTGGTTTTTGCTAAGTGTAGGTTGAGTCTAGCATGGAGGCGCGCTCAAGATAATGAGGGAGGCAATTAATGCAAGGTTACATCAAATTTTGCGCTTCCCTATTATTTTCCATGCATTGGATCGAGTTGCATTATAAATCCCAGGCCGACCTAGATGAGTCCCATGCATTTAATGCATATCTTATCTTATTTCAAATTTCTCTTGGCCGACCTATTTGGGGCTATTTTATTATTGTAAAATCTAAATTGGGCCGACATGCTTTGGAGGTTCCTATAAATTGGGCATTTTGCCTCATTTGTAAGATATAGAATAGAGAACATAGAACAAAAAAGAAAGATAGCTCTTAGAGTGAATTAGGCAGTAGAGTAGAAGTAGAAGTTAGTTCATTATGAGAAAGTGTTGTAACAAAACATTGGAATTGTTGCTGAAATTTGGTGATTCAATACAATTGAAGACATTGTGATTTGCTGGTGATCTCTTTTGTGTTGAATTATCTTGCATGGTTCTTGTGATTCTATCTTTCAAATTGCTCAAGGTTATTAGATATATGTTAGATTTAGATTTAGATCTGATTCAATGGTGTTTATGATTTAATGCTTGAAGTGTTGCAGCAATTCTTGATCCATACTTTTTGCAGCTAGCTGATTGTTAGTTGCTTTGCAAAGTTAGCCTGGACCTTATATTTATTATGCTTAGTTCAATTGTGGAGATTTATTCATTTCAATTTCAATTGGGTTGTCTTGGATGAATGTTCATGATCTGAAAATATTAATACCTTAAGAGATTGCACTATTTATGTGAGATTGCAGGTTCATCTGGGTTAAGCAGGAATTAGTTTATGAGGGATTGGTCCATTTCAAGTATTTCATCATTTGCATTGTTAATCTTAAGAGTAGTTAAATTTAGGAATCTCTCTGAAACCCTAATCTTTTGTTATTTCTTTTATAATTTGAGTTAGATTTAGGATTGAAGTATCATCATATTGCCAAATCTGATAAGTTAAAGATTCAGTATTTGCTTGTAGTAAGGTCCCTTTGTGATTACTAGCATTTTCACATTTATCATTGAGTTGTTTATACATTGTCAAGACCTAACATTAGAGACCGTGTGGTTATCTCTTGAGGCTTTCTGATAGATATTTACCTTTCAAGAGAGATAGGATTTCATATTCTATCTAAGTTGTTGTTGTATAGAAAACATCATCAACATAGGGTAACCTATCATAAGTTTATAATCTAGTGATAACCTAATTAAATGTACTAGGGGTTGGGTAGTGTTTATTAAATAAACTAGATAATTTTATTTCCTCACCTTATACCTTAGTGCTTGAATAGATTAAGGTTAGGTTGAGATGGCTTGGAATGGCATGATCATCTACTTCATTCTCTTGAGAGGTAGTTCGATTCCACTTGAGCTTGTTTAGGGGTCAAGAATCGGTAGAGATTGCCAGGGAAAATCGGTATGAGGGCCGATAATCTAGGAAGATTCACCAGGGTAACCTATAATAAACCATGTGATGACACACTTTTCCTAATGCATGTTATGTGGTCTCTTGTATAGAGTTACCCTTGTTTATGTTGTTGCCTCTGGAAGCTTGTTTGTCTTTATGTGGTTTAGATATCGTTATGTCATAATGTGTATGTCAAGCCATGTTATGCTATGTTTTTTCTTCATGTTTGTTTGTATTTATGGACCTGATATTATCTCCTAGCACAGAGGGAGTGGACTTTTGGGTAACACGCAGTTGGGAGGAATATGTTTTTTCCTCCATTGGGTCCCCTTGTAGGTGTTGGTGTGCTTGGATGATATTTTATTAATGACAAGTTCTTGATTCTACATTGTTCATGATGTTGGACACTGAGCATGCTCATGGACAAAGTTGATAGATGTGTTACAATTTTCATCTTTATTGTATACACTCTTGATGTGTATGAGTGAACTTTTTTAATGTTATTATGTTATGAAATTTGTCATAATCTCACTTGATATAACTTAAATATGTAACTTGACTACATTAAAATTATATGTATAGATCATTAATTATTAATATGATTTATCCTTATGCCTTATATCTTATGGTTTAGTGATGTGATGATTTAATTTGTAAATGTTGAAGTAGCATTGTCAAGGAATCTTGAGAACGTATATGTATATGTGACTTTGTATTCTTGCTATAATCGAATGTTTAAAAAAAAATTGTTCAGTTATTTTGCTACTTTAAGTGTTGTTCTCTGGGTTCCCTAGCAGGGAATTACAAGTGATATGGGGCCTTCTACTAGAACTAGTTTGATTCAAGTACAAAGGAAGAAAACAACTCACTCAATCTCATTAGTCAAGTCACAAAACTATCCTTGTTTGTTTACTGATTCCATGTCACTTTTCCCTTTTACAATCACTTTATTCTAATACTCAAATGTATAAATAAGAGTCCAAAACACTAAAAATCCTTCAAGACACCTTGGTCATCTTTAACTTAATAAAAAACAATCAATTATAACAACTGTCCTTTCTTATTAGATCATCTTGTTATGTCTATCCTTATTGTGCCACCATGGTATTTACAAGCCTCAACCCTCAACTTTGCTTACCAAAACACCAATGACTATTTTAATGCTTGGGGTATCTTTTGTAGGCTTATACCAATAGGATCAAACTCTTTTTACACCCTATATACTCACCTTAAATGATCTGATAAACAAGTCTTCAATAACTATTAATTGCTTGTAGCCATACATTATAACTTTGTCAGTGATAACTTCAACACACATACCTTAATCCCTAACTGCAACCAAAATTTAAGGTACTCTTTATCATGTATTAAAACATATGAAAGTATCACCATAAGTTTTTTTAAGAGAAATGCACAAATTCAGACTATCTACGTTCAATAATAGGGTTAATTAGGCCTGCAACTAGGATAGGGCTTATTCATTTGGCTACCTCCAAACAAAAACTCATTTGAAAATCACTTCAATCACCTGTATTTAGACTTTTTTATGCTTAAGAAACCTTTAGATAGTCACTCACATGCTTATTTTCCAAACCCTAGGTTAAGTTCCATTGAAACTCTGTGTTTTATCAGACTGTGATAGATTTATAGTAAAAAAAATTCAAGTTTCCACACAATAATCTTATTCACGCGATCTAAAGCTTCAAGAACATTAAAGAAGATGCTACTAAGACCGTCTCCACCAAATTTTAGCACTTTTCAATGAGTAGAACGTGAGAAACTTAAAATTTACAGGCCATTGGTTACCCTAATGAGGGTTTTAGTAGTCTTCAGAGAAATCACAATAACTTTCACAAATGACCACCAAATTACATGAAACAAATTTTGAATGGGAGGTGATTGATTTTACTAACACTTACAAGCAATTATTTATGCATATAAGTTTGTACAATTATGTACACTGCAAGGAAACTACAGAAATCAGAGAAATAACAAAAATCACAAAGTTTCTCTTTATTCCTTTCAAACTTTTCAATCACCCACGAAGTACAATGCATTCCAAAATCCTTTTTAAAGGAAAAACAACTGACTCTTAGCCTTCTAACTGCCTCTAAATGACCTAACTGCCTAAATGTCCTTTCAACTTCCAAATACAACTTTTACATAAGTGTGTAATTAACCAATATTTGTTGACAGCTTTACATTTTCCACATTTTCTTGTAAAATATGACACTAATACATGAGAAATAGATTTAAGGACCCTAAGAGAATGTTAGAACACCAAAATTTTAATCAACCTATCAACTTTTACATGATGGTATCAAGATATTGCCAAGGTGCTCCTGCACCACTATAACAAGACTAAACTTAATGCAAAGGCTGGTATTCCTATTGATGAAGTTGTAGTAGTCATGAATTTCCATTAGAAAATAATGATAGTGATATTGAAGTGGCTGACATTCTTAAAAATCTCTAGTTTTTTTTTTCTTTTGTGCCTTTTTCTGGCTGTCTGTGTGTTGATTGTTGGCTGCTTTTTGGTTGCTTATTCTATTTTTTATTATATGATGAAGCAGTGGTTTATCTTGTAAAGGGTTTTGAGGCCCCTTCAAAACCTATTTTTCTTATAATAAAAAACTATGAATCTTGAATTAGAGCAAAATGAATGCATATAATGACAAAAAATGCAACCTCTTACAACAAAAACCTTTAATGACCTAAGTGATATCCTCCATGTGATAGTTGATGATTGAAGAAAACTATGGGTGCCCAATTATACAACATAAAATCATTAGATCCAACCTAATTCTCTCTTTTGGAAATGATTTTTTACCCACAATGTTTTCTCCTTTTGTAGTGCCCCTCATGTTGCTCTTTATTAGATTGATAGTTGTTCTGTTAGGATAGACACTAAGACACTTTGTTGATGTTAGATTTAATACTATGATGGAAATTTGATGATACTTTGGTGATATTGCTATTACTTGAGTTATGCACATGCTATGATAGTTTTGTGGACTTATTAGTTTATGTGAATTAATTTAGTTATGAGCATTATGTGTTATCTAATCATGGTTACTATGTGATTATCTAGTGATTGTTTTATGTAGTTGGCTATGTAACTGTTTGTTATGTATTGATGTGGTTACTTGTTTGTTGTGTCTTGGTGAAAGGGATAGTGTTGCATTACTCATGCATGAGTACCCTATTACACTGTGATTTCCTTTCACAGTGTGTTTGATTGTATGATTATATATGTTCAACCATTTTGTTTATTGCAGGTTGCAGGTACTAGGAATCAACTCCACTTGAATTGACAGGTCTGAGTGTGCTTTAAACCCAATGAAAATTGTTGAATATAGATAATGTATGGTCCCCTACCCTAGCCATCATCCTCAAAGAGGATGAGTTTCCAGTTGTTCATCATGTTAGTCTTGTATGTTGTTTGTGGTCAGTTGTTTCTATTTCGACCTTGTTTATGCTTAGGTGATAATTATTGATATTTAGTTGTTAAATTAAATTGGTTTAATAATGTTGTTTGATTAGTTGTTGAATTAAATAAATCATGTTGATAAATAGTATTTGAGTTGCCTTGGTTAATTAATTTATTAAATTAAATTATTAAGTTATAAAGTATTTTGATAATTAAATATAAAGATATTATTATTAATGTTGGGATTTTAATAAATTAAAAGGTGGGAAAATATTATAATATAAAATAAAATATTAAATCGGAATGTGATAGTGGACAATCAACTAAAATAATTAAAAATATAGAAAATATTGTCTCGAAGCACATGCGTGACTTCAAATTGTTTGTCGTAAGGAAACTTACTGTTTTTGTGAGATTTTTATCTAATTTTTGTTTTTGAAAATCATTAGCTTCCTTTTGTAAATAATTATCATATTTTCAAGGGAGAGGTGGATGATGATTGATTTAGGGTTTTTGAAAAGAAAACTTTGTTTGCAAAATTTTTTTTTGGTTGAATAATTGCATTATGTTGATTGTTTCAAAAAATAAAGAATCTTGGGATTGGTTGTAGTTCTTGTGGGGAATTTGTGAATTATTGAAAGGATTGTTTTGGATCTTGTGGAAGTGGTTGTTGCATCAGAGGTTTGATCTCAGCACCAAACCTCCAACTTTACCAAGCTTCGGGATCCAAGTTTGAACTATTATCTTTTTTAATTTAATTATTGTTGAAAATAAATATGTTGAATGTTTTTGCTATTGAAACAAAACATTTACTTGTCTATTGCTGAATTGAAACAATTAAAAAATTGTATTTTCTAAAGCTTATTTTGTCTATCCAATTGCACGCCCTTTATGCCTGTCAATAGAATTTGCTTGAAAGTTTTTGAAGACAAAGTAATGAAACTCCATTTGTGCGCCCCTTATGCTTGCTAGTTGCTTATGCTTGAAAGTTTTTAAAGTTTTTTTTAAAGGCTGTGCTAGCCAACCCACTCCTTAAGTGGCACCCTCCTCCCTTGCATTGACCAAGTATGGATTGGCTTGGATTTTCTCATTACTGCTATGTGTTGTAAATTTTGGATGGCAATCTCTTCTATTCTTCCCAATAACGAATTCTCTCCCTTATGTTGTGTCTTGGAAGCTATTATATTTCTCTTATGGCACTTTGATTTTACCCAAATGCCTATGTGTTGCTTTTGGCAGTCAATTCTTGCATGTAATGAAGTTGCATTATTTTGGGGATCGATGTTTAAGCTGGGGGGAGTCGAATCACTTTGGTTTGGTGTTATGAGACTCTCTCATAGGTCGTACCATCTCCCCCATCTTCCTTCCATTTGCTCATGCTTTAATTTTTTTTTTGGATTTCATATTATATGTTGTTTTGGATACCAAACATAGTTTGGTTGCATTGTCAAATGGGATTATTTAGGCTGAACCCAATTTCCATTTAGTACATTAGCTTTAACTGGTTGCAGCGCCTTAGGAGTTGGAAGTCAACGCTTCTTTTGTTCAATGATTTGTATCTTGCATCCAATTTCTACCTTGTTTATATGGTTTTATGTATTGTTGGATCTTACCTCTATAAGAATTTGATGCTCATACACTCTTAATGCTTTGCTGTGTTTATATAATGTTGATGTTTGACATGCATATTTTGTTTGTTGTACATTGCTGTAAATGGCACTTTTTAAAAATATTATGCATATTAAATTTGAATTGATTAATTCTAATTGTTCAATGGTTGATTCATATTAAATTTAATTTGATTATTTATATTTATTCAATGGTTGTTTCATTCTAAATTAGATTTGATTATTTCGGTCTATTTAATAAGTTCTATATTATATTAAACTTTGAGTTGGTATTTGATTTATATATATATATCCCAAAGTAAACTAAAATTGATTTAATTACATTTAAGTAAATGAAGGAATTATTCAAGTAAATAATGAGATGATCTTTTAAAAATATTGTTTCCTTTACAATCACATAATCAATGATTTGTTATCATATGTAGATTTCTTGGTTACATTGGTTATTTGCGTGCTTGTTTTAATTAAAGTGTTTGGTTAATGAAACTAAGGTGATTTGGGGAGTTTTTTTCCAGCGTGTAAACCTTTGTGCTATGTGGTTAAGGGTAATCTTCTAGAGGCTTAGGGGAGTAGCTTGTATTTTTGATTTCATGATTATTTCATTTTGGAAATGGTGGATAATATACTTGAGATGTGTGCATGAGGGTCTTTAGCCTTGCAGTATTTATTCATTATTGTAGTTGTGATTTGTGAAAGAGATGGTCCATGCCTCGCTCTGTGTATGTGTTTCTTGTGGTTTTGTTTAGTGTGCAAGATGGCTTTACCCTGCTTGTTGTTTTTGGGTCTTCTAGTTGCAAGTAGGGGGAGTGGCTCTCAATGGGGGCCAAAACCCAAAGTGGTGTCCAGGGTAACCCATTTGGGAGTTTCTTAACTTAGTGATAACATAATTAATGAATTAAGGAGTTGGGTAGATTACACATTAATAAAGATAATTGGATGCCTCACCCATGCTTGTAGTGCTTGGTTAGGCTAAGGATGGGTTGAGAAGGCCTAGTTGGAAAGATCAACTTCTTTGTCCTCATGAAAGGAATGTTGGTTCTGCATGTGTCACCCTATGGGGCCGACGTCTAGTGAGAGACTGTCAGGGTAACCATAGATGGGGGCTAATGTCTAGTGAGATACTATCAGGGTAACCCATGTTAGGACCATGTGATGAAACTCCTCCCTATTGCAATCTAGCATTCCTTAGTTATGTGTTCCCCTTCTGTTGACTGAGGCCTCTAGAAGTGATGTGTGTGTTATGTGATGTTGATGTTGTACAGTGTTGTGTTGGAGTTTTGTTTAGCCATGTTTTAGCCTACTATCTTCTTGACTATTTGTTGTAGTGGTACCTTATGTTATCTCCTAGCACGGGGGGTGTACCTTAGGGTTCCACTTGGTCAGGTGGATTGTACGTTTTCCTCCATTGGGTTTCCTTTGATGTTGTTCATGAGTATGGAGGTTGTACCTTATGTAGCAGATTCTAGATCTTGTACCAGTTCGAAGAAATAATTGCTTATGCTATGTATTGAACCTATATATCATTTGTATCATGTAATGTAATCTTGATGTTTTCTTCCTGTTGTACTCAGGGAAGCATTGATGTAATCTTGTAACAATGTAATGATGTACCCTCATGAAAGGGGATTTTTATATGTACTTTTTGGTTCTTTATAAATGATCTTTGACAGCTACTTATCTGATGTTATAATATGGAAATGTATGTGTTTATTCATTTAATGCAATGGTTTTAGAGTGAACTCTTGTTGTTGTTTAATCATTTAATGTTTAGCTCTTGTTTAATATTTGTATTCATAATGCAGTCATGGAACCTTAGAGGACATAGCTTAGCTTATATGTTATGTTTAGATATGATTTACACTTCTTATTATTTCTTTTTAAAAAAATTGTACCATTATTGTAGTTAGATGTGTTGTCCTATGGGGTTCTTTGGCGGGGTGTTACACCTGGTATTAGAGCCCAAGTTCTAACATTGGGTACTGTTAAATAAATATTTGAGCAACTCCCTTCGGGTTTATTTTTGAATTATGTGTGCGCTGTCCTATGCATCGCCAAGGTTGCTTGGCTTTCATCAAAGTTTTGATCTGCCACTTTGTGCATCTCCTCTTCGCAGCTTCGGGTATCGGCTTTCCTTTCGAATCCTAGGAAATTGTGCGGTGCCTCCATGTGTCGTGGTTATGGGATGTTTTTTTTCTCGTTTCCTTGAGGCCTCGTCGGGCTGTGAAAGGCTTCTCCGAGGCCTTTATTCCTAGAAGATGTCAGCAGGCCCCACACCTTCCTACATGGCAACCATTCAAAAATATTTCAACGTGGGAATGAAATAAGCAACCGTGAGCAGCGAAATGCTATCATGCGTCTTTTACGCCTGGCTGATGGAGCGTTCCCTCCATTGTGGTAAAGTCCTCAGCCCATTCAACACATGTTGCATTTTTGCAAATCCTCAGCAGCGATGAGACAAGGATTCATGCGGGATGCAAAAGGCTGCCACGAAACTAAGGACGGATTTGTTTTGCGGGTGATGGGCTGGTTGAACTTAATAATGCTATTGTTTGCTGCTTGTCATAATCATTCACAGCAATGGATGACACTTGTCTGCTCGAGCCTGGCTGGAACCACCCCCATCATTGCAAAGGATGCACCTATGCCTGGGATGACTGGATGTTGTGTTCGGCTCGATGCTGTTGTAATGGCCTTGGAAATATTCTGATTTAGGCATCATTGTAGAAGATTACAAGATCTTTTTTCTTGTTGTTCTCCGAAGCAGTGGGAGGTTTTTTCTGCTATATATGCTTTCTCTATTGATGAGAAATGGTCTAAAATTTAGAGAAAAACACGCTGGTTTTAGCAAAAAGACACCATGCCTCTATTACTGTTTTATTTAAATTGCAAAACTTTTAGACTGTGCCAATTGTTTGGCCTTTCTATTTTTCATGCTTTGATTAAACTATGAACTGTGCTTTATACTGTCTTGACACTTCATTTGAAGAAATTCTATATATGTTGGATACAAGTTTGCTTACCTAAATCATGTCTAATGACTCTTCTTAGTAGTGAGAATGTATGCAACATTAATTTATGTCAATAAATGAATTTTCTACACTATAATCTTAAGTCTCTGACGTTTTGGAACACAACACCATTTAGGCCCTTAAGTCTATGATTTATCATGCCCATCATCAAATCTTGGTGCATTGCCTTAGGTTAAACTTTACTTTATTATATCCGCTCCTTTTCCCTTTCCAAACCCCATTATAGAAGAAGTCGGCTTCTCTAAAATTTGGAGGTTACTCAGTTTAGCGCAAAAGGTCCCCCTTAAACTGACTTTCCCATAAGACTCTGTTACCTCGTCAAATTTTGGCATCAACTGTTTGTTATTTTTTTGGCACACCCGATGGGACCCAAACTTAATGAAATTGCATTGTAGAAGGGTGTATGAGCCATCGGCCTATAACTAGGTCCCAAAATACAGGTAGCCCAGGTTTACTAGTACCTCCGCTAGGGATAGTCCAAGTCACAAATCAGCTGGTAACCGTTCAATTCCCACCACCCTTTCCTCTCACCATGTTGCTGGCCGCCAACAAAAACTACGTAGCATGGGATGTTGGAAGTTCCTTGGTAGTCCCAGTAGCGGCCGCTGTCTTGGGTACTATCCCTATTTCGGCCATGAAAGCTATCCCCAAATTTGGCAGAGACAGCTCAAGAACGCCACCAGAACATTTGTAGGATGTGGCGGATGTATGTTTGGTACACGATATTACAGGGCAAAATGTAGCCCTGAGGCTCCTCGCCGTGTCTTTCAAAGGAAAGACTCTAGATTGGTACCGAACGCTAACTCCTAATTCAATTCGCATCTGGGATGAGCTCAGAGATCCATTCTATGAAAGGTTCTCTAATGATGGAGAGTGTTCTTCATTATATTATCAGCTATTCGTCATAAAATGAGCCTCTAGGAGTCTCTGACGGACTTTAATGCCCGATTTCATGCAAATTGGCAAAGGATCCCTGTTACTATCCACCCGACTCCCGAGTTGGCATTTATTTTTATTTGAAGTCCATCAATTCTAACATTTTTGTGATGATCAAGTCTTTGGGAGGAGCTACTCTACGAAATTATTATGGTACCACTATCAAAGATGAGAATCATTTGATAGAATGCAGAAAATTGCCTCCTCGACCTATTATGCCGATATTTCTTGAAATATCGATCTCCATGCAAGAGGTCGCGTCGACTAGTGCGCCCACAACTACCCATTCAATGTACTCATATGCGGTTGCACCTGAAAACGTGGCTTCTACATCAGAATCTTCCAAAGATGAAATAAGTGACCTCAAGGAGATTTTGCAAACCATGGCAAATGACATAACGACTCTTAAGCTGAACCAAGTAACACCTCTGCAACCCTCATATCAAAACTATCAAGGTGGACAGTTCTACTTATCAGCAAAATCAATATTAGGGTGCGCTTCGCACTAATCCACCAATGCCGACTATAAACCAAATGGTGCCAGTGCCTTCTTCGCTGATGAGCGTGTCGCCAAGCTCGAGCAGGGAATTAACCGTAGGGTAGAACAACCTTATTAATGACATCAATCCGTGGTGTTTCCCCTACAGCAATGCACATATGCCTCAGAACTGTCTGCGTGGCTACCTACAACAAAAGGTGGCGGAGTAATGCAGCCAAAGCTCGGCAACAAAAAATGAAAGTTATGTAAATGCCTCACCACAAATGGAGAGCGCGGTCCTTACTGCGCAAATGCAAGGAATGTCTTTAGAACAAGAATCATATGTTGCTCCTGATCATGCACTTTTCTTCTAGATGGAAGAAGAAGAAGCGGTGTTTGCTAATGATGCATTCATATCCAAAACACTGCAAGTGCAATCTGACTATAACACACGCTCAAAGAGGAGATTCACTGGTGAGTCAGTTGTTTCAAATCTAGATAGTCCACAACTCAGAGGCGTGTCTGATCAAATTCTCAGTGCTTCAACCATCCCTTCATCTTCTCAACCACGAAAGGAGATTATTATAGCAAGAGCCAAGGAACAGAAATCTTCGAGTTTGCCACCTTTTAATGTGGTAGAGCAATTAAAGAAATCATCCGCTAATGTGTCTTTGTGGGACATTCTAGCTATCCCAGAATAAAAGACATTATTACAGAAGGCGCTTCAGGAAGAGATCAACCCGGCATCAACAGAGCCATCTACCAGTGTAGAGGTTGTTTGTCTCACACCACTAGCAAAGGTTCTTACAAATAATACAAAGGAATCTTCTGCCGAGCATGGAAGTAGGTCAAAACCTCAGCCCTTCTTGACTCTCATTGTAGGAAAGAATCTATTACACAACACTATGATTGATTTTGGCGCTAGTACAACAGTTATGCCTAAATAGATAGTCGAAGTTTTGAGACTCAGCTATGAACCTATGAAAAGAGGGGTGATGTAGCTTGATGGTAATAAAGTTGAGACCGTAGGTGTCATCAAATTGCTTCTTTTAACTCTATTTGCCTACCCTAGTATCACGGTCCTATAGGACACAGTGATCATAGATCTCCCTCCTATGTTTGGTCTCTGTCTATCTCGAGAGTTTACTTCAAAGGTGGGCGAATACCTATCCTTGGATTGGTCACATCTGATACTTAGGACCAAACACGGTGCAAAAATGAAGATAGAATTGAAAGCTCTACATTTTGAACATGTGGCAGATGAGGCCTTGATCAATTTTGAAGCAGCGCATACCTCTATCACCAAGCAAGAAATGTATTGCATTGAATTGCTAGAGGAAGAGAAGGTGAGCAGAGATTGAAATGATAAAGAAGACACTCTGTTAAGTGAACACATAAACAATGATCCTTTTGGCAATTATCTTGCTACAGGATTAGACACGTATGTAATTTATGATGAAGACCAGGTGCTCCCAAGGGTTGCCAAAGAATCCAAAGGTAACCAAGAAAATGAGCTATGGACACTATACTTTGATGGAGCAAGAAACAAAGTAGGTGATGGAGTAGGGGTATATCTAATATCCTTGCAAAATAAAAAATAGTTGAGGCCTTTTCGCTTTCATTTCGCTTGTTCAAACAACGAAGCTGAATATAAAGGGTTAGTCCAAAGCTTAAGCCTTGTGGAACAAATGGGCATTAAGCAATTAATTATGTTCAGAGATTCTGAATTGGTAGTTAACCAGGTCCAAGGAATTTCTACAGTAAATAATTTCTGCATGAGATCCTATCGGCACCGAGTCTGGGACTTGATTAAGGGTTTTGAAGCTTTCAACATCTAGGTCATTCCCCAAAGAGAAAATAGCGATGCAGATCACATGGGTGTGATTGGTGCTCAATTTGAGCTTTTCTCTGACTTGCTTCAAAACAAACATTTAGTGCGACTACTAGTCCGACCAGCGATCCTCGACAATGATCAGAGTTGGCAAGTCTTTGAAAGCGATGAGCATATCGTCTTGTTTATCCAACATTCAGGGGAATTCACCAATCAGCTTCAACCAAAGATCACTGAGGATTATGAAGGACAAATTATGCAGCTCAAATCTAATAAACTTTCGAAAGGATTAGTTACTATTGAAAACTTTTTCAATTATAATGATGCCTAAAATGATAAGCGAAAGTTTGTGGCAGAAAAAAGTGATTATGAAGACCTTCGGGTCTCCGATAGTGGAAATCTCTGAGTAAAAAAAAATGTCCTGCACCATGATAAGGAAAGGCTCATCAGTTTCTGCGAAAGGTATGGAGTAGTGGCTTGGTCCTATGATGATCTGGAAGGTTATGATCCTAGCATCATTCAACACACTATTGAGCTAACAAAAGGTGCAAAACCAGTTCGATAGAAATAGAGGCCAGTGAACCCTAAAATTGAGGCCTTAATGGCACAAGAGCTAACTAAGCTCATTGAGTCACGCATTGTCTTCCCAATCAAACATAGTACTTGGGTATTGAATCTAGTCCCAATCCGAAAGAAGAATGGAGATATCCGCTTGTGTGTGGAACTTCGAAACCTAAACAGAGCATCTCTGAAAGACCACTATCCGTTGCCTTCTATGGAGTCAATCCTACAAAATGTCGCAGGATTGGAAATGTTTTCTCTGCTGGATAGTTTCTCTAGCTACAATCAGATCCATGTTAAAGAGGAGGATCAGCACAAGACTATGTTCACCACAAAGTGGGGAACATTTGCATATGCTAAAATGCCTTTTGGTTTATCCAATGCAGGGACAACATTCCAGCGGGCAATGGACATCACATTCAGCGAACTAATTAATAAGTTTATTTTGATCTATTTGGATGACCTTACTATGTTCTCTAAATCTAAGGATGATCATTTTGATCATTTGAAATTAGTTTTTCAAAAGTGCCAGGAGTTCGGGGTTTCCCTAAACCCAAATAAATGTGTATTTAGAGTGTCACAGGGTAAGTTGTTGGGATATGTGTCTAGAGAAGGTGTTTCAGTTGATCCCGAATGAGTAAAGGCTATCAAGGAACTTCCCTTTCTGGTAAATAGGAAAGGTGTCCAGTCTTTTTTGGGCAAGGTAAATTTTGTCAGCAAGTTTATTTCTGATTTCGCGGGAATGATTAGGCTGATCACCCTAATGCTGAAGAAAGATCAAACATTTAAGTGGACAACGGAAGCTCGGGAAGCTTTTGAAAGGGTCAAGGAAGCGATCTCCACAGCCCCAGTGCTGGTTAATCTAGATCAATCCAAAGATTTTATAATGTATGCTTTCAGTAGCAAGTCCACTATTGCTATTATTTTGACCCAAAAGGATAACAAAGAAAAAGGGGAGCATCCAGTGGCGTTCTATTCATGGACTCTAAAGGAATATGAGATGAATTATAATTTTGTTGAAAGAAAGGCCTTTGCAATAGTAAAAGGACTTAAAAAGTTTCGCCATCTAATTTCTTACAACAAGGTGTTGGTGTATGTTGCACATTCCAGTGTGCATGAATATATCATGGAAGGGGAAATCATGGAAAATAGGGCTAATTGGATCACTAAGATCCTTGAATATGACATTGAAGTCAAGCCTACTAAGACTATTAAAGGAAGAGGACTGTGTGAATATATGGCACAGAGCGAGGAAGTACCTATCGCAGAGGAGCAACCAGAGCGCATCTTGATAAATAAATCAAGATCAGAAGGTAGTTGGTTAACTGATAGAATGAGGTTCATGCAAACCAGAGAGTATCCGCTAGGCCTCTTGTCCCAAAAAAGGAGATATTACCGGCTATAGAATTGCGGATATACACAAATAGAAGGAGTCCTTTTCAAATGAAATTTCAACAGTGTTATCCTACGATGCATTACTTCGGAGCAGGTGAAGAGGATCCTCGACGCATTCCACAATAGTGCTGTAGGCAAAAATTTTTTTGCCAAAACCACCACAATTAAAATCATGCATGCTGGCTATTATTGGCCCACACTTTTCAGTGACTCCCACTCTCTGGTAAGGGCTTGTAAGAAATACCAGTTCTTCGCTGACAGAAGGAAGAATTCTGCAATGCCCCTCAGACCTATAGTGGTGGATGAACCGTTTGCACAATGGGGCCTGGACTTCATCAGAATGATCAACCTGGTTTCTAGTGTTGGACACAAGTGGATTGTAACCGGTATGGACTATTTTACAAGGTGGACGGAGGTTGTTCCCCTTAAAGGTGCAACAGAAACAAAGATTGTAGATTTCCTTGAGGAACTGGTGACAAGGTTTGACCTTTCAAAAACTATCATTTCGGACAACACCAGAGCATTCCTAGGTGCAAAGGTATGTCACTTTGCATTAAAGAATGGCATATTCCTTAAAACATCATCAAACTATTATCCACAGGGAAATGGTCTAGCGGAGTCAATGAACAAAAGCTTAGTCTGACTCCTTAAAAGGATTGGCTCAGAACACCAGAGGGAATGGCATAAAAACCTCTGAACAACACTTTGGGTAAATCACATAACCCCTAAGCAAGTTCTTAAGACTTCACCTTCTAAGTTGGTGTATAAGAAAGAGGCACTGTTACCTATCTCTATGGAGATTCTGGCAATATAGTTGTTGAAATATTTTGAGATAGAACAAAATAAAGCCATGGAGGTTCAGCTCGCCGAACTGTTGGAAGTACAGGAAAAAATGAAGAATTCCCTAATAGCAATGACAAGCCATCAATAGGTGGTCAAATGCTGGTTTGACAAGAAGGCTTCCGACCAGGGTCTAAAATGTGGAGACTTAGTGCTAAAGTATGATAGCAAGGCTGCAAAGCCAGGTCAGCACAGTAAATATGATAGCCTATGGGAGGGTCCCTTTAAAATCATTCGGTGCAAAGAACACAACACTTTTGAGCTGGAGAATATGGAACAGGAACCGTTGGGAATCCTGATCAATGGGATTCATCTTAAGCTATTCCATTAGGCATTAAGCTCTACTTTGTACATATGTAAATAGCATTTTTATTTTATTTTATTTCCATTTCTTTGGCTGGTCTTTTTATAAATTAGTTTGTGCTTCTACATAATTAACCCATTATTATGGGTGGGTGGAACACCAGAGTTGTTTTACACAAAACACACCCATGTGCGGAGAAAAGCATAACAGTTGCAAGCCCAGAAAAACTTAAATATAGAATAAAAGAGCATGGATTTTCTTTAAACGATAGATATCTATTCAAATATGTTCTTTCATTACAAAAGTGGCTAGAAGCCATATTTCAAAATTTATAAGCATACTGAGCTATTATATATACGATAGCCTTTTTGTCAAGCTTATATATAGCTATGGGTATGGAGACAGTTTGGGCAACAAGTAGGGGTTTTTTATCCAAAGACATGGCTGGTGACAATTGATGCATTAACTGCAGCATCCATTTCTTCCTTGTCCATGGGTTCCTTGGCAACACTGGCAGCATCATTTGGCACAACCACCATTGGCGGGGGAAACACCAGGTTCCTGAAGTTAGTATACCAGTCTATGTCATAGAAAGGTATCACATTGTAGCTGCGAAATAGGAAGCATAGGGCCTGAGTAACCCTCTGTTGGTGCTGGTCATGGGTGTGTAGGCGGAATCCATTGAGGAATGACAGCTAAACAACAACAGCTTCTTCCTCAATGAAGCGATGTAGTTCGTTGGTTGATGGTAGACCTACCCCATAGGTAGCGTGAGCAACGACCTCACCAAGACCATTCAAGTATTTTTTGGGGAATATTTCTTTAACCAGCTACAAGATAAGTGGCTAGGGAATGCCAATGTCGAGCATGGATGCTACAAAGTGGGAGCATACATCAGTATTCACCTGATACTTATCCTCATATTCTACACAATCTTTTCCTAAAACCCACTTTATGGCTACCAGGACCAGAGAATGTTTATTATTCATTATCCTTTTCAGTCTTCTAGTTGAAATCTCCCCTAAGAATGTCATCTGCAACTTATACGAAGTCAGGCGAACTAGGGTATCCATTACTCTGACACTATCCCTAGGCTTCTGAGCTAATGCCAAATTTTTCTACCACCTAACCTATGAAAAGGCTTGCTTAGGACTTTGCTACTGACCTATCACTTCTCCAATGCTAAGTATATTTTGCTCACTACTTACTGGCCTATTTATAAAAAATTGACATGACGCATGCAATTCACTTCAAAAAAATGTGATATTATGCTAGTTGCTATCTTGAAAGGCGAGTCTACGTTTGCTCATATTTTCAGGCCAGTTACATCCTTGATAGCATGACTCAATGCGTGCTTGATTAAATGAAGCTGATTAATTAGCTTTAAAAAGGTGGCGCTCGTTGGCAGTGAGACGTATGGTCATAAGCTATTGTGTCATCTCTCAAGCGTGTCACAGATCCCAAGGTGATATTCATATCTTTTCAGGTCGTGATCGTTTGCTTGGCATAATCATTCCAACTAGGATATTAATTGCCAGTGCATGCTAACACAAGGTTAGCAAGCAAATTGCTGGCTCAAGTTCCAAGGAGATCAGAACGTATCACACGATCACCCAAATGCAATAATGAACTTTGGCCACCTCGAAATAACAATCAGTTCATTTTGCATGAATTGCAAAATTAGCAGTACATGCCGAATTAAATGCAAAAGGTTTTCTTTTGCCTACCACCTTGAAAAAAGTTGCTATTACTGCATGAAAAGGCTTAATATTTCAAAGTCTTTTCACAAACACCAAAGATAGGTGCAGAGTTGTTTTTTGTTTGTCTATCTAGAGGCAAGCATAGTCGCAGCCAACCAGGAACTTGCAAAAATCTTCAGAGAAGGAAAATGTCAGAATCTTCAGCTTAGCCAATGTAGGAGGAAATTAGTTAGGAGCTATTTATGGCTATTCATTTTTCAGTAGAGGTATATGTCTATGAGGATTTGGCGTATGCTATGCCTGGTATACCCCGCAGGACAAGGAGAGCCTACACAGAAGAGCTGAATAGACCCAAGAAATGGAGAAACCAGAAAAAGGTTGAGAAAAAATGGGACAATATCTATAACCCAAAGCTCACAAAAAACCCTAAGTCCCTGAGAGAGGTAGCTTGTGCAAGGTTATCGGCACTAAAGGCAAATCAATCTATGACGAGTAGAGTTTGGTACAGTAGTTTCCCTCAATACATGGTCCTACTGGTGCACTATTGCCTAGAAGTGGTTGATGTTGTTATTCAGCGTTATAATCCTGATACCCACTATATTGAAGGCTGCAACTTAAGGGTGCATATCACTCCAGAGGCCATTTGGCAAATGTTATGTATCCCAAATCCAAGTAAAAGGAAGGAGAATATCGAGACCTTTCACCCAAGCAAAGAAGAGAAAATATGGAGGAAGATGAAAAATAGTTCAGAGTTCTTGGTAGAGGAGACTGGTAAGAAAGGCATCTCAACCACTAAAGCACCAAGTATTCCATTGTCACGCAGTGCATTTCACGATGATCTCCAGGATGCCATGTCTGTACTGGCCTTTGTATGCAGCTGAGACTCCGATGAGAAGATAGAGGCCTTTCAACTACGACTGACAATGCAATTTCGCAAGCAACATGAACTCTTCTGGTATGATTTTGCTGAGTTTATAGTTGAAGAAATGAAGTAGAAAATTGAGAATTATCAGGCGGAGAAAAAATTTAGGTTTCTTTCCTTCTTGGTCCACATGTTTTTGCATCAAAACCTAAATTTATTCGCCTGATATTTTTCGCTATCAATTTTTGATGAGCAAAATAAAAGGAAGCTGGTATCCACATAGACACCTTTTCTTTTCGTAACATTTGATTATTATGCATTTTCAGACTATTTCATAGCCCCAGTCTTGAATGATTTGATCGGAGAATGTGATATTATCTGGCTCGATAAGGAGCAGGCCAGATTTATGTAGAGCTTCACCCCTACTTGTGACTGGTTCTTGGGAAAGGATTTTACAATCCTTTGAATGCGGGGCTTTACTAGCAAATCTTTCTTGCTTCCAGCCTACATCACGGATAGAGTGCTCACGCTGGAAATGTTCCGATAGGTGTGTATCATTGATTTTACTTTCTGTAGCAGTGAAAAGGTCAAGAAGAAGGGATTCTTCACTTGTCCAAAGAATTTCAAGTCGATAACTCTACTAAAAAAATAATCAGACCAGTTGTTAGAGGACAAGCTGGCACATCTAGGGTTAGTGCTAGTAAATGATAAGTGGGAATATAACCCTTTCGAGGACTTGCCAGAGCCACATATGAGAGTTACCCATATTTTCCGACCATACTAGGAGAAGCGGCGTAATCCACAAATGGACAAGGATGAGGATTTTGTTGAATTGGTGCAGATCCCTATGCTGGACACTAGAGGACCATGACACAAGTTCTACTTTCCTGTGGCTATGGCCTAGAATAATCTCCCCATGGAGCGCAACATGTACAACAAGTTAAAAAAGAATGAGGAATGGAGTGAGGAAAAAATAAAGGTTTTTTGGAAATATCACCAAGAAATAGCATAGTTGGATGATCCTTACAATCAACTAAGGGATGACCAAGAATTTGAAAGATGGTGGAAGGAGGGCCATCCCAGCCCGAGCTCTAGTATTAATAGGAGCGAAGAGGGGGAGGAATCCGAAGAGCAGGAAGAGGAAGCGGTGACATCAACTTCCTCTGTGCAAAGGGAGAAGGTCTCTAGGCAGCCCGCCTATGTGGCCATGAACGTACGTTTTAATATATCAAAGGGCTCGCATACACTCACTTGGGCCGCTAAACTAGCCAGGCTATCACTTCAGTAGAAGGAGATGACTGCCGAAGCTAGTGAGATTCCACCTACGAAACGACAACATATTATCAGCGAGGGTTCGCAAGAACCCACCGGAGGAGGACTACTCGCTGCTACTCAGGAGCCAGAGGTTGCGGCAGAGCCTCTGACTTTTCTAGAGATGCCAACAACCAGTCAACAGGTACAATTCGCTCCTTCTTCTCTTACATCTCATTCTTTAGTATCCACCCTTGCCCCATTGCTGACTCCTGCCAAAGGTACTGACCCTCTGCCCTCTGCTTTTAGTCTGACATATCCAGTTGGATTCACCTAGTTTTCGCATAGCCATTCACTCATAATTACTCATCCACATATGCTTATGCCTGCCACTACCGCTCAGACCTTCCTCGCCCCATTTGCGGAAAGCTTTCCCCTTGTGGGTGCTCATTCTTTCTCTGCTATGATTATATATCCTCTTCCATTACAATAGGTTAGCACCCCATTAACAACTCCCCCCTCCCAACCAATGAGCCTTACGACTGATTCCCCAGTCCAGTCATTACAAATGACTAGCCCTGCTATTGGTTCTCAAACCAAACTATGGAACGTGTCTCATTTCTCTCCACAAACTATCACTCTCCAAAAGAAACAAATGCCCATGCCTATGAAGGTTACCTATCCCTATGCCCTGCCTTTTGGTGCTCCTTTCGCAGGTGGACTGGTTTCATCACCAACTGAATTCATAGCACAGATAGATTGCAGAAGGGAGGCACGTGCGAATAGAATGAGGAAATGCAAGGAAAAAGATGACAATGTTTCTGCTGAGCCAAGAGTACAAGCTTTGTACAATGAGACCCGATAGGAATTGAAGTTCACAACTATGTATCTGAGGGTAAGCAAGCCTCGGGGAGAGATGCAACTAGAAGACTATGAGATATATGTAGTCGGACTCGACATGAAGGTAGCCCGACCACAGGATAAAGTTGAAATCATGGAGGAAACACAGCAGGTAGTCACTTGCAACTTCCTCAAAACTGGTCACCAGCTAAAAAAGAAAGATGAGCAGCTCAAGGCAACCAGGGAAAGGGTTAGTTTTCTAGAAGGAAGGATAAATCCTTAGAGGCAGATATTGCCTGCATGACCAAAAGGACGCTGACAGTAGAGGATGAGAGAATCAAGCTTCAAAGAGAAATTGCAAAGATTCAGGTTGTTGACCCTAGCATAATAAAAGAGCTACAAAGTAAGAATGAGGAAGCGCAACAAAATCTACAGCTAAAAGATGAAGATCTAGAGTGCTTCCGCTTTGAGCATAGTCAGGGGATGGCACAGAAAAGTGAGGAGTTGGAGCACCGACAGGCTCAATATGAGCAAAGAATACAAGAGAAAGAGGCCGAATTTAAAGGCCGAAAGGTTCAAATAGAGGAAGAGCTCCGAGAGACAAAGACTTCTCTAAAAGAGCACTTAGCAAATCACTCCCAAGCTGAGCAGAATTGGAATAAAGAAATGAGAAACTATGCGGAGCAGCTAGCGTCCAAGAAAAAGAAAAAGGTAGAATTAGCTGAGGCCCTTATTTCAAGAGACCTGGAGATTACCTCGCTTAAAGACTCTCTCTTTCCTTCCCTTGCACAACCTGATATCATTCCGCTAGTTAGGAAATTATAAATTTCTCATTGGGAGAAAATCAAAACATTTTTCCTAATACTATAGCCTACCCTCTAGTTTATCGACAAGGCATCAAGGCTCAACCAGGAGGCCCATGATATGATTGAGCAGTTCCCACGTTTCATCCTGGAGAAGGTTCCTGAGGTGAAAGACTTTCTCAACAAACTATACTCCGTCTCTAATGAGAACCTTGCTGAAGCCGATATTGAAGATAGGGACATTGCTGCTCAAACGACAAACAAATTTATCCATTACCAATCCACCTTCCAGTGCACTAAGGCAGCCATGGCTATTTTGAGTAAGACATTGGATAGCATACGAGGATGTTTTTCTAGGTTAGGCAGGATGGGACTGCCGTCCCCATTCCTTGAGGATGGCTCTATTGCCATGACTGCGCAACTCGCATAAATTATTGAAGAGAAGGAAGGTGACCCGGAGGCTTTTAAGGAGTTCAACCATCCTCCAATAGTAGCTGACATTGAGGCAGTCATTCATCCGCTCTCACAGCTGCTATTTCATATACAAGCAGGGGTCGGTTTACCCGATGTGCTACCTCATAAAGAAACTATTGATCTACGTGGAGCACAGGAGAATTTGTGCAACATAGTGAAGCCATCTGAGGATGAATGGTCACCTTTGTAGGCAACTCTTTCCAATCTTTGACTCCATTAGCCCTTTTTATAAGACTCTAGTCTACAGAACCAGAGAAATTTTGGGTTTTCTGTTCCTTAGTCAAAACACCCCTATTAGTCGGCAAAAGAAGTTAAATAAATATTTGAGCAGCTCCCTTCGGGTTTATTTTTTGCATTATGTGTGCATTAGCCTATGCATCATCAAGGGTTCTCGGCTTTTCATCAAAGTTTTGATCTGCCACTTTGCGCATCTCCTCTTCAGAGCTTCGGGTATTGGCTTTCCTTTCGAATTCTAGGAAACTGCGCGGTGCCTCCACATGTCGCGGTTACGGGATGTTTTGTTTCTCCTTTCCTTGAGGACTCATCTAGCTGCGAAAGGCTTATCTGAGGCCTTTATTCCTAGAATATGTCAGCGGGCCCCACACCTTGCTACGTGGCAATCGTTCAGAAATATTTCAACGCGGGGATGAAATAAGCAACCGCGAGCAGCGAAATGCTGCCACGCGTCTTTTATGCCTAGCTGATGGAGCATTCCCTTCACTGTGGTAAAGTCCTTAGCCCATTCAACATGTGTTGCAATTTCACAAATCCTTGGCAGCGATGGGAGAAGGATTCATGCGGAATGTGAAAGGCTGCCACAAAACTAACGCATGATCTATTTTGTGGGTGATGGGCTGGTTGAACTAAATAATGTTATTGGTTGCTGCTTGTTATAATCATTCATAGAGATGGATGACACTTGTCTGCTCAAGCTTGGCTAGGACCACCGCCATCATTGCAAATGATGCACCTGTGCCTAGGATGACTGGATGTTGTGTTCTGGATCGATGCTATTGTAACGGCCTTGGGAATATTCTGATTTAGGCATCATTGCAGAAGATTACAAGATCTTTTATGTTGCTGTTCTCTGAAGCGGTGGGAGGTTTTTTTTGCTATATATACTTTCTCTGTTGATGAAAAATGGTATGGAATTTGGAGAAAAACACGTTGGTTTTAGCAAAAAGACACCAGGCCTCTATTACTGTTTTATTTAAACTGCAAAACTTTTAGACTGTGCCAATTGTTCGGCCTTTCTATTTTTCATGCTTTGATTAAACTGTGAACTATGTTTTATACTATCTTGACACTTCATTTGAAGAACTTCTATATATGTTGGATACAAGTTTGCTTACATAAATCATGTCTAATGAATCTTCTTAGTAGTGAGAATGTATGCAATGTTATTTTATGTCAATAAATGAATTGTCTATGCTATAATCTTAAGTCTTTGATGCTTTGGAACACAACAACACCATTCAGGCCTTTAAGTCTATGATTTATCGTGTCCATCATCAAATCTTGGCGTATTGTCTTAAGTTAAAATTTACTTTATTATATCTGCTTCCTTTTCCCTTTCCAAACCCCATTATAGAAGAAGTCGGCTTCTCTAAATTTTGGCGGCAACAGGTACTTTGGTTTTAAATGAGCCCATTATGTTGTCCTAGTGCTTAAACTTTTGATCTTATTTTTTTCCCCCTTCTATCATCCTTTCCTAATATTTGTGACTTGTCTTTTGCTGTTGATGTGTAGGAAGATTCCTAGAGGTTGAGGTAGGGGTCATGGTAGAGGTCGTGGTAGAGGTCGTGGTGGTGGCCATGGGGCTGACTGCCAGAAAACTCCTTCTTAGAGTTCCCACGAGAGTGATCGTGAGGAACAACAGAGTGCCCAGTATGATCAGGAATGTGGGGGTCAGAATCTGGGTCAATCGGGGTTAGAGGGAGCTCAATTGCATCATTTTCTTGAGGAGGTTCTTTCTCTCCTAAGCCTGAGATAGGAGGGTAATCAATAGGTGGTTAGGGAGAGAGAAATTTCTCCTAGGAGGAGAGATGTTTCAGCAGAGCAGGAGGCTATTTTGGCATGTCATATGAGGGATCTCTTGAGGGCATGTCCTCCTACTTTTGATGGTTCTAGTGATGGATTGGAGGTAGATACTTGGTTGATCAACTTGGATAGGTGTTTTTCCATGCACCTATATGGTAGTAACACCACGGCGAGATGTGCCATCATGCACCTTGAAGGTTTTTCTTCTACATGGTGGCTATTGAAGGAATAGAAATTGCATCTAGATATTGGCTCATTGTCTTGGGAGATGTTTCTAGAGAGGTTCAAAGCTCACTTCATGTTAGATCATTGGAGACAACACTGTGATGATGAATTTCATGAGTTGAGATAGATGGCTATATCGGTGGAGCAATATGAGTGAAAATTTTATGAGCTTAAGCAGTATGTTGGTATCGACAATGATGAGACTATGTTGGTGCAACATTTTATTAAGGATTTGAATGCCCATATCAATGGAGGAGTCTGTGTATTTGAGCTGAAGACCATGGAGGTGGTAGTAGAGAAGGCCTATCTAGTAGAGGAGAATTTTCCATGGCATTGGGAGGTCATACAGGTGTACAAATTGGTAGTGCACTTCCAGTAGGATTTGGTTCACAAGGTGGTCAGTCTCAGGTAGCAGGTTCCTCTAGGAGCCATCATGCTCCTGCTAAGGTTGAACCGCAACAACAACATTCTCAGTTGAAACAAAGAACTCTTAGTCTCAATAGGGTAGTCAGTTTCAGTCTAGGAAAAATTGGAGTTGGTAGCAAAACATGCATAATCATTCTGATCAGCCAGCTCAGAGCTCACAATCTATAGAAAGTAAAGGTTGTTTCCAATAGTCCAGTACACGCCCAAGTGGTAGAGGATATGGCAGAGGTACATGATGTTTCTCTTGTGAAAAAAAGGTCCACATAGCTAGACAATGTCCTCAAAATAACACAACAGGATTCATTCAAAGGCTGGTAGCTTCAGAGTCAATAGTGGGGGATGCAAGTAGGTCCCATAGAGTATTTGCAATGGTTGATAACTGCCAAGAAGAACATCAAAGTATAGTGGTGCAGGCTACAAGTGTGTTACAAGGTATTGATATCTTTATTCTTTTTGACTCTGGTGCTTCCGATTCGTTTATTTCCCCTTCTTTAGTAGAGCAATGTGGATTGGTGGCAGCAAAGTAAGGTGTAAGGTGGTAGATCAAATTGGCCTCCAGAGCTAAGGTAGTGGTAGAATCCCTTGTGCATGGTTTTGGTTTGAGGATTGGTTCACTCATTACCACGGTGGATCTCCGCATCATACCCCTAGGATCTTATGATATGGTGTTGGGTATGGATTGGTTGGAAGCTCATTGAGCAGTGACAGATTTCTGACGTAAGTTGGTGCAATGCGTGGATGATTCTGGTAGAGAGGTAGAAGTTTGTGGCATTCAAAGGCCTATCTCCTTATGAATTATTTTTGCTATATAGTTGAGGAGATGTATGCATCAAGGTTGCCAGTTGTTTGCTACGATGGTTAATGATTTGGAGCTAGGGGAGAGTTGAGAGGTGTCCCTTGATGATTTGGATCTCATGGAAGTGGTTTTTGCATCATAGGTTTGATCTCGACACCGAATCTCCAACTTTTCCAAGCTTCAGGATCTAGGTTGGAACTATTGTCTTTCTGAATTTAATTATTGTTGAAAATAAATATGTTGAATGTTTGTGTTGTTGAAACAAAACATTTACTTGTTTACTGTCGAATTGAAATAATTAGAAAATTGTATTTTCTGAAGCTTATTTTATCTATCCAATTGAACTCCCTTTATGCTTGTCAATAGCATTTTCTTGAAAGTTTTTTAAGACAAAGTAATGAAACTCCATTTGTGCACCCCTTATGCCTGCTAGTTGCTTATGCTTGAAAGTTTTTAAAGGTTGCACCAGACAACCCACTCCTTAAGTGGCTCCCTCTTCCCTTGCATTGACCAAGTATGGATTGGCTTGGCTTTTCTCATTACAATTGTGTGTTGTATATTTTGGATGGAAATCTCTTCTATTTTTCCCAATAGAAAATTCTCTCCATTATGTTGTTGTGTCTTGGCAGACATTATATTTCTCTTATGGCACTTTGATTTTATCCAATGCTTATATGTTTCTTTTGGTAGTCAACACTTAAATGTAATGAAGTCGCACTATTTTTGGGATCAATGTTTAAGCTGGGGGTAGTCAAATCGCTTTGGTTTGGTGTTATGAAACTCTCTCATAGGCTGTGCCATCTCCCCCATCTTCCTTCCATTTGCTCATGCTTTAAGATTTGTTTTGGATTTCATATTATATGTTGTTTTGGATACTAAACATAGTTCAGTTGCATTGTCAAAAGGAATTATTTAGGCTGAACCCGATTTTCATTTAGTGTGTTAGCTTTAACTAGTTGCAGCGCCTTAGGAGTTGGAAGTTGGTGCTTCTTTTGTTCGATGCTTTGTATCTTACATCCAGTTTCTGCCTTGTTTATATGATTTTAGCTATCACTAGATCTTACCTCTATAAGATTTTGATGCTTTTTTGTGTTTATATAATGTTGATGTTTGATATGCATATTTTGTTTGTTGTACACTGCTATAAATGACACTATTTAAACATAGTCTGCATATTAAATTCGAATTGATTAATTCTAATTATTCAATGGTTGTTTTATATTAAATTCGATTTGATTATTTGTATTTATTCAATGGTTGTTTCATTCTAAATTATATTTGATTATTTCTGTCTATTTAATAACTATATTACATTAAGCTTTGGGCTGGTATTTAATTATTGGTATTCGATTTATATATATATATATATATCCTAAAGTAAACTAAAATTGATTTAATTACATTTAAGTAAATGAAGGAATTATTCAAGTAAATAATGAGATGTTATTTTTAAATATTGTTTCCTTTACAATCACTTAATCAATGATTTGTTATCATATGTAGATTTCTTGGTTACATTGGTTATTTGCGTGCTTTTTTTAATTAAAGTGTTTGGTTAATGAAACTAAGGTGATTTGGGGAGTTTGTCTAGCATGGAAACCTTTGTGCTATGTGGTTAAGGGTAATCTTCCAGAGGCCTAGGGGAGTAGCTTGTATTTTGGATTCATGATTATTCATTTTGGAAATGGTGGATAATATACTTGAGATTTGTGCATGAGGTTCTTTAGCCTTGCACTGCTTATTCATTATTATAGTTGTGATTTGTGAGTGAGATGATCCATGCCTTGCTCTATTTATGTGTTTCTTGAGGTTTCATTTAGTGTGCAAGATGGCCTTACCTTGCTTGTTTTTTTTGGGTCTTCTAGTTGCAAGTAGGGGGAGTGGCTCTCAATGGGGGCCAAAACCCAAAGTGGTGTCCAGGGTAACCCATTTGGGAGTTTCTTAACTCAGTGATAACCTAATTAATGAATTAAGGAGTTAGGTAGATTACACATTAATAAAGATAATTGGATGCCTCACCCATGCCTGTAGTGCTCGGTTAGGCTAATGATGGGTTGAGAAGGCCTAGTTGGAAGATCAACTTCCTTGTCCTCATGAAATGAATGTTGGTTCTGCATGTGTCACCCTATGGGGCCAACATCTAGTGAGAGACTGTCCAGGTAACCATAGATGGGGGCTGATGTCTAGTGAGAGACTATTAGGGTAACCCGTGTTAGGACCATGTGATGAAACTCCTCCCTATTGTAGTCTAGCATTCCTTAGTTATGTGTTCCCCTTCTGTTGACTGAGGCCTCTAGAAGTAGTGCATGTGTTATGTGATGTTGATGTTGTACAATGTTGTGTTGGATTTTTGTTTAGCCATGTTTTAGCTTGTTTTCTTCTTGATTTTTTGTTGTAGTGGGACCTCATGTTATCTCCTAGCACAGGGGGTGGACCTTAAGGTTCCACATGGTCGAGTGGATTGTGTGTTTTCCTCCATTGGGTTTCCCTTGATGCTATTCATGAGCATATAGGTTGTGCCTTATGTGGTAGATTTTGGATGTTATACTAGTTCAAAGAGATAGTTGCTTATGCTATGTATTGAACCTATATATCATTTGTATCATGTAATGTAATCTTGATGTATTATTCCTGTTGTATTCAAGGAAGCATTGATGTAAGCTTGTAACAATGTAATGATGTACCCTCAAGAAAGGGAATTTGTATATGTACTTTTTGGTTCCTTATAAATGATCTTTGATGGTTAATTATCTGATGCTATAATATGGAAATGTATATGTTTATTCATTTAATGCAATGGTTTTAGAGTGAACTCTTTTTATTGTTTAATCATTTAACATTTAGCTCTTGTTTAATTTTTATGTTCGTAATGCAGTCATTGAACCTTAGAGAACATAGCTTAGCCTATATGTTATGTTTAGATATGATTTACACTTCTTGTTATTTTTATTTTTTTAAATTGTGACATTATTGTAGTTAGATGTATTGTCGTTTGGGGTTCTTTGTCGGGGCGTTACACCTATTCTCTTCTTGTGAGAGATTGTCTTAACATGGTTATCTCATCAATCCTAGTTGTCAAGACCCATCTTTGCATTTTTTTTGTTCTTGTTGTGACTTGAAATTGCACCCTATTAAACTTGATGTTTATTATTTCAATGAAACATGGGAATGATCTCAAGGTGTGGGATGGGTAAGTGAAAGAATTTGGGTACACATTAAGGTAAGTGTCATTTTTCAGCTTTAAAATAGGTACCTATTCATTTTTTAAAAAAGGTGCCCATTTTAAAGTGGGTACTCATTCCAAAAAGTTTGAAACTCCCAATACATGTTTTTCATTTGGATTTAGGCTCATAAAATGCATGGTAACCCAACCCTTAAACTTGAACCTACAAGTACAAGGTCATAACAATGTCAAGAGAAAAAACTTTGGCAATATGGTTGATAAGTTTTTCTAGAATGTTTATGAATTAAAACCCTTTATAAATGACAATGTTTGGTTTTCAAATACGTAAATTTTTTTATAATTGGATTATTTTTTCTATTTTTAATTAATTTCTAAGTAAATTGGCCAATAAAATTGAAATGTCGGGTTTTCATATTTTTTAATAACTTTTAATTTGTTAATTTTCTTGTTAAAAAATTATATGGCATCAATCTATAAACAATTAAATTCAAAAAATGATAAGTTTAGGTTAAATTTTGGTATCTGTACACGAGGGTTTTTAAAATAGAAATTAGGGTCAATAAATAAATAATAAATAAAAAAATATTTAGAAAATAATTATAAAAAAATATCCTCATGATCAATCTTCATTATAATACACATCTTTCCCAAAATGGAATTATAAAAAAAAAATTATTTAGGTCAAATTATGGTGTTCGTACACATGCATGGTATGGTCCTAAAAAGTGACTTTTAAAAAGTGGTTTTTATACATTCCTATTAAAATATATTACATATTTGAAAACTAGACTCAAAATACTAAATTTTATATTACTGAACTTTTTAAGATTCAATGTGTAAGTGCTTCAAATATTTAGTCCAACTGTGACAAATTCTAAAATTTAGTTAAAATACTTTCACTTTTTGAACATTTTTGTGGACCCAACTTCTTACACTTACCCAGACTGTTGTACTTGATATCAAAATTTCAAAGAAGGCCAACTTCTTGTCTAACCTAGATGAAAAGTGTTGATCCAACCCAACACAGATTAAACGTAAAACCTAATCCTATTCTATCAATTTCCAAGAAAAAGGGGAAGAAGGAATATAGAAAATGAAAGGGTTGGTGATGCACCTATATTAAATGGTGTTTCTTATTTCTTACCACAACACAAGGAAGTTGTAATATCTTGAAAAAAAAAGTGAAATTAAAGCAATAACAATTCAATCAAGCTCAAATCATAAACTAAAGCTAAACAACGAAGCACAAAGGAAATTACAAACATAAACAAAGAGCAATCTCACCTAGTATCTACATCCTTCCATGAATGACCTCGATTGTCCTTCTCCATTTTTTCGTGATGGTATTCTTGTCCTCATATTTTCAGTATGTGTGCACGTATAACCTTGATGTATGTGATTATAGAAAAATATCAAAGATTAACAAGTGCTTCAAAAGTCATACAATTTTGGGAGGAGTTGCAATGATGAAAGCTAGGTCAATTTATAGAAAATTGATCATTTGAATAAGAGGCCAAGATCAAAAGATAGACGACGATTCAAATTAAAAGATTCGACATGCATTGAGATAACTGTTAGTACTGACGTGAGTGATAAAACCTAAGAATAGAGATCAAGATTAAATAATGCTTTAATCTCTAGTTGAAAGTATTTGAAAATTAGAAGAATAATGTTTGCATGAAAAGGATAAAGATAGAATAAAGAAACGATCTGTTCGAATGCACACATAATTAATTAATTAAATAAAGATATTTAATTAATAAATGTGTGCATGCATAAGAGTTAAAACTAGATAATTGATTGGTTATGACAAAGAGTTTATTGGTGAAAGACAATCAATCATTAAATTAGGAGATAACTGACTAATTTAAATAGATCTTGAGTCAAGTGGAAATGAATAATTAGATAACTTAAACAATTATCTAAATATAGAAGAATATATCCCCAAAATATGATTTTATGAATTAAATGATTATTTAATTTAACATTCGACATTTAAGGATTAAATTAAATAAATAAGATTTATTTAATTGACTGAAGAAAAGGTTAAATGAATAATTAAATAATTAAAGTATTTATTTAATTATAGTTGAAAATATGATAAAGATAAATTAAATAAGAATTTATTTAATTTAAGGAGGATAAAGTTAATTAATGACGTAATTAAATAAAGAAAGTTTATTTAATTAATCAGGATTGAATAAAGATAATGTGAATTAATTAAACAATTAAAGTTATTTAATTGATAAATGAATAAATGCTAAAGTGAATTAATTAAATAATTAAAAGTTATTTAATTAATAGATGAGAAAGGACTTTAGAGAGTAATTAAATAATTAACATTATTTAATCACGACCATGACAATATGAATTATGAAGAAATTGAAGTCGCAGGCTTAGACCAAATTTTAGTGTCTACATTTTTCCCCTCTTTAATACAATGTCATTTTGGTGTTGTGTCAAAGAAAATTGATCAAAACAATGCCCCAATAAAAGTAGGATGAGGAAAAATGATGAGGAGGTAGTGGTATTCCCCCTCGAGAGGAAAAGTGAGTTCAAAGAACATGAGTGTGCTCTCAAAATCAATGGGAGAACTAGAAGATGAAGAACAAAAGGATAGAGGAAAATAGATAAGGGTGGTGAAGATGCAGAAAAGAAGAAATGTTAGTGTGAAAAGATGAATGTTAGTATTAGAAATCTTTAATGTTTTTCCAAAACACAAAAGGCTTTGCACTTAATCATCATTGGGAGGTAACTAATACAAATGGAGACAAACAAAATTATATGACATAGATTAAGGTGTGCAAGGTCATCCACTTGCTAACAACAAATAGTCGTAGACAAGGGATGTCCTAACTCATACTAAGGGCACAGTTGCCCCAGTCTTTTTTTCAAGACCAACCACATGCATCAAACAAATAAAAGATGGGTCATGAGACATCATCACTCCTCTAAATCCTTCATGGGACATCCTTGAGGAAACTAGTAACATGACTCAAAAATAAAGTCAAAACACAATCGACAAACAACAGTCAAAGAACATAAAATTTTGATACATCGTTGCTTCTCTAAATCCTTCACGGGACATCCTTGAGAAAGCTAGTAACAAGATTCCAATCATAAAGTCAAATGATATGATAAGATAAACAAGCCACAAAGTCAAAGCCAGTAAAATATTTGCCAAAACTTGATCTATTTGTTTGCTTGTTTTGATTGATAAGATGATTGATTGATAGATCCTGGTTTTAGGACACATACCGTATAAGATGTTGAGTCTGGTTTCAATTTTATGACTATCTATATAACACATGACAAAAGCCTGGTTTTAGAAAGACAAATATTGTATAAGATGTTGAGTCTGATGTCATTGATGTGATAACCTGTGTAAGGCTATGTTGATTGTTTAACAGTGTCGTATTTCGGAAGGACACATCATGTATAAGACATAGGTTGATTATTTTGATGATGTCTATTTTCAGGAAGGACACATCCTGTAGCAGACATAAGTTGATTTGCTTTTGTTTGTTGTTTTGGCAATTTGTTTGATTTGACTTGATGACATTGTTGACTTGTTCATCTTGTTGATGTATGACTTGATGTGATGTTCTAACAATTGACTGTGTGTGACGATGAACCCTAATGGACTAACCTAGTGCGGCCTCACAGGCTCATCAACTGATGGCCTTACCTACGTTATACACATAGAGACCTCTTAGTTCGACTAGACTTTGAATGACAAGAATGACTATAAAAAGCTTGACTTGTATGAAGATATATGAGGTGTGCGGTAGTGTATATGACAAAGCCTAATGGACTAACCTAGTGTGGCCTCAAGGGCTCATTGATTGATGGCCTTTCCTACATTATACACTCAAAGACCTCATAGTTTGACAAATGATAGACTGACAAGTGCAACTGAATCTAACTCTGTTTTTGGATTTTTGACATGTTTTAATTTTTTTTATCTTTTCAATTTTTTTTATTTTTTTTAGGACATTTTGTGATGTTTTTGGATTTTTTTAGGACATTTTGTGATGTTTTTGAATTTTTGAGGATTGTGACAAATGCATGTGAATGATGCCTATAAGCAAGTGAGCAAGCATGCACAAGAATCGAAGGACAACCATGATCTTTCCCCTAGTCAAGCTGAAAACCAATTGACATGTGATGAGGTTGATGACGATGTTGTTTGATGTGGGAAGGATGTACATCCTGAAACAATGTGAGGATGATGATAATGTGACTAAAGGATCAAGGTTTGCAGCAAGGCTAGAAACAAAGTTAAGGAATTTTTTGAATGATGCACTAGGATGCATAGCAAGATTGTATGGATTGGGCTTGTTGCATTTGGAATGACTTTTTAGGATTGGATGTGATGATGGAAGATCCTTAGACCATTGACAAGGGAAAAAACTAAGGCATGTGATAGGTATGAATGGATGATGGGTGGCTTTGGTAAAAGATAAGTGACATGAGGATTTTTTGGCTAGAAAAAAATTTATCATATGGTCTCCAAGGACTATGTCATATAAGGATAACTCATTTTCTTCAAGGTATGGGTTTGGAAAATACTAAGAAGGCTATGGCATGATATTTTGTGGATAGTGTATGACCAAAGGATATACATGTCAAAATATTTTCCAAAGCATGATTTATATTTGTACCCCAGTCCTTATCAAGATCAAAGTAGGTGGAAAAATGGATGTGAGTGGTAGGGCTTACATGGATAGATGAAAATGTCATAATAAATGTTATACGAAGGGTATGGGAGATGAGACAACTTTCCCCCAAGTGTAATGGTCCACGTAGATAATTTATTACACATGATGCTTGTTTTCTAGGTTTTCATCATGGTACTTATCCAAAGCACCATAAGCATGGTTTTCACTATTGGATGAAATTTTTCTCAACTCTTTTTTTTTTGTTCTTTTTGGTGTCACCAAGATGCCAATTTGCTAGGTTTTCATCAAGGTGACAAATTTTTTTATTTTTCAATTTTTTTGTATTTTCTAGATGGCCTAGATGCTTTAGATGATCATTGATTGTGCTGAATCCATTGATGGTGCTAATGTAGAGACTGGTGCCATGATATTCCAATAATGACCTTGATGAAGTAGGTGCCTTGTCAGGATCATAACACTTGCATACAATTGATTGATTTCATTGTGATCCTTGTTGATACTATATTTGGCCTTATTAGAATACATACATCATGATAGAGTGCCATGAGAGTCCTTGCAATAAAGAGTTTCTACCAAGATGTGACAGATTTGTGACATGGGATTTTTGGACTTTAGGTGAGATGTAGGATTATGACGGATGATGGTAGATGTGGGAGGATTGTTTGGATGTTTAGATAAGTCACTTTTTATTTTCCAAACTTGGGATGTTGGAAGGTGGAGTTTGGAATTTTGATTGGGATAATGTTTGGAACCAACACTTTTATATGCCTTGCTAGATGACCATTTTAATGGAGGTGGACATTTATTATATGTGGGAGTCCTTTTTTCTTGTGGCTCCACATTTTGATTGACTTTTAATTTTGAACTATTTTCTTTGCTTGATCCACTTTTCTTTGGGATCCATTTTAACTTTATTTGTCCACTTGGATTTTTGATTGATTCAATGGCCTTTGATATTTGATTTTGAACTTTGAATTTGTAACACTTTTGTTTTTGTTGGCTCCAAATAGAAGGTTTATTCATGTTGGAATGATAATTTATGGTATGGATGGAAGGAGTGTTGGCGACAACCTTATGGTAAGAACTACTCATGGCCTCCATTTTGATGTTTGTATTAGATAAATTTTCCCCAAATATCGAAGAGGTACCATTAACATCATTAGATTTGCTGACTGAAGGATAACCAAGACCTTGATGTCTAGGATTTTCCTGAAACTGTACAGGTACTAGAATTCCTTGCTCATGTATGCCTAGTCCTTTTCCTTGATGTTGCATGCTCTGACAAATTTTGTTTGCGATGGGGTATTTTTTGTTTTGAAAGAAAGATGCTAGCCATCATGGTGTATGTGGAAACTGTTACTTGGAATCTTCTCCTCTACAAGAAATCCTGATTTGATAAAAGTGGATGATCCTAGTTAATAGGATGTCTTAGCTTCATTAACATGTTGGATATATTTTTTGTGATTTTTTGACATATCAAATTTAGATGATTCTACCGGTGCTTCCAAGTTGATGTTGAAACTGTATTTATGGTCATTGTCATAGAGTCCAATGAACTCAGTTGTAACTTGATCATTTGCAAATATGTCTAGAGTAGGAGACTCTTGTTCTAGAGGAATATCATCTATGTTTCCAAAGGAGACAAGTGTCTCATTTTGGGAAATGGATGTGTTTGGCACTTGGATAGAGTCGTCTTCAAGTGTTTGATCATGAATGGCATAAAGGTCAAGGAGTGGATCATTTTGGACTTCTTCCTCAATAGTAGTGTCTTGATCAAAGATGGGTTTGTATTAAATGATATGGTTGGGAATGGAATCTTGATCAAGGATAGGCGTATTTTGGATGCCATGATTATCTAGAAGGACTTCTTGGATGGAATTGAAGATAGGGTCATGGGATATACTACTTTGATCTTGACATGAAGGTGAAGCCATGATGTCATGCTTTGGACTTTCTATTTGAAATGTATCCTCAAGTTTAGTCAATGGGATGTGACTTTGGAGACCATGAATAGATATATTTTCATGACTAAATGTAGATTGAGATGGAGTAGCTTGGAAGGGATTAGTGGATGAAGGACTAGGATAGGACATAGAGGCTTGGAAGGGATTATTGGATGAAGGACTAGGATAGGACGTGGAGGTTTGGAAGGGATTAGTGGAAGGTTGGTTTCCCTTGTCAAGGTTAGGATAAGGGTGATAAGTGGACATTTGTTGTGGATTAATGACATGGATTATGCTAAGGGACTCTTGGTAATGAGGGTAGATGGATGGAGGACTAGGACTTATGGATTTTTGGTAGGAAGGGTATGTGGGTAGTTGACCATGGGTTGATGTTGATTGACATTTGGATTGGATAAATTGTCTTTTGAAGTCTATGGCTTGTTTGCATTGACCATTATGGAGTAACTGGTGTTCAACTTGACTAGCAAGCATATCAAGTTAAATTATAGACATGGTGGTGAGGTTATGACAAAAGATGGAGTATGACTAAGGTATGTGATATGAGGTCTAAGGTATGACAATGCAAAGAGGGTGACTTTAGTATAAGGTATGCAACCTAAGCTATGTTTTTGGATTATTTTTTTTATAAGGGATGAATGCTAATGCAACTATTTTTTTGTCTGTTTTGGAAAATAAGGAATGTCTAAAATGATGATGTCAGAGAATGACTATGTCTAAGTATGCAAAGTCTAGGTAAACTTCTAAGGTAATCAATTTTGGAAGACTCTAAAAGAGGTTACCAACCACCTAAAGTTTAACCCAGGTTTCAATCTAGTTTTGATAAGGAACCTTCGTAGGACTAGGATCAAAAGATAAGGTGAGCTCCCTAACTAGACTGATGAGCTAGAAGGACTCACGTGTAGGACAAAATATATGATGATAAATGACTAGGTTCAATGATAATGTTCATTGAAGCAAGAGTTTATCAAAAGCATGGAATGTTGACCTATTCTAAGATTTACAAATGATGATTTCCTAAAAGCTTGATCAATTTGAAGGTAACTAGGATGCATATCTCTATGATTGAATGATTCCTAAAGGATGTAATCATGCAAGTTTTGAGAAAAGTTTCTGGTTTCTATCCAAGAATCAGTGTAAAAGGATAAGTCGGATACTAGTTTGATTCTTTTTTCTTTGTTTGTGACAGTAAATTCTAGTTTTCTGATACTCAGGCAGATGCATTGCAAAATTTAACAATTGTTGTTTTCCTTCTCAGTTGTGGTTTACTGGTAAATGTAGTCTCGGGTATCAAAAACATGTGGTTTTCTTTAAATAATATGCAACTTAGGGTATCAAATACGAGTCAGGACTGATCAGATGTGGTTTTCAATACTTTGACTATGTTATGGTAAAAGTAGGTTGGTTCTATGACAAGGGAATATGTGTTGTTCCAAACTACAGATGTGGCTCACCTATTCAGATGCATCACAAAATGTAACAATTGTGGATTTTCCAATAACAAAGATAATGAATGAGATATCAAATGTGGTTTTTCACTAAGTAGATGCGAGCTATTCTTGCAGATGTGACTCATGGTTAAATAGATGCGACTCAAATTTTGGGACATGCAAATTTGGACTAAGTTTTTGATAGATGTGATAGACTCTATAACAAATGCAACTATAAGTAACAGTTGTGACTTAATGATAGGAAAATGCGACTCAATTTTAGATAGACAACAGATTGGAATTAGTTTTGATAGATGCGATAGACTTTGTAACAGATACGACTCTAAGTAACAGTTGTGTTTTTCTAGTGAAAAGTTGTGGTTTTCCAGTGAATGACAATGTAAATTGACTCTATTTGTGACCAAGTTTTGGCAAATAAAAACAATCAGAAGACAATGTATTTTTAGTTTGACAATCATGAACATGTGTATTTCTAGAAAACAAGTACAATCCTAAGGCTATAAAAGATAATACTTGTTGAGTTCTCACTTGGGTTTTACCCCAGCTACACTTATTCAAAGTGGATGACTAGTAGATTTACCCCATTGGCTTCCCTCCTTGACACTCACTTCTCTGAGGCAGCCAAGCTACAGTACCCATGAAACTACCATGGCATACTTCTCATCTCTACTATGAACCATAAGAACGTGAGATGACTTCACAGGTCTAACCTGCTGCACCAACAAATAGATAAATTTTTTTGGCTTAACTAGAAACAAAGGATTTTTAGTAAGGGCATTTTGTTTGTGGGGTATCATCCATGCGAAAAGAGACCATTATTTCCCTTCTTATCGAAACAATACTTGTGATACTTGAGCTTTCCTCAAGTACCCACATTTATATACCGACTGAAAGTTGCTTAGGTTTAGCATGTTACCAGTTTGAGTCATCTTGGAGTGAGTACTTTTTCCCACCAAAACAGGACCAACTAGAGTCAGTAATAGTTTCTCTTACACCTAGGATCACACGAATGCGCAAGGGGAGAGGATACTCCTATATACTGAATCAAGTAATAAAAAATTGTGATTTTGCACCAAACACAATAGACAGTAGTAAATTTTAATCCCAAATAACAATTTGCTAACTACCAAACAGTCCATTTCAAAAACATTCATCAGTAGTTTGCAATTTATCTTTGGAAATTGTCTTGCAAGAGGGGTTTTGAAAACATGTCTTCTATGCTATGTCCTGCAAACACTATGTTAAATCCTTAAAACACATGTTGCAAACCAAAAATTAGCTAAAATAAAAACATAATGAAAAATTGTAAATCAGAAATTGAACCCAAAAATTTCACCAGTCATATGCGTCATTCAGAGCAACAGATGCATTGTAGATTTTTACCAGTTGATTGTGTCGCAAAGAGCCATAGATGCATGGAATTTTGTCAGATGCGGTTCATAATATCAGTTGTGTTGTTTTGTCTGCCAGATGCGTCATGTCATACAATACCTACAAAAATTGAATAAAATGTTTACAGATTTGTGAAGAACATGTCTTCACATCGGGTTCACCAATGTAACATCATGAAAATAAAATTGAGATTAAAGCAATAACAATGCAATAAAACTCAAATTGTAAACTAAAGATAAACAACAAAGCACAAAGTAAATTATAAACATAAACAAAGAGCAATCTCACCTAGTATCTACATCCTTCCATGAATGACCTCGATTGTCCTTCTCCATTTCACCATGATGGTATTCTTGCCCTCAAATTTTTAGTATGTGTGCAAGTATAGCCTTGATGTATGTGATTATAGAAAAATATTGAAGATTAACAAGTGCTCCAAAAGTCATACAATTTCAGGAGTTGAAATGATGAAAGCCAAGTCAATTTATAGAAAATTTATCATTTGAATGAGAGGCCAAGATCAAAAGATAGACAGACGATTCAAATTAAAAGATTTGACATGGATTGAGATAACTGTTAGTACTGACGTGAGTGATAAAACCTAAGAATAGAGATCAAGATTAAATAATGCTTTAATCTCTAGTTGAATGTATTCAAAAATTAGAAGAATAATGTTTGCATGAAAAGGATAAAGATAGAATAAAAAAATGATCTGTTCGAATGCACACATAATTAATTAATTAAATAAAGATATTTAATTAATAAATGTGTGCATGCATAAGAGTTAAAACTAGATAATTGATTGGTTATGACAAAGAGTTTATTGGTGAAAGACAATCAATCATTAAATTAGGAGATAACTGACTTATTTAAATAGATCTTGAGTCAAGTGGAAATGAATAATTAGATAACTTAAACAATTATCTAAATATAGAAGAATATATCCCCAAAATAGGCTTTTATGAATTAAATGATTATTTAATTCAACATTCGACATTTAAGGATTAAATTAAATAAGTAAGATTTATTTAATTAATTATGTAATTAAATAAAGAAAGTTTATTTAATTAATCAAGATTGAATAAAGATAATGTGAATTAATTAAATAATTAAATTTATTTAATTAATAGATGAATAAATGTTAAAGTGAACTAATTAAATAATTAAAATTTATTTAATTAATAGATGAGAAAGGACTTTAGAAAGTAATTAAATAATTAACATTATTTAATCATGACCATGACAATATGAATTATGAAGAAATTGAAGTCGCAAGCTTAGACCAAATTTCAATGTCTACAGAAGTAATAAAAATTCCAAAATAAAATTAAACAATCCTCTATTATAACAATTCCTATAGATTTGTATGAAGGTTAGGGTTTGAAAGACATAAAAAAGGAAGAAATTGATCCACGGTTAGCTCTACAAATGAATTTAAAACAACATAGAAACATGCTAGAATAGTAAACAATCATTCAAATGTAAAGATAAATAGGTTTTACACAACACATCAAAATTGAAGAGAGGTAAAAAATGATATTTTTTATTAATCATAGGCTTAAAGTTGGTTTACAATTATAGAAGATGTAAGAATACAAGACTTTTCTAGAGAAACCAAGAAATAAACCTTTACAAAATGAGACTTAGAGGCTTTATTATGGAGAGAGGTGTTGGTTGTTTTCAACGAACCAATCAGATCTCGCTAGATACCTATGAGTTTTCCAGACTCAATTCTCGAATACCTACAAGATAATTGGCTAATGAATGAGATATGGCACCAATTGCTTTATCTCTTGCACTTTGGGATTTGCAAAACCCGGGAGGGTGGTCCCACAATGTACATTATACAATTCTCTCACACAACTCACATATACATTGCATATTCAAGCAGATATATTCTCACCAATGACTAATAAGATGAAATTACTCAAGAAGTTAGCAATTCCTTGAATGAATTATGCATCATAAGCTAAGAATATGAGACAGCACAAATTACAACAAATTAAAGATAGATCAATGTTTATTTAAAAGATTATTCTCAAGTTAGGTAACTGGAACCAAGAGAAAGACATAATGGGTTTAAGATCAATGCCATTACCTATGGACTAGGAGTCTAAGAAAATTGAAATATAAGGCATATTTAATTTTGAACACCCATGATCTCAGTGATATTACTTTATAATTCACAATTTTGTAACCAAACTTTAAAGACTACTTATTAGATCCAATCATCCTATGCACAAATTCATGAATTGATTTCAACATTTTAGCCCATTCTATGAACCAAAGCTAAAACCAAAACATTTATCACAGTAAGAAACAATGATAATTAATGAAATGATCTTTGATTAGCATTTTCATTAATAATTTGAATACAGATCTAAATGGAGAGACTATAGATTTGGAAAATATCCATTATCATTCAAGTATGCTCAGAAACCATACATTTTACAAAATCTACTATCTAGAATCAAAACATTAGACTAGGACTTAACATATTCACTGCGTTCTCAATTTTCACAATTCGATTCCAGAATTCAACAAAAGACTTGCACAAATGGCCCTAAATTCCCTTTTATAGAACAAGGGAGCAAAAACAAGCCTCAGGCCAGATGTACACATGTCACGTTCTAATTGGACTGCTACAAACATATTCCCTAATTCAGTTATATTTGCATTCTTCAAATTGGAGGGAATACACATGAGATAAAGATTACTTACATTGGTTATAAGAAGAAAAACCGCCTCCCCAAAAGGCACATGTCAAAAAGAATAATCTTCTAAGTTGTAGTACCTCCATTTCATAGAACAAGATGAAAAAATGATGCAAAGAAAAAGTGAGTTAGCATCTCAGTCATCATTCCATGTCATCAACAACTAATATTTACCTATGAAACATACACTTTATACATTATAACTTCTAAGGCCATACCTGTACTATACTTGACCAATTATATGTTTCACATCCATGTTTACAAACCCAGTCAACCAACCAATACCCTTCCCCATTCTTCATCTTCTTCATTAGATGGCCAATTGAAATCAATGATTTCATCCAACTTCTTCCTTTATGGGGAATACTTAGTCATCAATAAATTGGATTCCTTGTCAAAGTCCTCCAGTAAAACTGATAATAAATGTCAAATTTCCCAAAGTTTCATTAAAGGTACTGATATTAACCTCCTTGCAAATTTCATTCACTTGGGAAGCAATAACATCATCCATCTCCTTTTTTCCACATTTGCAATGGCTTGAGTTTAGTATTAGTGAGTTGAATATCTGGCAACAATGACAAATCTACTAGATCATAATGATCCTTTAATTCTCTTATCTTTTGTTCCAGTGGGGCTATGTATCCCTGAAACTTCTTCTCACTGAGTTCACACATAAATGTATATGTTGGAATCATGTTAGGGTATCTATCCTCATGCTAGTTGGCTGCAATTGCTATCAACTTCAATCTCTCAGCCCTTGGAATCCACCTATTCAAGATTGGCATAGCCAATTCCTTATCTCTTTGAGATAATCATATTGCTTGCATCATCAGGGCATAATTGTCATGCACACTATTCAATTTGGCCTAGATTTTCATATTTATATGCTCCAAGATAGTATGAACAATATTTGAGATGTTCTCATACATTGTGTCTCTTGTCTGTTCTAGCAACTTCTTATATGTCTCAACTTGTGAAAGAAGTTGTTCCCTTGTAGGTGCATCAGATGAACTAGGACCTGATTTGCTTGGTTCCTCCACTAAAAGTGGCTCTTGTCCCAAATTATATGGCACCATTGCCAAGGCTTGATCTTGAGGGGGAGATTGAGAAGGTTCCACTGGAGGTGGAGATGGGCGACTTGAGATGGCCTGGCCTTGATCTCTCTATATTTCCTCCTTTTGCTTATAAAATTCTAGCTCTATCTCTAGCACAATTACCTTTTGTTGACTTCTATCATATTCATTGAGTAGCTCATGGTACTTTTTCTTGAAGCCATCCCTTTCAAGGGTAAGGTTTTCCATAGTTTCTTTAGTGAATCAAGCAACATTAACTACCATGTCAATTGCTTCCAAGGCAGTGGTATCAACAACCCTTCTCACAAGTAACTGCCCACTGACATCTAATGACTCAACAAGTACTGGTTTCCTAGATCCCATGGACAGTGACCAGATTGCTAGTGCATCCCAGTCTTCACTAAATGTAGATCCACGAAGTTCCATATCTAACTCTTCTTCAATTTGCAATAGAGGCCTTTCAACCCTTCTTATAGCATCTAGGACTGTAGCATCAGTAATGTCCCATTTAGGCAACAATAACACACCACACTTCTTTACAACCTCTCTACCATCTTGGGCATTAATATTTTGCAATTCATTCTTCATAATGCTCCTCACATTGGCCCGAATGACACTTTCTAGTAACTCAAGATGCAAACTCCTTTCAATGGCCACTTTCTCTGCATATTTTGTAGCTTTGGATTTCCACCAAAAATCTCTAAACATAGATATTTCAACAAAGGAGTCATCTTCCATAAACTCCTTACAAGCTTCAATCCTCAGATCATTTGCACTATTTAGACCACTAATGTCTAGTTTTCGCAACCTGAGCCTGGCTTGTCCTGAACTTGAGGAAATTTCCCCTATAGGAAGGGGCATTCCTTGTTGCATATCCTCAGGAGTGATAAAGATATCATATTCATCTATATCAGAATATTTGACCACTCCACTAGCCTCAATTCTCTATTTCTTGAGAGGTGGCTACTCCAATGGAGCAGGATCTCTTGGGGGTGAATCAAGATCGATTACAGGTGGAGGAATATACCTTGGAGATGATGGCATTGCACTCTTAGGAGAAGCTACCTTTGATCCCTCAGAAGTGATAGGGGTCAGCAAGGTTTCTTCTTCATCCACTGCTTTCTTCCTCATGGAGTAGATTCTCAATTGCTTTGGTGGTTGGTAAGTAGGCCTTTCCTCCAAGGTTGCAGTGGTCTCTTCTTCAACCACTCTTACTTTTCCTTTGTCTATAACCTCCTGCTGCTCCCTCAATATACCAACTACATTCTCAAAACTATTCATAACATAAATAGCTTGGCTAAATTCATTAGGTATATTTGGAAAAGGATTATAATTTTGATCCTTCCATTTTTCTTCTAACATCTTCCTATAAGCAAGGTACTTAGCTTTCCTCTCATCCTATTCTTGAAAGCTAAAAATGGTTCTGATGAAATCTTTAGGATAATCAACATTATGCACAAAATTACCCATCCTTTTATTTTCTTTCAATTTCAAAATAAAACCCTCGGGATCATGATTCCTTGGATGCATAGTCTCTAACTTGTAAGGCACCAACAAATTTACTAGTTGCTTCCATGCCCCTTTCACCAGAACATAATTGACAAATGTTGTCCACTCTAGAAAGAATGAACCTTTTCTTGCTATATCAGGTAAGTGTGCTATCTATGAAGCTCCCAACTATCTCATGGTCTCAAGAAACCCCATCCTCAGTGACACATCTCTTGGCAGAACATATGGATCTAGACCATTGTAATATACCCTAAAAATTGTTTTATTGGGGTATAAAATCAAGTCTCCCCAATTGTGGCTTAAATTCAAGTCTGGCCTCAACTCCATAGGTCTCAAGAATTCATGAATCTCTTTAGGAATTATTGGTGGTTCATAGATCAAGGATCTACTTATTTTTGATGCAAAATCATTTTAGAAGATCACATAATTATACTTCAAATCATCCTTGTCAAGAATATAGGTCCAAAACTGAATAGGAAAATCAATACCTTCTACCCTCCTTTTTAAAGTTATATCTTTCTCAAAGACCTTATTCCCTTTATGCAAAAACATATGCATTAATAGTGAATACCACTATAATTTCACCCATTGTTTCCCTTCTTTCACCTCAACCAAACCCTTGTGGATATGTTCTTCGAGATAAGTACCATAATCATAAACTATGTTATAAGTTGGGTGTTGTAGATGTGTTGCCAGATAGCTATATTATTTTTGCAATGTGTCTGGTGGAGGAAAACTAATGATTTAACACAAGGAATATACAGTTTTCATAAAATAACTTGAAAATTAGGTTATTGGGAAAGGCTCAAGCTCCATCTCACCAATTTTGATTTGCTTTATGTGCTTTCTGGTACTAATTACAGTAGTATGCAAGGGCAACATATTTTTCATGATGAATACTTTGGTATTGTTGTGCTCTTTCCTGATATCATCCATATTTAGAGGGACCAAATCCTAACTCCACTCATGCAAGTCAAAAAAATCTTGAATTTCCTTTCTAGTTATCTTTACCATATCCCTCCCATCAAATGTCCTTACAACCCTAGAAATTGGATCATACCTTGAGGCGATATCTTTTAGAAGATCAACATCCATGTACACATTGGGAATGACTAATTTTCCTATATCTAACCTCTAGGGATTACAAAGAGGGGCTCCAAGGTTCATGTTCCTGAACCAATGTTGAAAGAGTTGCCATCCAGTATAAGGCAACTCAACATCCTTTATGAAGCACTATTTATCCATCACTCCCTCTTTAACAATAGAGTCATAGAACAAGACCTTTCCTTTGGGTTTCTTATTTTTAGAGGAGGGTAATAGGTCAATCACATCCTAGAAGAACATTTTAAACTGGGTTGAAGGAGTGGCCATTTGTACTTTGGGAGCCATGAATTCTAAGCAGACTAGGTTTTTAACAAGAAAATTTCAACCACCAGCCTCCTAATTTAAACGTAAGACTCGGTGTGAATGCTAATTCTGAAGGGTTTCACGGGACTACGACTTTTAAAGACAGAATTAACCCTATTTCAGAAAGACTTCAAGAAAGCATAAAATTGTGTTTATCGCACTTACAACTTTTAATCGCAATAACCCTAATGGAAGTCAAGATAAACTCTACAAGCCGCTTCTTTTGATTTTTTTGTATTGCTCCCAACACGTCTTCAAATCCCAATTGTGTAAGAATTAACCATATTCATATGTTTTGAGGGAAATTAAGTAGATTTATGAGTCATCTCCGCCATTACTGCTCGCTTGCACGAAGAAAAAAAATTACAACGGGTGTACTTTGTATTTTTGAATGTGTGTCATTGATCTTCAGCTAAGATGGCTATGTTGGATGACTCAGATTGAGTCAACCACATTTGAATTTTAGTGTCATTCTAGCTTGGACAAATTGGCCAATAGAAATATGCCAACCATATCTTCTTTCATCTACCTATGGGCTCCACACACCAGTATCCATAGGACGTACATGGTGGCTTCTCGCAGACCTTGCAGCTTTTAACAAGCTTGCATCTTCCCTTAGCGAGACAACATGAAATGGTTGTGATCAAATCTTCCCTGTTAATAATCACCATTGATCTTAAAACTTTGAGCATTGGAATGAAAAATGACAGTGGGGTTGGTACCCATGGTTAAACACTTATCACCATCTCACGGACCACGCAATAATTAAAGTACTGACATTTGGGATCTGCGATCCAGTGGGGAGCATCTCAGATTAAATCCTACGATCTAGTGATTATCAATCATGCACATGTGACAAATTTAGTATAAAAAAGGGCCATGACTAGGCCGATGACTTTTACCCTTAAAGACCAATGAGTTAGACTTAAGTCATTTTTGAGAAAAATATTAAAGCTTGACCTTGGGAAAATTAAACACTTCACAGTTGAAAATGACTAGGTAACATAAACAGAGGGGCCAGTAAGGAACGCACAATGATGAATCGAAAGGAAACTTAAACCACTGGCAACTAGGTAGAGGAAGTCAATGAAAAATTAAAACACCCAAGATTTGTAAGTGAAGCATTTGATAACAATGCTACATAATCAAAACATTAAACCCTACTTGTGGGAAACTTGTGACATGCTATTACCGAGCTCAAAAGGACCTCAAAATGCAAAAAAAATTAGGGACTCCATCAAGAGGAAGCTGAGAATCTTGGCCAAAATATGAAAGACAAGATAGAAACCTTAGCCCCTAGTAAAACCAATGAAAAACATGTACATTCAAATATGATATGAGCAACCAAGGAGACATGATAAAAAATTCTCTAGGACTTTTCCATATCCTAGCAATAATAATTTTTGAGTTTGAGTGGATAATGGATGAAGATCACCCACAAAATCCATGATTTTGGGATGGAACTATATCAAAAGGGGAATCTACAAGAAATAAATGAGGTATGAACACCATTTTCCTCTTTGAATCCATAGAAAAATCATTAAAATCCATCTTTGTAGCTCCCTCAGTTTAATATTTGGTGGTTGCAAGAGTTGTTGAACATTAATGATATTTTGGGTTAGAAAGCATGCTTTTGGAGTCTATCGATGGAGTATTAGGCTCAGGCTTATCGTCGTGCCAAAAATTAAATCATCTACAACATTGAAGAACTTATCGTAAGGCATTGAGCCTTAGGCCTACCATGTACTACTTGTTGTCGAGTCTAGAATAATATCATGTCCATATTTGATGCCCTAATGAAATAATCCTTTATTAGGCATTGAGCATAGAAAATCCATCATGATGCTTGCCAATGAGGAAGGGGTGGATGAGGGATACCAAAATTATGACCTATAATGATGTTATCAATAAGGGAATTGATATTTTGGGGAATCAAGGATGAAAGGAAAGGAAAGAATGGAAGAAAGGTATGTGGAACTATGAAAGTATAATGAAATGACTTAAATCAATTTTCAATAGGTGAAGGGAGTGAGTCAAGGATTGGGAATCAGGAAGAATGCATATGGCATGCCAAAACAATATCAGGGGGAAGAAGATCTCCAAAAATTTGATAAACTTCATACTTAGGCATTTTTATAACATTCCTTTGTTGGGCATCAAGATTTGGGCTTACCACATACAAAATTCTAAAAGAGGATGAAGGTGAGGAAGATGTTGACAACCCAAAGGCCCAATAAGTTCAAAACATGAATTTTTTGCAAGATGGAATTAAAGGGTCAAGGATCAAGAATGCAAAGGGAAGCATGCCCCAAAAGGGATAAGATAATGGACAATGTTGATTGCTAAAGTTTGATAGACTTTCCACTTAGTCCTTTAAGAACTTGATCTTCAAGGTTGGGAAATTAGGAAACATTAGGATAGGCAGATGATTGTGAGGATCACTAATGGCTTAATGAACTAATAAATTCCATAATTAGAAGAATTTCAAAGGGAATAAGGAAGATCTTGGAGCTAATAGAGATGGCATGCAATTATGAGGGTAAGTAAAATTTCAAAAAATTGACAAGGAACATGGGTGATTTTTTCAAGGTAGACTTTGAGGATTGGGGAGACTTCATGGAGGGGGCTTAATTTGACATGAATAAAGGGAAGCCCAAAAAATTGAAATCCAAAAAAATCAACACTTAGTTGATTTTTCTCTATTTCAAGACATGCGCACCACTTGCTCATGCTACTCATTATAAATTATATTAAGTTCCCCCTATCTTCATTATCTTGGGAAATTTGCTTGGAATTACCTTCAACTTTCTTGTTCTACTTTATTTCCTTTGGATTATAGGTTATAGGTTGGAGGGAACTATGAACTTTGTCAAAGGTTCCCAAGGTTTCAAGAACCATAAGAAGCTCTGAAACTTCAATTCATTACCTTATTTTATTCTCTACCTTAGCTTTTATGTATCTATCTTCTCAACTCATGGATTGAGGGATACCTAAGAAACAAGAACCATAGAAAATTCTTGTGGTTCTTGGAACTTCAAGAGGGTACAATGAACATCTATTTTCCTTTACCTTTGGTTCCTTCTACTCTTTGTCAATGGTCAAAGATGGGGCAAGAACTAAGAACCTTGTCAGAATTTTGGTGGTTCTGAGAAATATTGAAAGTTCTAACAACACTTGTCTTCAAATTTTGTCTTTCCTTTAACATATTTCCCTTTAGTTTTGACTTCTCCATTTTTGAGTGTTAGAGACCAATTGGGAACATGAGATATCCATGGTTTTGGGAACGATGGGAAGCTCCAACACTTCAATGCATTTGCTTCATTCCATTTTTTGGGGTTCCACCTAGAACCATTGTAATGTTGTAAAATTTTATCCTATGCAATTTCACATTACATAACCCTCCCTTTAGCTTAATAAAAGATGATGATGAAAATCCCCTTTTCCTTAACTTCAATTTTATCCTTGACCCCTTTATTTTTTGTCTTCAAGTGAATTTTTGTCGAGGATGCTTCTGTGATGCACAAACATCTATGCATAATGTGAATGTCCTAACAAGATTCCTAATTTTGTGGACATTAGGACATTACACTTCCTCCTGCTCATGAAGGGTAACACCTATGTGGTCATAGACACACCCGAAAGGCCTTCTTGCACACTTTTCCTTCATTCAAACTTTTAGTCTTCCATTCCTTGAACTCATTCTTTTAATTTTTCACTCTCAAGCTCTCACTCCCATTCTCATTCTCTTCTACATCATTTTTCTTGCAAGTTCTATTTCTCTTGGCTTCTACATCACGTCTTAGCTTGTACATTGGCATATTGGCTCTCTCTTGTCTCGTCTAAAGTGTCACATGCTCTTCTTTGGCATCAAAATATTGCTAAAGGGAGGGTAACCACACTCTCTTTACATTATTGTATTTATTTTAGTAGCATATTATCGTTTAACTTTTCTATTGTCTCATCTATCTATTTATTTATCTATTTTCTCTCTATTTGTCTATCTGGTTGTATGTGAAGGTAGAAACACTAAAATAGGGGTTTGACTAAGGCAAGCCCAAAAACATCCCTAAATTTTTTCCTTGTTTCTATGTGTTCAGGTTGTTGATTTGGAGTGTTACAGGAGGCTTCATAGAATTGGACCTCTTGTGAGTTTCTTTATTCTTTTCATCCTTTCTATGTTATTTCAATTAGTTTAATCCATGCATGCTATTTTATTATTGTTATTTATATTATTCTAAGCATTTTGTTATTGTAGTTAAACACTCAGATTTTATTTTCCAAATAGACAGTGTTGGCAACAGACACTGCACGCGCTTTATGGTGTTGTCATTGATGGAAATCCCTATCAGCTAGTTGATCCACACATTTCTTTTTTCTCATACTGATAGACAGATTGAAGATCAGTGTTTATCTAAGTTAGAACAAAGCATTCGATGACTTTTTGTTCTTCGATTCACATGCAGATTGTCGGTTACTATGTTGTGCTATGGATCTCAAGGGAGTATTGCTCGATACATAATCTATGTTATCTGAAAATCTTGGTGCCTCGTATCATTTTGGGTGAAAGCTAGGAGGTCCGGTTGTCTAATTTTGTGTTCATCAGTGTTTGAAGGCCAACCTGGTGAATATGGTGTGTCATAGATATATGAGGATTTATTATTTAAATTATTTTGTGGTCGAGCATCTTAATTTGGGTCATCACTATGTTGTGGCTAACTCATGTGGATTTGCATTGAATGTTTTGATGATTTAAAGCCGACAGTTTATGAATATTTCTTGTTTTGTTGAAGCCAACCTAAAGCATTCAAATCTCTTATAGCGGATATATATAAGTGATCGATTATACCATTTTGGTGTGTGTTCAATGTGAGTTGATGTATGTTGTGAATTTTAGAAGATCAAGAAAGTGATTAAGTGTAGTTTCACTTGCACATTAATGATTTTTGTGAAGCAAATTAAGGTAGAGCAGAGCAAAGAGAAAAATCAGTCCAAAGGAGTAGAATCTGATTGTTGAGCCTAACCAAAACTGTAATCAAGCATTTGTAGATGCTACTTTTTCAATTCAAATCCTTGGAAGTATTCCAAACTTTTGTAAGGCAGTAAGCCTTTCTTATTTTGAGTAGTTAGCTCTAGTTAGTGTACCTGAATGCAAGTGTGTTCCCATTTTGTAATCATTCCTTTTGAGTATACTTAGATTATATTGTGGATTGGCCATCCACCGTGGTTTTTCCCCTAACAGGGTTTCCACGTAAAAATCCTTGTGTTATGGTGTTGTGGTTGCTTACTTTATGTTTATGCATATTTCTTTTGGTTGAATGTTATCAATACTTTGTTGCTTAGATTAATAAAGCTAAAAATTTCACAACACTAATTCACCCCCCCTCTTAGTATTGCTTGATTCCAAAAATTGGTATCAGAGCACTGGTCCTCATAAGAAGATTAATAGCTTGGGAAAGATCTAGGAAAGTGTTTCAATGGATTCAAATAGTCTTCAACAACAACTTATGGTGGCCCTAGATGATCTTGATTAGTCGAAATCTAATGTCTGGGAATTGAAAGAAAATATTCTGAATGTTGAGAGATTCATTGAGTCATTGAGAGATAAAATCAATAAGTCCATGGGGAAAAGAGAAGGGAACTCTATGATCAGATCAAGCAAGATGATAGTAAGCGCATTGAAGATGAACAACTGAGTCAAGCCCTGAAGGAAAAGACAGAAGAATGTGAAATTTTTCCATAGAGAATACAATTCTAAAGCATGAGATGGAATCTATTATGATGAGAATGACTAAGGAGATTGAAGATAGAAAGAAGAATGAAGAAAATTTTTCCCAATCCCTGAAAGAGAAATCTAAAGAATGCAGCTGAATTACTGATGGATTCATTCAGTTGGAACAAGAGTTAGAAAAAACCAAACATAGTGACGAAGAACTTGAAAAGCACATTGTTGATCTCAGAGATGAACTTGCTACTGCAAATGAGTACAAGGAGAAATTTAAAGTTAGCTCAGCTAAGCTTGATGAATTGATTAAAGGTCAGAGGATTGATGGTGACGAGTAAGGTCTTCAATATGAGGAAGGTGAAAGCTCTAGTTCTAGACAAAGGAATTTTGGACAAAGGAGATTCAAACAAGGAAATCAGATGAACAACACTGAAACGTATCCGGTAAGACAACCTAATGCTTAGAGTTATTGTTTTACTTGCAATAAATTTGGTCATATGGAAGCTCAATGCAGAAGTAGAATGAATTCAAATGGTCCATCATTCTCTGGTCAATGCTTTAACTATAACAAGTATGGTCATAAGTCAAATGAATGCAAAAATGTGGTGAACAAATTTCATAGAGATGTTAGATGTTATACATGCAATAGATTTGGCCATATTGCTAATCAATGTAGATTGAGAAAAAATCAGTGGAACATGTTAGTGTAATTAATATTTAATTACACTTTGCATAAGTTTACTAAGGAATATTTAATTCCTAAGTTATAGGTTTTATCCTTATCTTGCTGAGCTATCTTTTTGCTCAAGATAAGATTAGGTTTATGCATCTTTTCTTTTATAAAGCAAATCATTATCTTGTAATTATTGTACTTCGAATATATCCATTTGCACATCTTTTGTAAATCTCTACTTTTTCATTTTTCTCTTCTATGGAAGGTGATTTTTCTGGTTTGCAATCAGATCTCGGTTTCTAACATGGTATCAGAGCCTCGATTTGTAGCCCCTTCTCAGCTTTTTTGGAGGAATACATTGTAGAGCTCGTTCGGAGTCCCTCGAGGGTTTCATTCCTTGAGCATCTTTATGTAGTGTCTTAGATCAGATCAAGATTTTATGTTGGATTTAGAGTGCTGGAAAAAGTCAGAAATGGCTTTTATTTCATTCATTTTTCTCACCATTTTCCAGATCTGCGAGGATTTCAAGCTCGGTGATTTTTCTGATAGATCTAGTGGTCATCTGATTTTCAAAGCACTTTGGGCCCAAACGGACCTCGCCATTGGATTCACAGTGCCCAAAAACCCCTATTTTGATATAAAATTTGTTTGATTTGGACACAATTGTTTGGAGAGGCAATTTTTTTTACCCAAGGGTCATACGGCCCCCAAGCATAGTTCTCGAGGCACATAAATCAAAAACATCAAAAAAAGGGTTTAAAAAACCATGGCCCATTCAAACCTGCAGCACCGCTAGTTCACCACCGGGCGGCCACTACCACACTACCGGTTAGCCACCGCCACCGACGGTCTCCACCCAATCGTTGCCGACCAGAGTTCTCATCCCCCACGGGCTTTTGCAGCCAGTCCTGTGGGTGACCAGTGCTTTGTACATTTAGCCCTCCAGATCTCCAACCCCAGCCTCAATCATATGAGCGACTGAGGGCTTCAACCTTTGACCCCTGCACACCCACCGCTGGTCCTGCATGTGACCAGGGGCCGAATTTTTTTAGCCCCTGAGGGCTTCTGACAGCCAAATTGGACTTTTTTGGAGCACTTTCACAGAAACGGGCGTAACTTGGGCATACAACGTCCTTTTTTGCAAATGAGATATCATTGAAAAGATGTTTCGACATTCTACGTAATGGTGTAGGTTATTTTTTCTAGTTTTTATTTTTTGATGTCTTTTTTGGCCTCAGAAGTTAAATGTTGTTGTTTTCACTCTAGGAGACATATCTTTTGACTTGCTTATCCATTTTTTGCAATTTTCATGGCGCTGGAAAGATGGTTTCAGCCTCTATGTAGATCTGAGGTCATTTACATAATATGTGTACCTTATTTTATGCATGCATTCATTTTTGTTTCGTGCACTAGGTTTGCATTTTTGCTTATGTTTTTGTAGTTTTGCATTCTCTCCTTTTGCAATCATTGGGTGTTGTAATAACAAACTGATATAGAGTTCCATCAAGGGGGGTTCTTGCATCCATTCTTTGTATTGGTGACAACTCGCATCATTTTGTCTAGTTTCCTATTGTTTACTTTAGCTTCTTTCTTGCTTGGCTAGACACATCGTTCATTTGCTTCAGTTCACACTTCACATTGGGATTTTATGGTTCTTGATCCTCATTGGTTCGGATCTTTCTCAGTTTGAAGGCCATATTTTTATGGTTAATGTTCCAAAATATTGATGGTACTCATCTTATGGATAGTTTTAGTTTTAGTTTGGCATTGGCTTCAAGAGACACAACTTCTAGATTTTGTCATCATTATGGGCTCCATTTATCCTTTCATCTACTGTTGCTTACATATTTCAGGGTTGATCTAGTATGTGAGTTTCCAGTGTTCCTTGGCATTCGGTTTTCTGTTGCATTTGTGATTCTGATATGGTATTTTTCAAACAAAAGTATCTTTCCTTGCTTTCCGGATTTGGGGTTCCAGTGTTGCTTCTTTAGAGTTCTTCCAGTGCTTCTTTGCAGCAGTTCATCTCATTGAAGGGGGATTTTTCCCACTAGGTTTTCTCTCTCTTTAAATTTTTAAATGGGTACCTGATTAGGCCTTTGTTGTCGAGACCCATCTCACATCATTTGCATAATAATTTTCTTCTCCCTAAGTTGCACTTATGGGGGGGTGTTGGTGTAATTAATATTTAATTACACTTTGCATAAGTTTACTTAGGCATATTTAATTCCTAAGTTATAGGTTTTATCCTTATCTTGTTGAGCTATCTTTTTGCTCAAGATAATATTAGGTTTATGCATCTTTTCTTTTATAAAGCAAATCATTATCTTGTAATTATTGTACTTTGAATATATCAATTTGCACATCTTTTGCAAATATCTGATTTTTTGTTTTTCTCTTCTGTGGAAGGTGATTTTTCTGGTTTGCAATCAGATCTTGGTTTCTAATAGAACAACTGGTCTGATAAAGAAATGTGGTGTTCTACAATTGTAACAAAACCGGTCATATTGCTAGATTCTGCAGAGGAGGTCTGGTAAATCAAAGAAGAAACATGCAAAAGGATGTAAAAGGAAAAGGGAAGGCTACTACAAATCAGATCAAAAAGCAGATGAAGAAAACTTGGGTAAAGAAGAGTCCCTCTATTGCAGAAAATGAGGCAGCACCATAATCAACTTCTAGTAATTCCTCTGGGAATTAGTTTTTAGGCTTTTAGCCTAGGGGGATCTATCAAGAAAATATTTCAAACCCCCTGCCAGTGATTGACACCGAGATGTGGATGAGTTCAGTGATTGCATTGGTGATCCACAGATGTTGAAAAATTGGAGAGAGTATTTATGCAAAATTGAAGGTCCGCAGAAGAGTTATATTTCATAGTGTATGAAAACAGGGTATCTAGATGAGTTAGGGAAAAAGAATTTATTATGTTAAAAAGTTAGGTATTTGAGTGATGAAAAGGTCATTTCTATCTTTTATTTGTCACTTTTCACTTTGAGTTTTGAAGCGTACTTTGGTAGAATTTGGGAGAATTCAATTGTGAAGGTGATTCAAAGCTCAAACCCTACTCTGAAAAAAAGGTATTTATCAGGAAATATTGTAAACATGTGAATTTTTTGAAATGGATACTCCATTAGTGGTTGATGTAAAGGGTAAACCTTGTCCAAAATTTAAATGGCACCCTTTCAATTTTGTTGAGACTGATCCATTAGGTGCATTGTCATCTGTCGTACAAAGTTTTACACATTGAAGATATAAGGGAATATGTTCATGCTAATATTGAGGAGCTAGGAAGCTCACAGTTGCTAAATCTATATTCTAAACACATTGTTGGAGAAGATTTATGTGTCAAGCCCAAATTCAAAATCCTAAAGGAGAAGAAGTTCACACAGTTTGTGAAATTACCCATGTTCGATAAAAGTGAATGGGTCTCGTATATCTTGAGTTGAGTCCATGCAGAATTTATGTGGTTGAATCAAACTTTCAAGATAAAAAAGAAGCTATAAGAGTTGTTATAGGTCTAAATTCTTCCAGTGGTTTACCTATTTTGAAGTTGGTAAAGAATCAGACAGTCACAGATGCGACTGGTTCAACATTTGATAGAAGAGCAATGGTAATTGATAACATCACCAATGTGGATGTCAAATTTTCCTCGATGGTCATTAGTTATAAGATATATCACTCTAGTAGAGAAAAATCTATATCTAGTACTACCATATATGCAGCTTATCAAATGGTTAGGGAGAATGCAGAGTATGACTTGCATGAATTTCTTTGAAGTTAGCTTATGGAGAATCTTGCGAAGACAAAGAAAGACAAGAAGAATTATTTTAAATACGATAATCTACTACTGTGTTTATTCTTTTATTTCATAAATGAAGTTCTGGGAGTTAGGAAAGTGGTCTGGAAAAGAGGTGATAAGCCTATTGGTGTTCAAATTAGAGACATGTTATTCAATTTTGGTGATAGTCAAGCTAGGAAAACTACAATTTGGGGATTGTTATCACGTGGGACCCTCAACCCCTCCCTTCGGACCCGTGTGGTCTCTGGCTAACCTCTTCGGTGGTGCCCTCACTGAAAATTTGAGCTTTTGGTGTAGTGGCAGCCAGTCTATGTTAATAAATTGGCGACTCTACTGGGGAGGGGTTTGATTCCTGCCGGTGCTCCTTACTTGCCTCGTGGTTGTCTGTGTCCAATACGGACCTCTTGGCTCGGGGGGGATAAGTTGTTATCACGCAGGACCCTCAACCCATCCCTTCGAACCCGTGTGGTCTCTGGCTAACCTCTCTGGTGGTGCCCTCATTGATAGTTCGAGCTTTTGGTGTAGTGGTAGCCGGTCTATGTTAACAGGGATATCTCAAGAACTTTCAAAATGAAATGCAAGCAAGGGAGAGGATTCCTACTTCTATTGTTGAGAAGTACAAGGACACAATTTTTTTATGGTAGATATTGATCAATGCTTAATGGAAGTAGTTGATCCCAGAACCGTTTGGATTATGCCAATGGGATATGAAGTCAAGGAAGGAATCTTGGAGCTATATGCACAACATTTTTTGAGTAAACCTTTGGATTCATTTGAAGAAAGGTTTGGAACTTATGTAGAAAAGAGCATGGAAGTCCATGAGAATTTAAAGAAGCCAAAGATAGTTAGAAGAGTAAGGAAAGAAGTGGAAGTCTTTGTAGAAAGTATGGTAATATCTACATAAGCAATAAGAGAAGCCAAAAGGAAGAGAGAACAAGAAGATGATGAAAAAGGGAAAGAACCTAAAACTGAATCTGCTAGTCTGATAGCATCCTCTACCTGAACTAGAACAACAAGGAGTTTTGTATCCCTATCCAGTCATGCAGAGAAGTCAGCCCCTACAAAAGCTCAAGATAAGGCTTTCGGTAAGAGGAAGAAGAATAAGAGCACAAGAACCTATGAAGTCATCTCAAAAGATGAGGAGACTGAGTCAGATGAAGGTGTGAAATAAATAAAGGCTACCGACACCCAAGCTACAAAGGTAACCAAGAGAAAATCTTCCAGTGAAGAAGAAAAGGAAAAGAAGAAAAAAATTGACAAACCAGGTATGACAGTTGAAGAAGTTGAGAATGTTGTTGTCAAGGATAGAAACCTCAAGCCCCTCTGCAAATGGTATGAAATTTTTGATGAATTAGGACAAAGAATTCTTGAGGAGGCAACAATAAAACATCTGAATATTTTCAATAAAGTTCTTGTTGAAATTTTGTCTGGTTTACCTAAGAGTTTGTATGAGGTTTTGGAGATGAGAAGAGTAAGTGCTAGGACAAAAGAAGAGCATATGAGAAAGATAATTCTTGTAGATTTATGTCTGAAAATGTCTATTGAGGAGATGAAGTCACTCCTAAACAAAGCCAAGAAGGAATTTAAAAACAAAACAAGGATGGAAAAACTTATGATTGGTGAAACTGATGTTGTTGCTGATGAAACCAAGAAAATATTGGAAGCATTTATGTCAAAGAACAAAATCAATGTTGAAGAAGTGAATGTTGAAGATATTGTATCTAATCCAGTAAATGAGGAGGTGAATTAAGATACTGAGGATATTCAGATTCCTCCTAATGTGGATAATACAAAAGTACCTATGGAGACCGAAGTTCCTAAGGTTGTATTAGCTGAAGGAAAGGAGATGCCAAATGAAGAAGTTGAAGCTCCTAAAGGAAATCAAGAAATAGTTACAGAAGAACCAAAAGTTGAAGAAAAAAAGGCTAAATTCAAGGAAATTCTAGTGGAAGCAAGAGACACTACAGAGCCAGTGAAGAGATTTTTGGATAAGAAAAAAGAATATTTTGATCTTGAGTTGGAAGATACCCCTATTCATTTATCTACTTTGTCCCCAATTCAGAAAATGAAAGTTGCATCATTTGCACAAGCTAAGGCTAGGGAAGAAATTCTGAAATCCCACTTTGAGAATAGTGAATTGTTGAATCTTGCATCTGGTATTCTGCAGAGGATCATGCCTACTCATGTCAAGGATCAATCTAGTTCCTCCTTTGGTGAGCTGAAGAAACTTATAAATTCGGTAAGTACTCGTTTTGAGTCACTTGAGAAGTCAACTTTGGTCAAAGTTTAGGAGTTTGATGTCAAAAGGTTTAGTAATTTGAAAGGTATGATAGCTAGAGATAAATATTTGTTAGCTACCTATGTGAAGAATTTTCATAATGCTCTATCTAAAAGTGGAATTTTTTATAAGTCATGCTTGTCTTTGCCAAAACTTATTGAGGAAAATGAGAAGAATGTTAAGGATCATGAGAAAGAGTTAGCTACTATTTCTGACAGTTTTGATCCTTTAACTATTTTTGTTGGAACAAAAGAAGGTCAAGTTATCTCTTTACTTGAAAAAATAAAGAGTCTGAAGCATGAAAATGAAAGAATTATGGGAAGATCCTGTGAACTCAAAGATTTAATTGGTCCAAAAATGGAAACTATGTTGAGTGCTTTGAAGGAAGCACAAGATGATTTGGCAGTGAGTGATCCTGCAAACATGGAAACTACTGAGATGCAATATTATTTTCTTTGTGGTCATATAACTATTCTGGAGAGTCTTAAGAAGTGTTGGGACTCAAGCTTGCACTTGTTGAAAACAAATTTTGCAAACATTTTCAAATTTGTGTAAATTGTTGTACTCATGCAGCCTGAAGTTTTTGTTGAGTTTTTGTATGCAAATTCCCTATCTTTTCCATTGATGTCAAAGGGGGAGAGTAGAACAGTGAAAAATATATATTCATCTAGGGGGGTTGTAGTTTTGAAGATATTTTTGGAGTTTTGGTTGATAGTGTATTTTTGTTGGTGTTGATCTGACACTTAGTCATTTTTCACTAAGTGTTGCCATCAATACCAAATGGGGAGATTGTTGGCAAGATACACTACACGTGCTTTATGGTGTTGTCATTGATGGCAACCCTTGTTAGCTAGTCGATCCGCACATTGCATTTTTCTCATACCGATAGACATATTGAAGATCAATGTTTATCTAAGTTAGAACATAACATCAGGTGACTTCATGTTCTTTGATTCATATGCAAATTGTCGGTTACTATCTTGTTTTGTGGATCTCAAGGGAGTATTGCTCAATGCATAATTTGTGTTATTTGAAAATCTTGGTGCCTCGTATCGTTTTGGGTGAAAGCTAGGAGGTCTAGTTGTCTAATTTTTTGTTCGTCAGTGTTTGAAGGCCGACCTGGTGAATATGGTGTGTAACAGATATATGAGGAGTTATTGTTTAAATTTTTTTGTGGTCGACCATCTTAATTTGGGTTGTCACTATGCTATGGTTGACTCCTATGGATTCGCATTGAATGTTTTGATGATTTAAAGCCAATAGTTCATGAATATTTCTTGTTTTGTTGAAGCCAACTTAAAGCATTCAAATCTCTTGTAGTGGATATATATAAGTGATCGATTATATCATTTTGGTGTGTGTTCGATGTGATTTGATGTATGTTGTGAATATCAGAAGATTAGGAAAGTGATTAAGCACAGTTTCACTTGTGCATTAATGATTTTTGTGAAGCAAATTAAGGTAGAGCAGAGCGAAGAGAAAAATCAATCTGAAGGAGCATAATACGATTGTTAAGCCTAACCAGAATTGTAATCAAGCATTTGTAGATGCTACTTTTTTAGTTCAAATCCTTGGAAGTATTCCAAAATTTTGTAAGGCAGTAATCCTTTCTTATTTTGAGCAGTGAGCTCTAGGCAGTGTTCCTGAATGCAAGTGCATTCCCATTTTGTAATCATTTCTTTTGAGTATACTTAGATTATATTGTGGATTGGCCATCCACTGTGGTTTTTCCCCTAATAGGGTTTCCACATAAAAATCCTTGTGTTATGGTGTTGTGGTTGCTTACTTTATGTTTATGCATATTTCTTTTGGTTGAATGTTATTAGTACTTTGTTGATCAGATTAATAAAGCTAAAAATTGCACAACATTGATTCACACCCCCTCTCAGTGTTGATTGATTCCAATAGACAATAGACTTTGTGTGTTTTTGTGAGCATTTTATGCTTTCCATCCGTACGAGACCATAGTGTAATGCAGGGATGATTGTGCATTGTGTTGTCATCCTCAGCTGAGGGCTAGCTAGATTTCTCTTGAGACCTCTAAGTGTGCTCTTCTGGTTCCTTACGTATTTATTCCAAAACCTATCTTAAAACATAAAATATAACCAAAACTTCATTATCCTTCTACCTTTTTAACTTAAGCTTTTCCCTTGAGGTAGTTGAGGACCATTTATCTCTATAGAATCTTCTTCATCCTAAAGAATTGGGAGTAACAAATTTCCTCTTCTACATTTTTGTGAACCTGATGTGAACCTATTCTTGTCTTTATGTTTTTATCAAAAAAAATTCTTCTCTCTTGTTAGGATGTGTATTGGATAGAGTATTGTGAAACCCTTTTATGAGTTTCACAACCCAATCCACTACCTCCAAACATGTAGTAAGGAGTTACAGGAATTTAGATATGGATTCTAGGAGACAGTTTAATCCTCCTTGCTAGGGTCCCAAATTTGACGATTTCTCTACAGGACAGTCAACCAATTTCTCCCCTCCTCATGTTGAAGTTGAAATGCATACTCCACCGACCTCTCCTTCTAACTCTTTCACTCCCTTGGCTAAGGAAGCTGCTCTGAAGGTTCCTACTAAGTAGATTCATTCTTTAGAAGTGAGACTTGAAGAGTTCAATTTTTTTTGATAAAATAAAACTCATACTCTCAAGCAGCTCATCTCCTTAATGGTCTGAGAAACTTACTTATTTTTTATCGTAGAGTCTTGGATTTACTTTGAGGGATTGCAAATATAGTGGAAACCCATGTCCCTTCATACACTTCTATCTTGGGTAATCCTCAAGATGTTTAATTGGAAATCATTGGCCACCAGTTGCATGGTTTGATGCCAGGAGTGTCTATGTATATGGTTGACATGGTTATTTTTTTACCTTTGTTGTTGCTGATAACACCAATACCATACCCCAAGAGATTCATGTAATAAAAGTGAAGCATGTCCCTTTGGGATTCAAAGCATTTGCATCTAGAACCCAAATCCCCACCACTTTTGACCCCTCAACTAGTTAGCCTCTGTCAACAGATCTCGTCCTGAATGTTCTATTACAGAACATGGGGAAGATGCAATCTTTGTTGGAAAAATTTGCTAGTTCTAGTTCTCAACCCATGTTCCAACCATATTGTTGTCGTAGCCATTTGTATTTTTCTATTCTAAATACCCCTATCCCTTAAGGGATAGAGATTCCTAAATTTGATAAGTATAGTGGTAATGGAGATCCGCATATGCATGTCTCATCTTTCAACACCATGTGTACCAATTTATTTCACCATGATGCTTTGTTAGAAAAGTTGTTCTTGCATTCCCTCAAGGACGCTGCTTTGGAATGGTATTGCTCACGTCCCAATAATTCTATCTTTTCTTTTGACCATTGGTAAATCAATTCTTGTAACAATTCCAAGAAAACATCAGACTGAAGATCACCTTCACCGATCTCGTCGGGTGCAAGTAGGGGGCTCATGAAAAAGTAACTAATTTTATTTCCTAGTATCAAGCTTTGTTTCCCCAAATCTCCCATGCTCTGTTGGATTCTATTGTACAACATTTGTTCATAAAAAACCTATTGTTAGCATTGATAGGTCTAAATAATAGCTTTTTTTTGTTGTTTTTATGCAAACTTTAAGATACTTTTAGACAATATTCCATATAATACTATCCTTTTTATATCCATTATGTAGGCCTAAACCCAAAAACATGGCGATGGAATTATGGTTTAATATATTAGTATTAAATGGTTTATATGAATATGTGTATGGGAATGTTGATGGAATGCTATGTTTAATTATGATAGGTATCCTTTTGTACGTGTTTTGGAAACTAAATCATTTTTAGCTAAAGAAGGAACTGTGATCTACAAAAATTACAGGATGAACCTATAGAAAAAGGTGCGTTGGACACTAAAATAGGGGAAACTACAAAAATAGTTGAACGTGATGATCATTAGTTGAAGGAACTTAATGAAGATAAAACACATGTTATTATGATCAATTAATAAACATTGAAGAAGAGGTCTTTCTCACATGGGACTTTGATAGATAGGCGTATGATTGCATGCATTCTATTTTGACAGAGTTCTAGTTTTGATAGGATTCCCCTTTTTTAGTTGTAGGTTGAATAATTCCAAGTCTTAATTTTATGCTCTAAATATTTGGGAGTGGAGTTAATGATTTTGATTAAGCTATTGTTTTCAATAAAGATTCCCTCAATTTGTATATAATTGTTCGTTGAATCCATAAGTTAGTTGTTTTTTCACAGTTTTATGTTATCTATTACTTTCAGTTTGAAACATGAATCTTCAAAATGGTTGAGTACGATTTGTGCAAGAATATTTTGTAATCTTTCATCTTATGCAATAAATGGAGGTCAATTCATGGAATGCATGAAATCTATTATTTATATTGGGTTCAATTAAAGTTGGAACAATTACTTGAGTAGGCCACTCAAGGTATTTTTCTTCACTTCACCTTTCAGTTATTTATTTTTGTTGATAGTTGTTATTAGTTTATCATTGCTCATGAGTCATATGCAAGTTAATTGGGATTTCATTTCTTTCTTATTATGAATGAATGCTTAGGAACATGCATGTAATGATAATTAGTAACACTCTGAAGGATAGATCAGTTGAGTTAGTATTATTTATTAAGCTTTTAGTTAATATAGTATCATTTCATTAGCAATAGTTCAATCACAGCCTTTACTGTAGGTACTTGTAGCAACTAGTTTCAATTTATACTTTTACTGTTTTACAATTTTGTGAATTTCCAACAATTAGAATGACTTCAGTAGGAAAGTTTAGGTAGTTTAATTCCATGAAGGAATACATATTGTTGCACCATCATAAGCTTACGCACCTTGTTTGATGATTTAATGTAGTATTAAGTAGTGTAAAGTGGACTGTTTAGTTATTTGACCCTCTGAATTGAGTGGTTTCCACCAAGTTTACAAAACAATAGCTTAGACTCTACATTTTTGGCATCATTGTCAGCGATGGTGCAATCTTCATAGACCTATTCTTACAATTTTTTTAGTTAATTTTTTCTTTTTAAAGAAATAGGACTCTTAGATACCATCCTTTTGAACATCAAGATACTAGCATTGTGTAGGACCACCTTGGGTAGGTTCCTTCCCTTCACATGCTAGGAAGCTATTGCAGAAATTGGTGACCCTAGTACTCAAGCGAAGGTACCATTGAAGAAGAAAAATCCTTTTCACCAACCTTGAGTGCACATACAGAAGGAACAGACTGCACCATGGGTGATGCAACAGATGATGATGATGCCCGACCAACATTTAGGTTTCCTATTACTAACCGGAAAAGGGCTACAGTACTGAAGAATATCCCTCCTTTGGCCTTGCCAATTTTCTATAGGTCAATGACTAAAGACCTAGATACATTCCTCTTTGAATTTGATTTCTTATGTAGAAGTTATGACTATACTTTTGATGCACATAGGTTAAATCTTTTTCTTGCCACTCTAAAGGATGCAACTTTGAGATGGTTTATGGGATTAGGTAAAGATGTTTCTGATTGGGACACCATGAAGAAAATGTTCTTGGAGAAGTATCAGGACTACTATATATGACCTGATGGAAGGAAGGATGATATATTATGAATGACACAAAAATATGATGAGTCTTTAGAGGATTATATTGAAATATTTTAGTTTGTTGTCAAGAAAAACCCCCAGAACAAGTCGTTAAAAGAGTCTCTC